>CM029012.1:235656183-236216182 GCA_016801055.1 Panax notoginseng
AGTGTCGTATTCGTGAATAGTGTCGTATACGTGAATAGTGTCGTATACGTGAATAGTAATCCCGACACAAAAAGTTCCAAATTTGATAAAAAGTTCAAACCAATATTTCGGCATAATGATATTGAAGAAAATAATATTATTTAAGAAGAAAATAACATCCCTTACCTTGTAAAGACAGTACTTCTAGTTGAAACACCGGATATAGGCTATGACTTGAACTTGCACCGTATAGCAACACTCAAAGTATTAAAATACTCACAAGAATACACTCAATATATCGAGAGAGAAAGAGAGAGAAAACTTCAGTTTCTGGTGTGATTTTCAATTCTAACCTAAGCACCCTATTTATAGGAAATTTCTTAGAACACCAAAGCAGAAAATTTAATAAAATATAAATATATATATATATATATATATATATATATATATATATTAATTTCCTACACCCACTTTTTTAGTCAAAGATCAGCCATTCAAGTAGCTTACATCACAAAAAACGTTTTTGTGAATTAAAATATTTTAAACTTAAAAAAATTAATTATTTCAGAAATTCGGAACTTCAATAATTCATAATAAATAGCCCTTTTATCAGAAAAATTCAAATCACATATCTTTTCCGTAGGAAATTCCATTATCTACAACTTTGCAGAAGAAATTTTTTCTAAATTCCAAACAGAAATTGACCGAAATCCACAAACGGGCCATTCTACAGGCTATAATCAAATTTTAGTCAAAAAATGGGCCCACAAACATGTTTAACATGTTTTAAACAACTTTTGCAACAAAAATACTCTTCCTCCTCATATACTCATATATCCCACATTCATTATAAAAATATCATCATTATTATATTATTATAATATAATAAAATATTATTTTATTAGAAAAGATAAAATATAGATTTTCAACAATGGTTACTTTAAAAATTTCTCTCCATCTATATCTACATAAAATGAATATTTTTCTCATCATATAAATCAATAATTAATTATTCACAAAGAATATTACAGAATCACAATACTGACAACGAGGCAGTTCCTAGGAAAGAGGGGGCTTTCCAATAAGAATTTTTCCTTACTGACGCGCAATTAGGTGACCAAACCTCTCCTTAGACAGAACTTTTTAGACATTGTCAATAATGTTATCTAATAATATTATTCAGATAATATGAATTATTGCTCCGATAATGAAAAATACTGTGTAGTGACAATTATTGAAACAACAGTAATATAAAATATCAACGTAGCAATTATTGAATCAATAAAATAAAATACTGAACAATTATTGAGTAGTTCCTTCTTACGTAAGAATCAATAATTGGTACAATACCGTGTGCTACTGTGCAACAACGCGTATTACTGTGTTTTAACCACCGGGTATTCCAACAGTATTAACGGTAATAACTACGTCGTTATTTATAAACAACTTATACTTGTCGTTTTTTTCACCCAATCGCTTTCCGTTATGGGGCCCACAAAAGAATGTGCCGTCGTACGAATATTCACTGACAGCAAGAATATTCCACGACCAAACGAATATTCTCCGATAAAAATGAATATTTTATAACCACTTGCTTATTTAAAAAATTTGCGTATTTTACCCATAACTAACCACATTAATCAAATTAACCCTTACTATTTCAAAATAATAAATAGAGGAAATTAAATTTTATTTATTAATAATTTGGGGTCTTACAACAAATATTAGCTTCATAACACCCATTCACTATTCATTGTGTACCTTAAATCCTAACATATCGCTTTCCTAATCTACTAATCTATTTACAACTTTGAAATTATCAATGACATGACACGGTTCTATTTTAACCTCCATATTACATGTTTATTACATTAACACATCATTAAACTAAGTTATAATGGTATCCAAGGTCTGCAGAAATAACAGATTTCACTATCTCTGGCTGGCTACTAGCGCGGCCGCGCCAGTTTTGCCTTGGTTTTTGGCGCGCCCACGTGGCAGTATGCCCGCGCTACGCACCAGTTTCAGTTTTACAGAACGTGATTTCGGCACTGTTCTTAAGCCAACTAACACGAATTTCACTCACAAAACAATGAATTTAACACAAACAATTGATATAGAACTATTACAAACATGTTTCCTCACATATTCAACCAATTAGAACAATTTAACAACAACTTAAACTAGTTTAATTCCTCAAATTCCATGTTTTCATATGAAAACTCCATTTTTGACATCTTTTACAAAAATCATCACTGTGATTACAATTCTACACTGAATCCCTTCTTTCAAACTACGTTTCCTTCGTTTCTTAACGAACCAGCATAAACAAAACCCAATTTACAGTTTAACATACAAATTGATCACTAAAATTGGTACTTTTACAAGCCATATGAAAAAAATATAAACACTATCATTATTTTTTCTACTTTTAATTGTAATTAGCATACAAATTCCTTGTTTAAACATAAACTCTAGCATCTCAAACACATACAATCACCATAATCAGTTGTATAACAAGAATTCAAAAAAATTGAATTCACAGAGGATAGAAATACCTAACGTAAAACATATTAGAACACATATGCATATGTAATACTAAAATTGTGAAATTACCTTCAATTTGCTAAGAAAATCCTTGCTAATCAACTGATAATTACCTTGAAATTCTTAGGTTTCCTCTCAATCTCTCTCAAGTTCTCTGTAATCTTAGGCTTTGAAAAACTAGAATGCGTATAACCCAAAACTGATAACCATGTATGCGTAATAATAAAAGAAAACTGATATGGCCATAATAAGCCTAATCTGTTACAACATATAATGCATAGATTATAAATATATTATATTTATTATTTAATTATTTTATTTATTCTATTTAAATTATTTACAAATTCAAAAATTAAAAATTCAAAAGCCATAAGGCTTTGTTTGGCAAAACTCTTTAAAATTAAAGACTTAATATATATATTTTAGCCATGTTTGGCAAAACTAATTTAAACTCCTTTAATTTATTTTAAAAAAAAATTTAGTTTATAATTTATAATCACATATTATTTATTTGAATTTCCATATCCAACATTAATCAAATAAATTAATTACACACACTATATTTAAATAAATATTCCACTTAAACAAATATCACAAAATTATATTCTCATTATAACTTTATTTAATAATTTAACATACCATCTTAAATTATTAAATTAAAACAACAATATAACATCTCATGTTATATTACAACTTTCTAAATTATAAATTAATTTAATTTAGAATATTATTTACTAAATTTAGATCATAAATATTTACTAACAACAATCACATATTTATTTAATTTAAGAAATATTTTAAATTACAAAACAACACCTTCATCAATAAAATATTTATTTAATTTAATAAATATTTTAAATTACAAATAAAATCTTAGATTGTTACATCCTTCCCTCCTTATAAGGATTTTGTCCCCAGAATCACAACTCAAACAATTCGTTCGTCACATTCTTCCCTCCTTACAAAGATTCTGTCCCCAGAATCGAAGACATAGATTAAACAATTAACTCATGATAATTCTTCATCATTTCAGTTTCGAGTTTCCATGTAGCCTCTTCGACATTGTGGTTCCTCCATATCACCTTCACAGAAGGTATCACCTTACCCCTGAGCATTTGTTCTTTTCTCTCGACTATCTGAATAGTAATTTCCTAGTAGGACACTATAATGGTTCGTACTTGATCACATGATTGCAGTCGGACTTGGTCAATTATATCACCGAAACATGAAAAACATTACGAATGCGCTCTAACTATAGAGGTAAGGCTACCTCAAAACCATCTTTTCAACTTCATCAATGCTTCCTATACTATAACCGTTTTATACCTAATATAGTTCATCAAACTTACCACACATTGAAAATTCAGGAACTTGCCATAATCATATGAGTTTAGGAACTTATCCTAGACAGACCATAGGCGTCCATTCGCTGAGGGGTTCAAAACATACCATATGATTATGAGTCAAGAACTTACCATATGCTTTAGTTTTAAGAACCGAACCTAATCTTAATATCATCTAACTTAATCTTAAAAACCTCTTACTATCGAATATATATATGAGAAAAGAATCACCTTTCCACCACATATACATTGATAGCGCGATACCGATATTCCAATGATTATCAATGTGATAAACCAAGTATATGCACAAAACCTCTGCCCATACAAATATTTGTTCGACACAATTGACACTGAAACATCGCGCCTTAAAACAATTTCTTTAACATAACTTCGCACACTGCTCGATATGTAATATGCTAACTTTGACATACCAAAAATCTATCACCATATCTTGCCACCAATAGTAATATCGAAGATAATATATAATTTCGTGCTTCCTAGTTGATTCAATATATAAATTTTATGTAAAACTTCATTTTTAATTCTTGGTATTAGCGATACCTAGTTTCTTCCGTCTACTTTCAACCATCCTTCATTATCGATTTTGAATTTGACACCCTCATCTTGGAGCTACTCTTCCTTTACTCTGTCTAGCAAAGTTGTACAGTTTTCCACCTGAAAAGCTTCTCCTCTGATTTTTTTTCTATTATGAACCCATTTTGCACAGTTAATAAATAAAAATAACTCCTACCCTTTTCTTAAGACGTCGGCAACCATAATCATTTAGAATTTTGCATTCACAATCCTTGATCAACTCCAACTATCACTTCAACGCATGCTTAAATACCCCTATATATGAGAATATGCTTTAGACATTTATGGTCTTTTTACATCTCGCACTATTTTCCAAAAATAACACCTCTAAATCCTCAAAGCAACCACTAATACCTCTACTCTGAATTGTGAGTCAAATCCCCTTTCTGTAACCTAAAAAAATTTTAACTGACGCGATGCGTAAGAAATGACCCTGTCGCTATACCTAAACACTCCACATAGTACATTGTATGATGCGTCGCTATACAACACAAAGTTTTCCTATATTATCTAGTAGAGATATCACAAGTGCCATACTAAATTCTTCTTCAATTCTTGAAAATTCACTTCATAATTTCTGACCCATAAAAATTCCATTGATTTCCTCGTCAATTTAGCTAACGAAGTGGTTATCTTGAGCTTCGCGTATCCCACACAATATTTTCTTAATAACTTCTTGATTTACAACATCGATAGATAACTCTATCGTACAGACGTCTTGCAACTAAAGATAAAATACTACCTTTGACTTCCTCAGAGTCTTAAGGTTATGCACCTTCTTTGACAATGACTTATCACCACATGGTTTAACTACTTCAGAGTTTCATAAATCAAATCAGAAATAAATCCATTACGTGACCTTTAATACCAATACGACAATTCTACACATCAACTTAAAAGGAATCATTATTCCCACTTTCTAATTTTGGGAATAGTTTAACTCTTCCCGAAGAGAATCTAGTTTTTAAATGAATTCATCAAGCATAAATTAACAAGTGGCACTTGAATTAGATAACACGCAACCATACAGATAACTGATTGGAACCATACCTTGCATTGCGTCCTGCATCGTCATGTTGGTTGATTGGTCGGTTGGTCGACTAGGCGGAGCTGATTCTACTATAACCAGTTTCCCACTGTCCCATTTTCTTCCACTTACTTTTCCTACCTCTTTCTTTGGGCAACCTTGAGCCAAGTGCTCCTTCGATCCATACGTGAAGCAGGCTTCCTTCCTCGGTCTTGAACATTTTGGTGCAATGTGACCCTTCGAGCCATAATTAAAGCACACCTCTTCCCTTTCAAACAAATACCTACATGGTTCTTTCCGCAGTTGCTACATGCCTCCACCCTTTTCTTTTCCTTCCCTTGATGATTTTCAGCTTCAATACCATTGTTCTACTTTCTTTTTCAAGCGTTACCGGTATGACTATCATCCACCTTATCATCTTCACTCTTCTTTCCCTTCTACTCTTGATTGTATGCCAACGTATTACCTTCCCCGTCTACATCAACCGTTCTCTCCAACCATATTATAAACGAATTTGGTTGGAACATCGAGATTTGATTATATAGCCAGAGATTCAGTTGATTTGCCAGTGCTCCCACCAGAAAATTCACCAATTGTGGCACTGGATTTGCGTTAGCTTCCCTATTGTATGCATATTCCTTGGGGCTCTGTTGACGCTGCTGTCTTCTTCTAGGCGGCATCTTACTGTTTAAAACTTGCACCATTAGATCATCGTTCATTCACGAATTAAAATTTTCAAACTTATCTCAACCACTTATAGATAACACATAATATATCTTAATAAATAATAATACTTTATTTATTATACCACACATAACAAAATAGCCTCGCTGCTATTTATATTAATTATCCTGTAATAATAAAATCCTAGGATTACTTCATCATATCCGACTATTTAATTCAAAAGTTAGGATTAACATTTTATTAATTTTCTTCGTGATTTAAAAATAATCTTAATGTTTTTCTTGCAATCTACAAGAACATTCCACATTGTACAACCTCATTGCGCTCTTACTCCATGATACGAATCGTTGATGATCCATCACATACCAAAGATAAATCTCAACCTATACAAAAAATAGAATACTAAATTCTAAGTTCCATCATTCGCTCTCGCACGCTTTGGTGATTTTTTTTCCAGTCATTCCTGCGCTATCTCATTCCTAGCTAATAATTATCCTCTTTAATATTTTGACTGAGCTAATACCCACTTTACATCTGCAAATTGTTCAGTAAGGTCTCGAGTCGCGACATCTTCTTGCGCTAACGTGGCTTAGTGCTTTACGACTAGACCTTCTAATTTCTTAACCTTCTTTTATAACTCAATGTTATGACCATACACTTTATTTGAGGAGTTCCCCTCCTCGTACTCATCCTTCACCTTTATGACCCCAAATTTATCCTCTTGTTCAAACTCAAGCCTATACCCAAGGTCTACAACAGAAATCAACGGGTATGGCTTTCCCAATACCAACCATACACAGACTATACGAACTTCTCAGGCTCCTAATCCTTATCATCCTTCATCATTCATTCTGACAACAAAGTTTTAACAACCCCACAACTTGGTATGTATAATACTCCCTACTCTTAAGTACTCGCACAAAAGTCATTAACACATAAGCACATAAAGTCTTTTATCATTTTATCTTCAATGAATTTCCCTCACTTTATTCCTTAGAACTCGATAAGAGTTTATCACCTCTATGTTTTCGATCTCCTAGAAGGTTATAGCCTAAGGTTTCCCCACCTAAGGTTTCCCCACCTAAGGTTCATAACCTAAAGCTTTGATACCAACTTGTGACACCCCCAAATTCGGGCACCTCAATTGGTGTTCACTGTCCAATTAAATCATAACTAACTACCCATAAACAAAGGATATAATTAAACTCAAAAGTTTAAACAATCAATCTCCCATTAAAGGGTTACATAATCTAAAATAAATCCCAGGTCATCTAACCTTTATTACAATCATCAGCGAAAAAATTAAAACATGATCATAATTAAATCTATTACATAAGCTTCATAAATAAAAGGTAAACTAAAAGTCGTCTAATCAAGCATCGTGCCCTTGCCCTTGCTTGTAGAAAACTCTTCAAACTTCTTAACTTCATCTGCATTGTTTTGTGTAAGAGTGAGCAAACAATTGCCTACAAGAAGGATAATATATATACAATAACGTTTAATGAATGACAATTAACTGAGCTTTCAATGGTAAAGTATTCTTACCGGAACAATAAACTTTAATTCAACAGCTATGAGTTCAAAGGAATAACGAACGTTTAAGTTAACAATAGATATCAACGTCAAAGAATACACTGAGGGTCACAAGACCACGAACTATACTCTAGGTTTTCAAGTATTTCTACTTTAACCTTTAACAGTCTAAAAGACTATAATCATCATCTATGTCCTAGGTTAACAGGTGTTTCTATTGTAACCTTTAACAGTCTAAACGACTATATGGACCATTATTCTGTACTCTAGGTGATCAGCCCTTTGTACTATGTATTGCGCAAACATTTTAACGCTATTGCGTAGCTCTAAAATAATCCCCTAATATTAGGTTATTCATCTCAACTTAGATTATCAGGTTCCGAACCAAAGGAGGTTTAGTTGGGAATTAACTTCAAAGGAATTCTAGATCTTTAGAATGTTCATCAACCAAGTACTGGTTGAATCAGATAGAGACCAATAACTATTCAAGAGTTTGATTATAATATCTTCATGAACAAGGTATATCGATAAATCAATAACAGCTAGAGTATTAACGACTTCTAAATTTAACAAGTGTCATCATCGACAACATTCTTGCAAAATTGTGTGGGTTTATAAGCAAACCAAAGGAAGTTTGGTTTGGATTGACTTCAAGTGTAATTTAGAGATTAGATCATTCATCAACTAAGGATTAGTTGAATTGGTAAAGAATCGCTAGGCAACTTAGAGTTCGGTACAATAATGTAAGATAGTGCAATGACATTGGAGAACGAAGATCAAACAACAGTTATTAGTAGCTGAATAAACACATTTCTTACAACAAAAGTATAGACTTTGAATAACCAAGGTAACCTCGTTTGGAATAAAGAAATAAAGATTAATTAACTTGCTCAACAATAAATGAGGGTTAAAGAACTTACATAACAATAAATTGCTCAACAAGAGATTAGAAATAGAGAACTTGCAAAAGTATATCATGACAGTGAAAAGTAACCTTGCTGAATAATAAAGTAGCAAAGGTTAGGGAACTTGCCTCTTGCGTAAGCTATACAATTACAACTCACGTACTCCAATATCCTACACATACCATTAGGATTATCACATCAATTAGCTACATATACATTAACCTCTTAGATTCATTTCTCATCTTAGTTAAGTTATAACCTTTAGTTTAAGGTCTAACCATATTAATAAACCACATAACACGAATCTGAAAACTCACTAATACATACATAAGACTTTTAGCATCCAAATCACATTTCCAACTCTTATTAATCAATACTACATTTCTCCTTAATTGAACTTGAAGTTTAATCAAGTGTTTAAGTCTTCCTAGGACTCATTGGTTTTATATTAATCACTTTCCATATCTTATAATGTTCATCTCAGAAACCACAAGTATTAGCTTCATAACACCCATTCACTATTCATTGTGTACCTTAAATCCTAACATATCGCTTTCCTAATCTACTAATCTAGCTATTTACAACTTTGAAATTATCAATGACATGACACGGTTCTGTTTCAACCTCCATATTACATGTTTATTACATTAGCACATCATTAAACTAAGTTATAATGGTATCCAAGGTCTGCAAAAATAGCAGACTTCACTATCTCTGACTGGCTACTGGCGCGGTTCGCCAGTTTTGCCTTAGTTTCCGGCGCGCCCGCGCCAAGAGGCCGCGCGTTCGCGCTACGCACCAGTTTCAGTTTTGCAGAACGTGATTTCGACACTGTTCTTAAGCCAACTAACATGAATTTCACCCACAAAATAGTGAATTTAACACAAACAATTGATATAGAACTATTACAAACATGTTTCCTCACATATTCAACCAATTAGAATAATTTAACAACAACTTAAAACTAGTTTAATTCCTCAAATTCCATGTTTTCATATGAAAACTCTATTTTTGACATCTTTTACAAAAATCATCACTGTGATTACAACTGTACACCGAATCACTTCGTTCAAACTACGTTTTCTTCGTTTCTTAACGAACTAGCATAAACAAGACCCAATTTACAGTTTAACATACAAATTGACCACTAAAATTGGTACTTTTACAAGCCATATGAAAAAAATATAAACACTATCATTATTTTTTCTACTTTTAATTGTAATTAGTATACAAATTCCTTGTTTAAACATAAACTCTAGCATCTCAAACACATACAATCACCATAATCAGTTGTATAACAAGAATTCGAAAAAATTGAATTCACAAAGGATAGAAATACATAACGTAAAACATATTAGAACACATATGCATATGTAATACTAAAATTATGAAATTACCTTCAATTTGCTAAGATAATCCTTGCTAATCAACTGATAATCACCTTGAAATTCTTAGGTTTCCTCTCAATCACTCTCAAGTTCTCTGTAATCTTAGGCATAAAAAAACTAGAATGCGTATAACCCAAAACTGATAACCATGTATGCGTAATAATAAAAGAAAACTGATATGACCATAATAAGCCTAATCCGTTACAACATATAATGTATAGATTATAAATATATTATATTTATTATTTAATTTATTCTATTTAAATTATTTATAAATTCAAAAATTAAAAATCCAAAAGCCATAAGGCTTTGTTTGGCAAAACTCTTTAAAATTAAAGACTTAATATATATTTAAGCCATGTTTGGCAAAACTAATTTAAACTCCTTTAATTTATTTTAATAAACAATTTAGTTTATAATTTATAATCACATATTATTTATTTAGATTTCCATATTTAATATTAATCAAATAAATTAATTACACATACTATATTTAAATAAATATTCCACTTAAACAAATATCACAAAATTATATTCTCATTATAACTTTATTTAATAATTTAACATACCATCTTAAATTATTAAATTAAAATAACAATATAACATCTCATGTTATATTATAACTCTCTAAATTATAAATTAATTTAATTTAGAATATTATCTACTAAATTTAATTCATAAATATTTACTAACAACAATCACATATTTATTTAATTTAAGAAATATTTTAAATTACAAAACAACACCTTAATCAATAAAATATTTATTTAATTTAATAAATATTTTAAATTACAAATAAAATCTTGGATTGTTAGAGCTAGAGTACTAAATTTGACTTCCAAACCATTCCAAGCTAAGTCTTTGTTGCATTATTCTTTAAATTCCCGAGTGAATTTTCTTATATATAACAGTTCTTTAGAAAAATCATAGTAAATTCATCCTTTGTCGAAATTGAGTGATTCCAAAGCATGTTGTCATTAGATATTTTTCCTCTATAACTTTGAAGAAGGAAGAAAAGTCATCTGATGTCATCTTCATATCTTAAAATGCTGAAAATCGTAACACGTCTTAATTTGTTTCACTTGTTTCAGCCCAAATTTAGAAAGTTCATAACTCAGTCATATTAACTCCGAATGGAGTGATTCTTGAGTCTATTTCGTATATCTTTTCGAGAGCTACATTTTTGTGAAAACATAAAGAGATTTTAAAAACTCTAGAAGACCCAAAAGTTAGATTCTTTGATGTTGCAAAGGCAAACATGGAAGGATTTGTTCGATTATTAATTTTGTGTTTCACAATATCGAGGTAAGGGGTATCATTCTTTCCATACTCATCATTTTCTTTCTTACACATAAAGTATTTCATCTTATTCATACTCATAAAGGGATATCATTTCTCTAGTACTCGTAAAGGAGATTATTTTCTTTCATACTCCATATTATGATAAGAAAGTATTATTCATTTTACAACTTTATTATTAAATGTGAAAATTCCTGTGATGATTAGAATATCCTTAATAGTTTGTACTTCATCTAATATATTTGACCTGAATATTCCATTTAAATTTTTAATCGTTATATTTAAACTGAGAAGCATACATTTCTTGAACTTTATATCTTATCAAGAACTTTAATCGATTTTCTGGATATCGTGTTCACAGTTTGGCCTCCAAATAAATTAAATTGCAAATATCTAATGCTTATCCTTGATCTTATTGTTCTTATTATTTTTATTTATCATATATAGCCTTTTTATAATCATGGTGATGACATTTCTCTTAGACTTGAGTGCAATGATGGGTATGATCATGATCATGAGTTCTTTTCGGCCAGGGGTGCAAAGATGAATTGTTGATTGGTATGATCATGACCATTGATTTTACAATTGAATATATTTGGCTTAGGTGCAAGGATGAATTGATCAACATGGTTATAAGTATTGCTTTTATAATTACTGAAATAATTAGAAATTCCTTTATGGTTTGCGTTTCATCTAATATCATTTCACTTGAATTTTTATTTACCTAAATCTTTTTATTAAATTTTAATCGTTATCTTTGAAATATGAAACTTGAATATCATTCTTGAATTCGACTCCATATTTTGGTTATCATGTTGAAAATTTGAATATTACTGGACTCTTGACAAATTAAATGTCAAATCTCGAATGTTTATTCTTTTATCTTATTATTATTACAATTTCTGTCTATCCTTTATATTACTGTTATTTGTACTAATCCTCAAAGAATCAAGTTGTTGTGAATATCTTTGGCCTAAGAGCAGATATATTGTGATTAGTGAACGTCTTTGGCGTAGGGTGTAAAGACGATATGATTGTTGAGTGTCTTTGGTCTATATAGCTAGGACATGTAGTAAAAATTCTCTTTTGCCTTTATGGTAAAGATGAATTAATTGGTATTATCATGACCATTGTTGTTACATTTGAATGTCTTTGGTGTAAGGTGTAATGAAGATATGATTATTGAGTGTCTTTAGCCTTTGTGGCAAAGACATTGAGTGAAAGTTCTATTTAGCCTTTGTGGCAAGGATATGTGGTGAAATTTCTCTTTATAATGAGAAATTATTGATTGACATGGATATGAACAGGAAACTATGAATTAATATAACCATAATCTTTGGTGTTACAGGTAAAGACATGTGGCAAAAATTCTCTTCGGCTTGGGTGCAATGATGAATTAATCAACATAATTATGATCATGAACTATTGATTGACATGATTATGAATAGGAACTGTTGATTGATATTACATGGATAAAACTATTGTTGGTGAACTTTTAAATTGGAGAACATAATAAACATAATGGTCTATTTGACTCTTCTAATGCATTGCTCGTTCCGCTGCAGTTGTTTATCTAACACTTGTTGTTTATTATATTCTATCAGATTTTTTTACTATTGAAGGCTAAGGATAATTTATTCTTCATTATCTTAGTCATGATATTTTTTACTAGGCTAGTTTAGCTCATCCCTTTTCCTTTCTGTTCCATTGTTCTTCTCAAGAAATGAAAGTGTAGCTAGGACTAATTGAGGAGTGGAGTAATGGTCCGAGTTAGTAACTATAGTGTTATGAGTTAGTGGTTTTTCTCATCAAATTATAAGATAGTGTGGCAATAATTTTACTGAGAACTTAAAGTGTGTGTTGTCACTATCTTACAAGATGTCTAACCACATACAAATTCATGTTACCATAAGATATGGTTGTGCGCATCCACTTGCTGACTATATCTATGATCATTACCTATATAATCTTGGAGTATGATTGGAATATAATCCTCAGTTTGACACAATGGAGATAATTATATGTTAAGAAGATACACACTATTGGAATGAACAAGATAATAATCTTCTCGTACTTCTTTGGGGTCTATTGGGTCAACCAAGGTTAATTCTCAAGTCCTATGATATCTATTATAACTTAGAAGCATGACCTTCCATGTACGAAGGTTTCTTTGAGCATTTTCCAAATATTTTAATTCCTAAAACAGTTATTGACTGTACCTTTTATGTAGAGTGTTATTGGTTTGGAGTGTGAATACTGTTGTTGTAATAATAGTTGTAAATAGAAAAATTCGTGTTTGTCTGTAGTGCTATTTTTGGCGACCCAAGTTTTGGGCGTGGTTTAAATACAAATTTTGGGGTGTAACAATATTTATGTAGCATTACTAGTCATATGTAGAAATCTATGCAATTAAATGAAAATTAAATATGGACAATTTGATCATTTTATTCTCTTTATTAATATATACAAAAAGTCAACTAGGACTTTTATCTTGGGATGGAGAGAGTTTTAGTTATTACTTTCTCATACTATTTTCCTTATATTTTCATTATATAGCTATTTAAAAATAAATCATTGTAGAAAAAGAAGTTACTATATTGACTTTTAGTTTTAAAAATAAATAATATTATGGTAACGAAAGAATTATTACAAAAAAGAGATACAAAATGATATGTATTGTGATGCTCCCAAAATAGGTTTACACGACCCATTCTGAGTCGCCAGATACATGGTACAGAATCAAATACAAACTTCTTTTATACAATACGATAAAAGCGTAGCTGAGAGTTTTTACACGAATATTGTGTTCTAGACAGTATTCAAACTCAAATGGAGTCCTCATTACATTTATTATCACACTATTTCATAGAATAGTGAGGACTACTATAACAACCATCTCAGACCAACACTCTGTTCCCCGACTACAAACTTCCTCATACAACTGTCGTGTATAATACGACAACACATATGTTATGGATACCAACTGTGACTCTCATCCCCTTACTTGGATAGTACCTCACAGTGATACCTTACAATGGTATTTTACATAAAGGTACAGTCAATAACTGTTTTAGAAATTAAAATCTTTGGAAAATGCTCAAGGAAACCTTCGTACATGGGAAGCCATGCATCTAAGTTATAATAGATATCATATGACTCGATAATTATCCTTGGTTGACCCAATAGACCCAAAAAAAAACGAGAAGATTTCTATCATGTTCTTTCCAATAGTGAGTCTTCTCTTGACATATAATTATCTCCATTGTCTCCAATTGAGAATTATATTTCAACTAAACTCCAAGATTATACAGGTAGTGCTCGTAGATATAATCAGCAAGTGGATGTGTACAACCCTGTCTTATGATAACATGAAGTCGTAGGTCGTTAGACATCTTGTATGATAGTGGCAAAACACCCCTCCAAAGTTGGGTTCACCTCACTCTATTCGGTTCACCAAAATCAACGGTTAAAATGACGTATAAAATACGACACACTTATCTAAAATTCTCACTAAAATTATTTCCATACTGTTTTAGGGAAAACCTCAACAGTTATAGACCATCGTTCTATTCCCCTGTTACCCTCGCTCGACCTAGCTACATTCTTATTACCTGAAAGAAATTGTGAAGCAAAAGGGTGAGCACAACTAGCCCAGTAAAGAATATCACGACTAAAGATAATTAAATTATCAATAGCCTTCATCAGCAATGAATCAGAGATTTAGAACATATGGTACATGATAAAACTTTTCAACCATAGTTGCAGCAGAACGAGCAATCCATTAGAAGAGTCAAATAGACCATAAAGTCTATTATCTTCTTCATGTTAAAAGTCCACCAACAATATTTTAATCATGTAGCATCAATCAATAGTTCCTGTCCACAATCATGTGAATAACTCATAATCATAATTGTAGTTTTAAATTCCTCTTCTCATCTAGGACAAAGACAATTTTCATCACCTGTCTTTACCTGAAACATCAAAGATCATGGTTATACCAAATCACAGTTCCTGTTCATAATCATACTAATAAATTCATCTTTGCATTACTACCAAAGATATTCGTTAGTATCACATCCATGAATTATCCATGCACCATGGACCAATAATATTCATTATTATCACATCCATGAATTAATATTTCATCGTTGAGACTCAGCTCAATAATTAATCCACATCACTGAATTATCCATGCACTACGGGCCAAGGATATTCATTAGTATCACGACCACGAATTATCCATGCACTATGGGCCAAAGATATTCATTATTATCACATCTATGAATTAATATTTCATCGCTGAGACTCAGCTCAATAATTAATCCACATCACTGAATTATTCATGCACTTCGGGCCAATGATGTTCATTAGTATCACGACCACGAATTATCCATTCACTACGGCTAAAGGATATTTGTGTTTTCACCAATGGTCATGATTATACTGAATAATCCCTGGTCATAATTATACCAACAACTGTCTATCAATGCACTACTGGCCAATGAGGACTTTTACCAAATTATTTGTAACATTACAGGTCATGATTATACCGAATGATCCCTGGTCATAATCATACCAATCAATAGTCTATCTATGCATGTAAGCCAAAGATGACTTTCATCACAATATAAGCATGAGGATGATGACAATGATATAAACATTAATCAAACGAAATCAAGGATAAATATTAAAGACTTTAACTTTATCCAGAGTTTAAAATATCCAAATTGGTAACATGATACTGCTTTGTGGAGTAAAATTCAAGAATAATATCCATGTATCAAAAATAATTTGGATAGAAAAAAAAATAAATCTTTCAGGTGAATAGTATCCGAATGAATAGTACTTTGTGAATAGTATCTCAGCATAAAAAGTACCCCGAATCTCTGAGTGAATAGTAACCCGTGAATAGTATCCCAGTATAAAAAGTACCCCGAATCCCCGAGTGAATAATATTCGAGTGAATAGTAACCCGTAAATAGTACTCCGAATGACAATATTGATAATTATTAAAAAAGTTCAGATCAATATTCTAATAAAACGATACTGGATGAAGAGCAAAACTCAAGGATATTCCACCAATTTCAGGGTTTATAGAAGTAATACTTACCATAGTAAGTTTAGATTTAAGAATATGAAAAGAAATAATATACGAAACTGTAAATGGATTTTCACATGTCATGCGGTACGTAATCCGCGTAGACAGATTATTCTGACATATTAAATGAGGAATACAAAAAATAGTATTCCTTATGAATACGAAAGAAATAATACCCCTTATGAATACAACAGATAATATCCCTTACCTTAGTAGAAGACTGGATACTGCAATAGTGAAGTAGCAGAATACTTTTCTTCTTTCTCTCTATTGTTTCTCTCTATAGCTTCTCTTTTGAGTCTTAGTGAATTGATGAGAACGAAAGAAGAATTAAGCTTCTATTTATAGAAAAATGGACTAAATAGTAACTAATTCACGGACGATCCAGATTGATTTACTATTAAAATGGACGATCTATATTGATTTACTATTAAAATCACCACCGACGGTCCAGATTGATTTACTATTAAAACCACCATCAATGGTTCAGATTGATTTACTATTAAAACCACCATCAATGGTCCAGATTGATTTGCTATTAAAACCACCATCAATGGTCCAGATTAATTTACTTATTACACTTTGGTACCCTAAAGTTTTCCAAGTTTACATTATTCTCCTCTAACTTTTGCAATTCACTTATCTTCAATAAACACATTTTGAATATATTAAAAATTATTCATCATTAATATTACAACTCACAATATTTAACAACCAGATCATTTCTAGGAAAGAGGGGGCTTTTCGATAAGGATTTCTCCCTATTGGCTCGCAATTAGATGACCAAACCTCTTATCGACAGAACTTTCTAGACATCGTCAATATTACAAATAATAATATGAATAACTTTATCGTCTTAATTATTGATTTAATAATATAAAATATTATACAGATGATACTGTGACAATAATTGAATCAATAATATGAGAGATATTATGCAGCAACTACTGTAACAATAATTGAATAAACTGAGTGGCTTCTTACGTAAGCATCAATAATCAATACCGTGTGCTACTATGCAACCACGCATATTACTTTACTTTTACCACCGGGTATTTCAACAGTTTAACGGTAAAACTTTCGCCGTTATTTTTATAAAAAGATATTTCTGTCGTTTTTTGACTCTGACAGTTATTTCGTTGTGGGGTCCACCAATGATGGTGTCGTCGTACGAATATTCCCTGATAAAAAGAATATTCTCCGACCAAACGAATATTTCCCGACACAACGAATATTTTATATCAACTTGCTTACTTTGAAAAATGTTCACATATCACCCTTAACTTTAACCCTTTATCAATTTAACCATTTACTAAATAAAATAATAATTATAAAAAAATTGAATACTTTCATTTCATAAAATTCGAGGTCTTACATGTATGGTAAGCAATGTGTATGGGCAATTTAATGATAAAATGGTGCATGAGAGTATATTAACTTTTATTTAACTTAAATTTATAAAATTTTATTATTATATTAATTTTTAGTTTAGGCATAATCTTTTTTAATATTGAAGATATATATATATATATATATATATATATATATATATATATATATATATATATGTTCGTCTCTTCAACGAACCATAAGGAGTGAACAAAAAACGAATTGGCTATCGTGACAGTTTTTTCCGTCGCTATATAGTATAGAAAGCAGATTTTCTATATTATAGCGACTCAAAAAATCGTCACTATAGCTGTGATACCCCCAAATTTGGGTACTTCATTTTCACAGGATTTGGTGCTCACTATCCAAAATAGTTACTTCTAACTACCCATAATCAAGGATAATTAAATAAATTAAACAACTTAAATAATAATCCTTCCCTTTATAGGGTTACATCAATGTAAAACAAATTCCAGGTAATCTAACCTTAGACTATTACATAAGTCTGCGGAATACATCATAAAATATAATAAGTCTCATAACAGAATTCTACTAAATAAAATCAAACAGGTCTTCATCATTTGGACATCTTGCCCTTGCCTTTGCTAGAAGACGGTTCATCAACTTTCTCAACTTTAGCTGCAGTGTTAATTGCAAGAGTGAAAAAAAGTTGCCCACTAATATAATGATGACAATAGCAATAATGTAAGAGTAAGTAATGAATACTGAGTAATAGGGAACTTGTTTTTCGAATCAAGAATAGTAAACAAGTTTGAGATTTATATCTGAGGGTCTTAAGACCATGAACTATGTCCCAAGGTTATTAAGTATTTATACTTCAACCTTTAACAATCATTAGACTATACAGACATTTACTTTCGTACTTAGGCGGATCAGCCCTTCGTACCATGTATTAGGCACAAACATCTAAACGCTAACGCGTACATAATCCCCTATATTGGGTTGTTCATCTCAGTTTGACTTTAGAATTTCCGCACTAAAGAAAGTTTAGTTTGGAATAGCTTAACATTGATTCTAGAATTTTAGAACACTCATCAATTATGGATTAGTCCAATCAATAAAGGTTTATTTTCTATTCGAACGTTTAACACGATAATATAAGATTGAACAATGATACTTAAATCAAATATTTAGAATCAATAATATACAATTGAATAGACATTGTATATACGAAGTATTATATCCCAAAGAGTTAGGAAAACTCATTTGGGACAATGAACTTGAAAAATTTCTGCTTTAAATGGCAAGAAACAAAAGTTAGGAACTTGCTCAATAAAAGATTTAAGTTTTAGGAACTTTTATAGCTATATCAAGTTAGGAATATGAAACTTGCTCAATGTAAAAGAATTAGAATACAAGAGCTTGCATAATCGTAAACAAGATGGAACCAAGAAACTTGCTCAACATAAGATTAGGGTTTAGGAACTTGCCTCGTGCATAAGCTACACAAGTATAACAAACGTTCGCCAAATACTCTACATATACAATTAGAACCATAATTAGTTATATTAACGCTAACTTCATTGGTTTACTTTTCATTTTTAGTCAAGTCTACAATCTTTAACTTAAGACCTGATTATCCTAATCATTCATATACCATAAACCTGAACTCCTAATTATATTATAGTACACGACATCGTGATTGAAAAACAACTTCAATTTTCATGACATCACATTCCAAACTTCAAAACTTATTAATTCATAACTTATAGTTTCAACTTTGTGATTACAATATGTAATTATGTTTTATAACATGTTTTAAGTTCCTCTACAATCATTAAAATAAGTTAAGTTAGTATTCCCCAAGCTACACTGTTAACAGTTCATTACTAGGTCTGGCTGACCACTGGCGCGGCCGCGTCCTAGCTACTCTTGGATCCAGCACGCCCGCGCTCGACCCCAGACTCAGTTTTCCAAAAACACGAACTCAGACTCTGCTCTATACAAAAGAATTCCAATTTCTTAATTTCTACAGCAACACAGACAAACCCTTACACTACAAACTTAACCGAAGCCCCATAACATATACAATCAATCATTCTAACACCTAAAACAACTTACATAATCAAATTTAGAGGATTAGAAACCATATTTTTGCTATTTTTTTCAATTTCAACACACTTAGCGAATTCAATCACCAAAACTTCGTTTCTTAACCAAATTAAACCATTTTAATTGTGTTATTTTCATTTCTGGACATACTAACACAATTCCCAACCAATTTACAAATTATAACAAGGATTGAACAATTTTTTTTTGTCTTAATAAGCCATTTTCACACATACATAACACTGTTAACTTACAATTTCTTCTTCAAACCAATTTCAATGAATTTGATTACTAAATACTGCCTATATATAATAATTATCAGATTACACATGTATATAATCAACACCTTAATCCAACAAAAATTAATTATAGAGAATAAAATTGCAAAACCAAAACTTGAAAATTAGGAATAGATTATACCTTTAATCCCTTGTTTACAATAGCAAAAATAATAGCAATCCTTTCCAAAAACTCCTCTTCTCCAACTTCTCAATTCTCTCTCAATTTCTTCTCTAACTCTCTGTGTTTCTTTCTCTCTATATCCTCTGTTCATTAGCCTTAGGAAAATAATAGGCATAGAAAATATACTGATATAGCCACTACACTCAACTTAAAGCATCAGGTTAAAAAACCAAAGAGCTACGTCAGTTGTAATATGCCAAAGGCCACAAGGCCATGTTTGGCTACACCTTAGATTAGGATTCTAGTTTATTTTTATATTTTACTTATAATATGATTCTTATGTCACACAATTATACAAACTAATTCAATTAAATTAATAACTCAAATTAACACTTCTCATATAATTATAATTTCCATTATAGATTATAATTTTATTTATCAAACTAATAAATCTCTAATTTAATTATTAAATTAAATCAGAACAACTTTATAATTATTTAATAATCCATTTAATTTAATTATGTCATTAAATTAAATATTCAAATCATAAAATTACCATTCATTAATTTAATTATTATAACACATTTTAACTAAATTATTACACTACAATTTCATCAATTATTTATTTATCTCAATAAATTAATTAAAATATTTATTTAATTCAATAAATAATTTTAAATTACATAAAAATTCTCGTTCGTTACATCATTCCCTCCTTAAAAGGATTCTGTCTCCAGAATCATAACTCAATAAATTCATTCGTTACATTCTTCCCTCCATAACAAGATTCTGTCCCCAAAATCGCTATACAAAATTAAGCAGACAACTGAGGGAAATTTTTCATCATAACATCTTTAAGTTCTCACGTAGCTTTCTCAGCATTGTGGTTCCTCTAAATTACCTTAACAGAAGGTATTATTTTGTTTATAAGAACCTGCTCTTTCCTATCAACTATTTGAACTAGAATTTTTTCATAAGACAAGTCTTTTTCAAACTGTAACGGTTCATATTTTATAACATATTTATAATTGGGCTTATATGGCCTTAATATCGAAATATGAAAAATGTTATGAATATGTTCTAGTTTTGGAGGTAAAGCTACCTCATACGTCACTTCACCTACTCGTCGTAGCACTTCAAAAGGTTCTATAAACCTAGGGCTTAGTTTTCCCTTTTTACCAAACTGGATTTTCCCTTTCCAGGGAGACACTTTCAAGAAAACAAAACTACTGACATCAAATTCCCGACTTTGTCAATGTTGATCGACATACTTTTTCTGCCTATCCTGTGCAGCTATCAGTCTTGCCTGAATCACCTTGATGATCTCTACAGTTTGTTGAACCATTTTTGGACCTAACGGAGTTCTACATTTCCTGTCGTACAACGCTTCGTAAGGCGGCATGCCAATACTCGCGTGATAACTGTTATTATAGGTAAACTCAACCAACGGTAGATGGTTATCCCAATTCCCTTTAAAATCCATAATACATGCTCTGAGCATATCCTCCAATGTCTGGATTATCCTTTCACTTTGTCCATCGGTTTGGGGATGATACGCTGTGCTCATTCTTAATTGCGTCCTCAAGCATTCCTGTAGTCGTTTCCAAAAATTTGATGTGAAACGTGGATCTCTATCTGATACAATGGACACCGAAACACTGTGTCTGGATACGATTTCCTTCACATACAGCTTTGCCAACCGATCTAGGTTAAATCTAATCTTGATTGGCAAAAAGTGTACCAACTTCGTCAATCGATCGACAATCACCCAGATTGCATCATAACCATGCTGAGTCATTGGAAGACCTACCACAAAATCCATTGTGATATGCTCCCATTTCCATTTTGGTAACTCTAACAGTTGCAACAATCCACTTGGCATTTGATGTTCAGCTTTAACTTTCTGACATGTTAAGCATTTCGCCACACATTCAGCAACATCCATTTTCATATTCGACCACCAGAAATGATGTCTGGGATCTTGGTACATTTTTGTACTTCTGGGATAAATTGCATATCGTGAGTTATGAGCCTCGCTTAAAATTTCCTCCTTAATCTCTGGTACGGCCGGGACCCAAATTCTCCCTTTAAATCGAAGTAACCCTTCCGAATCAACTTTAAACTTATTTTCTTCACCTTTAAACACTTTCCTTCTTATCTTTTCACAGTTTTCATCCTGTAGTTGTGCATTTCTTACCTTATCCACCAAAACTGAATTGCTCCCCATTTGGAATAGTTTTTCATCTGATTCTGTCAAATATTTAATTTCCAACTCCATCTTAGCCATCTCTGCTACAAACTTTTCTTGAAAAGTTAACATCATTAATTTCTCCCGACCTTTTCTACTTAAAGCATCAGCAACAACATTCGCCTTTCCGGGATGATAAAGAATCTTGCAGTCGTAGTCTTTAATCAATTCCAGCCATATCCTCTGTCTCGTATTCAAATCCTTCTGTGTAAAGATATACTTCAGACTTTTATAGTCTGTATATATCTCACACCTCTCTCTATAAAGATAGTGCCTCCAAATCTTCAGAGTAAATACCACCGCAACCAACTCCAAATCATGAGTCGGATACCCTTTTTCGTAATCCTTCAATTGACGTGATGTATACGCAATAACTCTGCCGTTCTGCATAAGCACACAGCCTAGTCCTTTATGCGATGCATCACTATATACTACAAAATTCCATGTATCATCAGGCAATGATAACACAGGTGCTGAACTCAATCTCTTCTTTAATTCTCGAAAACTTTCTTCACATTTCTCCATCCAAACAAACTTAACTGCCTTCCTAGTTAAATTCGTCAATGGAGTTGTGATCTTGGAAAAGTCTTGAATAAAAAGCCTATAGTAACCTGCCAATCCCAAGAAACTTCTTACTTCTGACGGTGTCTTTGGCTGATCCTAGTTTATTACAGCTTCAACTTTTGATGGATCTATCAAGATTTCGTCCTTGTCAATAACGTGCCCAAGAAACTGCACACACTCTAACCAAAACTCACATTTCAAAAATTTAGCGTACAATTTCTCTCTCCTCAATGTCTCCAACGTTACCCTTAAGTGTTCAACATGTTCCTCCTTGGTTTTAGAATACACCAACATATTATCAATAAACACTACTACAAATTTGTCTAAGAATGGTTTAAACACCTTGTTCATCAAATCCATGAACGTTGTAGGTACATTGGTTAAACTAAATGACATAACCAGAAACTCGTAATGACCATACCGAGTTCTGAATGCTATTTTTGGTACATCCTCTTTCCTTACCTTCACTAATGATATCCACTTCTTAAATCTATCTTCGAAAATTATCTAGCTCCCTTCAGTTGATCGAACAAGTCATCGATTCTCGGTAACATATATTTATTTTTAATCGTGACCTTATTAAATTCTTTATAATCAATGCAGAGCTGCATCGAACCATCTTTTTCTTAACAAATAGCACCGACGCTCTCCATGGTTAAACGCTCGGCTGAATATACTTCTTGCCTAGTAATTATTGCAACTGTACCATCAACTCCTTCATCTCTACTGGGACCATTCTATATGGGTCTTTAGATATCGGGGCCGTTCCTAGTGCTAAATCAATCACTAACTCAATCTCTCTATCCGACGGAAGTCCAGGCAAATCATCTGGAAATACGTCTGTAAAGTCTCTAATGACCAGTATCTCTTCTAACTTCACACTCTTCTTCTGAGTATCGACTATGTAGGCTAAGTATCCTACATATCCTTGTCTCAGTAACTTCTTGGCTTGCATCACTGTCAGACAACTTGCTTGTCGAGGTGACTTGCAACCATAGAACACCACCTTTAACGGAGTCATAAGGTTAACAAATTTCTTTTGTCAATCAATTACTGCCCTGTAATTGAATAACCAGTCCATTACCAGTATAACATCAAACTTCCTAAGTTTAATTGGTATCAAATCCACCATCATCTCGTGGCCCTTTATATCCACCCTACAATTCTTGTATATAAACTTAACAGGAATCACTTTCATATTCACAATTTCTATGCTTAAAGGGAAATCTAATTCTTCCTGAGGCAGATCTAAGTTTCTAGCAAAATCATTGGATATAAATGAACAAGTAGCACCTGAATCAAATAGCACATAAGCATTAATACCATTAATCGGAATGATACCTGACACCATATCCTTTGACTGCACAGGATCTTGTACGATTATATTGAAAGTCCTAGCAGTAGGTCGGTTCAACGGTACTGGCCCAGTGATAGTCAACGTACCACCACTTTTGTTTCCCTTGCCTCCACTTGCACCTCCCGTTGTCTTCCTAGGGCAATCACGAGCCATATGATCATTTGACCCGCAAGTGAAACATGCTCCCCTCTTCGAACTAAAATAATTTGTTGCAATGTGACCCTTCTGGCCACAATTAAAACACACTCGCTTACCCTTCAAACACACACAAATGTGGTTCTTTCCGCAAGTAGCACAAGCTTCAAACTTCTTCTTTTGTTGACTTCCTTACTGTCCTCTCGCATTTGAATTTTCATTCCATTTCCTTTTCTGGTTGTTACTTCTATTATTGCTTTCACCAGCCTTGTTTTCATTCTCATTCTTTCTCTTCTTCTGTTCTTGATTATATTTGGTTAAGGCATCGCTTCCACCATTCGCGATAATTGCCTTTTCCAATACTGCCACAAATGTATTTAATTGAAACATTAAAACCTTGCTATATAGCCAGGGCTTTTACCCTTGTTCAAACCTCCTCGCCTTATGCTCGTTTGTATTGACTTGGTATGGAGCAAACCTCGCCAGCTCGTTAAACTTTACAGCATACTCTGGCACATACATGGTTCCTTGCTTCAATTCTAAGAATTGAACTTCCATCTGGTTCTGGGAACTCGTCCAAAAATACATCTCGAAAAACATTTCTTTGAACCTATCCCACGCTATAATTCCCTATCCCCCACGAACCTTATTCACCTGCCACCAATAGCTAGCTTCAGACTTCAACATATACGTTGCGAATGAGGTTTTCTGGTCCTCATTAACTTTGGCAACGTCGAACACCTTCTCCATTTCCATGATCTAGGTTTGGTTGTCAACTGGATTCATACACCCTTGAAACTCCAGCGGTCCAACTGCTTTGAAGTCCTTGAAAGTCGTGACTTGAGCTTGTGGTTGATTCACAAGTGCTCCTGTTAACAAGGTCACCAATTGCTGAACCGGGTTAGCATTGGCCTCGTTATTATTATTATTAGTAGAGCCTTCAATAGGTGGTTGTTGGCGTGGTTGTCTTCTTTTAGGAGGCATCTTCTGTTTAAATTATACGCTTATTAGTTCATTACTCAATTTCTTGAATATTTAAAGTTTAACTTAAACATTCTAATATTAAAGCTTAACACATAACATTTCAATAAACTTCGACATTTTATTCATTCATAATGTTTGAAACATAATAAGGATAGCATCTCTGCTATCTACATCAACTTTCCTAAACTTGAAAAGTTTCAGGATATCATACTCATCTTACCCCTTTATTTATCTCAAAGTAAGGGATTTACAATTTATTTAATCACATATTTAATCACATATTATTATTATTCTTCCTATCTTGGCATATTAAGACGTCGAGAGGCTTCTCTACGCTCTTCTTCCATAATACGATACACCATCCTATGATCCATCATGTACCATGACAAGTCTTCAAATTGAGGTGGGTAATAAAAGGCTCGATCCTGGGCCCTATCAATCGCAGAATTAAAAGCATAATCCATTTCATTCATCTTAGCCTTCTTCGTCTGAACCTTGGTTTCAACACGATCTGCACGCTGAGTAGCCTTCATCCAAGTGACTTCTGCTCTCGCACGCTTAGCTGACTCCTCCTTCAAGTCATCTTTTAGCTTTTCAACTTCAATCTTCATCTTCTCATTTTTAGCCAATAGCTCCTCTTAATGTCCCTTTGTGTGAACTAAGTTCCATTCCGTGTTCCCAAGTCGTGAATCGAGTTCCTGAATCTCCACATCCTTCTACTCTATAGTAGCCTGACGCATCTCAGCTAGCTCTTTCAGCTCCTCAATATTATTATGTAATTCTATATTACAGTTATATAGCTCATCATACATCTCAACTGATATGAAGTTTGGTGGAAACTCCACAGGATCCTCTTCCTCATCCTCCACCTCTATCTCCTTAGAGTCCTCCTCCTTAGGATCAGACACAGGCTCATTCTCCTGTCCTTCTCAGCAACCAACAGAGAAGGCTCCCTCTTGATCAACTACTCCTAAACAACATGGACATCCGGGGCTCCTCATCTCTAGGCACCTGAGGTATCTCTTCCCTAGCTTGACTGGATCCTTCAACGTTAGACATCCTGATAACAAAATACTTTTAAGTTTTTATTTATTATGTGACACTCTTTAATACTCGCGAGCACATAATTTATTAACACATAGCACATAAAGTCTTTTATTGTTTTGTTTTATCTTCAATGAATTCCTTAATTCATTCCTTAGAACTCGATAAGAGTTTAACACCATTATATTTTTTATCTCCTTAAAGGTTACTTCCTAAGGTTTTCCCCACCTAAGGTTCATAACCTAAAGCTTTGATACCAACCTATGACACCCCCAAATCTAGGTACTTCATTCCCACAGGATTTGGTGCTCACTATCCAAAACAGTTACTTCTAACTACCCATAATCAAGGATAATTACATAAATTAAACAGCTTAAATAATAATCCTTCCCTTTATAGGGTTACATCAACGTAAAACAAATCCCAAGTAATCTAACCTTAAACTATTACATAAGTCTGAGGAATACATCACAAAATAGAATAAGTCTTATAACAGAATTCTACTAAATAAAATCAAACAGGTCTTCATCATTTGGACATCTTGCCTTTGCTTTTACTAGAAGACGGTTCATCAACTTTCTCAACTTTAGCTGTAGTGTTAATTGCAAGAGTGAGCAACAGTTGCCCACTAATATAATGATGACAATAGCAATAATGTAAGAGTAAGCAATGAATACTTAGTAATAGGGAACTTTTTTTTTGAATCAAGAATAGTAAACAAGTTTAAGATTTATATTTGAGGGTCTTAAGACAATGAACTATGTCCTAAGGTTATTAAGTATTTCTACTTCAACCTTTAACAGCCATTAGACTATACAGACCTTTACTTTTGTACTTAGGGGGATCAACCATTTGTACCATGTATTATGCACAAACATCTAAACGTTAACGCGTACATAATCCCCTATATTAGGGTTGTTCATCTCAGTTTGACTTTAGGATTTCCGCAATAAAGAAAGTTTAGTTTGGAATACACTATCCAAAACAATTACTTCTAACTATCCATAAACAAGGATAATTACATAAATTAAACAGCTTAAATAATAATCCTTCCCTTTATAGGGTTACATCCACGTAAAACAAATCCCAGGTAATCTAACCTTAAACTATTACATAAGTTTGCGGAAAACATCACAAAAATATAATAAGTCTCATAACATAATTCTACTAAATAAAATCAAACAGGTTTTCATCATTTGGACATCTTGCCCTTGCCTTTGCTAGAAGACGTTTCATCAACTTTCTCAACTTTAGCTGCAATGTTAAATGCAAGAGTGAGCAAACAGATAATGTTAGGAATAAGCATGTGAATGATATTCCTATTTATATATGATTTGATTATGATATAAATGAATGAATATGAAAGTATGCTTGCATTAAGAAAAGCTATAAAGTCCTTTGATAGATAATAGGAATATATGTACAAGGACTTAGAATGAATTGATCAAATATGTTAGGTTGATCCTACATAAGCAAAGCAACTTTGTAAAGTCCTTAAAAAGAAATGATGTACAAGGACTATAAATATAGAAAGATCAAGCTTGTTAGGTTGATCTTATAATGTAATAGATAGGTATGTTTGATCGTCGAGCACTGCACCAGAATCGTTGTCTGCCAGGAGAGTCAAGCAAAACTTAAGAACTATCAAGGCAGAATCGTAGTCTGCAAGATAGAAGATCTCGGAGTTCGTAGACTGCCATGAGACGAAGAAGGATCATAGTGTGTCGAGAGAACGTTCTCAGAGCCGTAGTCTGCTGAGGAAGTCATGTTTAGAATAGTAGAGACAACCTGTCTAAGAGCTGACCAAACATCTGCCAAAGCCAAGTCAAGAATCATAGACCACACTTGAAGTCGTAGAGTCTACTGACCATATCAGAGGCAAAAATCGTAGTCGAGCCAGATCAGACGAAGACAGCAAGCTTAAAGATAGAAATCGTAGAGTGTCAAGATCTGATCTCTGAGTCGTAGTGTCTACAAAACCAAAGCTAAATTTTAGAGTGTAGAACTAAGGCTTCAACAGAGGTGCTCACAACGCCAAGGCAGAATCGTAGAGTAAACACGATTCTCAACAAACGAGCACTCCCAGAATATCTAAAGTATGAAGCCTCTGGTCTGAACTGCAAAGATACATTCCACCTAAAGAAAACTAGAGAGAACTCAACGAATGACATGCAAGCTAACAAAAGATCTAACAACCAATCCAATCAACATCCAGATTGAGTTGTGAAGTCATTCAAGATGAAGTCTTCCACAAGTTGATCAAAAGAAGACTTCAATAAAAGTGACTGACTAAGGAAAGTCAGCAAGTGCAATAGCTGTCAAAAGAATAGAAGACAACGATCTTGGGATTAACCAGGATCGTAGTGTTTGCCAAACAAAGCAGGAACTGATGAAGTGTACACAGAGATACTGGCCAACTTATAAAGAACAAGGCTAAAGTGATTAAGCATGGGTCAGTCCATTGATGATAAGTGAACGGGAGATCACAAGGAGAAAGCGAGCTGGGCATGCCACAAATTTGATGTGTCTTGCTATTTAGAAAAGGCCATAACAAGAAGTTAATCTACTAGTTCCTGAGATCAGTCGAGGAAAATAGAAGTAATGAAGCACTACACAAGAAAAGGAAGAGGTGTTCTACATTGAAGATCCAATGAACACTCTTCAGGATTGTAGTGTTGTCTCAAACCTGTCAATGAGCAGCATTCAACAAGACACACTACGATCAGGTCCAAGAAAATCTGCATCAGAATCGTAGAGTTTGGTCATCTGAAGATTAAAGCATTGGCAACGGTTCAATCTGAAGTCTGATATTCGAACATTGCTAGTTGAGAGCATCGATGCAAAAAGACACCTCCTGACGTTCTAATCAAGAAATCAGAAAAGAGAAATAAAGTTGACTCCCTGCCCGAGACATTAAAGTGACATCTCTGATGGGGTTGGTGAAACAGTAGACTGCAGTGTAAGAAAGATGAAAAAGGGGATGTCATGTCACATCTGCAGTCTACAACAAATAACTCAAGATCTGCGAATCAATTCAAATAACTTTCAATGGCTATATTCCAACGGGAATGTTGGGAAGGAGTATATATCAGCCAGAGCTTCAAAGATCAAGAGTTGCTGAGTTGAAGGATCGTAGAGTTGTTGGAATGCTATAGTGTTGACTCTATGAGTTCCACCAGAGCTAAACAGAACAAGTCTCAGTGACAGTGAGACTACAAATGTGGAAGTGAAGTAGCTTTGAAGAAAGACTTAAACAGACTAAAGCTTTACTCAACAAAGATGAGAATGCCACTGAAGATGGCAGCTAAGTTGAGAGCCGAGAAGGCCAAGAAGATAGCATTCAAAAAAGTGGTAGAGCACAAAGAAGATCCAGAGAGCCATTCTACGAATCACCATAAACCCAAAGCTGAAATAGAACAGATGCAGAACCATGTATTGTGCACAAACATCTAAACGTTACACGTACAAAATCCCCTACGATAGGGTTGTTCGTCTCAGTTTAAATTTAGAATTTCCGCACTAAAGAAAGTTTAGTTTGGAACTAGCTTGCTAGTGTTTCTAGAATTTTAGAACACTATTCAATTATAGATTAGTTTAATCAATAGGGGTTTGCGTACTACTTGAAGATTTAATACAAGAGTGTATAACTGAACAAAGCTATCAAAGTCAAAGATCGGATATCAACAATATAATTGAATAAACATAATACACATGCAAAGTGCTATATCCAAAAGAGTTAGAATAATCTCATTTGAATCAATGTATTAGAACAATATATGCTTTGAATAATAATATTAAGATTTAGAAAATAAAACTCGCTCGAAGTAACGAATTAGGTTACAAGAGCTTGTTCAATCGTACATAAGGATAAAATCAACAGTCTTGCTCAATAAAAGTTTAGGGACTTGCATTTATTAATAAAAGAATGAAGTTAGAAAGCTTGCTCAATAATAACAAGATAGAATTAGAAAACTTGCTCAATGTAAAAAGATAGGTTTAGAAACTTGTCTTGTAGGTAAGCTACACAAATGTAATATTGTTCTCCAATTACCTTATACGTATCATTGGAATTGCAATAACAATTAGTTGTATGAATATTAACTTTAGGAGTTTTAACCATCACTTAGGCCATAACCTTACTTAACATATTAGGGTTACTAACCACATGATATGTTTCTGTTTTAAGCTTGTTATTACACATTTGACACACTATCATAATCATTAAGCCAAGTTATAATGAATGTCCAAAGTCTGCAGAAGTAGCATACTTCACTGTCTGTGACTGACTACTGGCACGGTCGCGCCAGTATTACCTTAAGTTACCGTGCGCCCGCGCCCAGAGGCTGCGCGCCCGCGCGACACACCAGTTTCAGTTTTTGCAGAACACGAAACTAGACTCTACTATAGGCCAAAAATCCCAATTCCACAGAAATTCACCAAATTTCAACATCTAAAATTTTATAATAACATAGTTAAGCATGCTATACACCATTCTAACTACATAAACATCATATACACACAACTTTGAAGAATCAAAACTATATTTTTTTTTCAAATTTTTCCATATTTTACACTTTTAGCGAATTCGATCGCCACGAACTCGTTTCTTAATCAATTGACACGATTTAAACTACGTTGCTTTTGTTTCTTAACATACTAACATAATCTAATAACAAATTACAGATTATATCGCATATAGAGCATAAAATTTTGTACTTTATAAAACCAATTTTATATGAACATAAACACTGTGATATAATTTTATCCCTACAAACCCAAATTTTGTGTATTTAACAAACAAGCATCAACCATATATGATGATTAACAGATTTTGCAAAACTATATGAACATATATATATATACCACAATTCACGTGATTTTCAATCACATAGAATATATATATATATATATATATATATATATATATATATATATATATATATATATATATATATATATATACCTAGACTAAAAGTTAGAATAGGGATAGTTTATACCTTGATTAGCAAAACCCTCCTCTTCCACTTGATAATCACAGACACTCAGTGTTTTCTCTCTTGCAACTTCTTTGTATTTCTTCTTCTCTCCCAAACCCTCTATGAACTTGGCTTAGAATAAAAGACACTTAAAAAAAAAGTAAACTGAAGACTCCCCACGCATTCATCCGTTAAAGAAAACAAAAGACGTCAGTTGGAAAAAACCCAAAGGCCACAAGGCCTTGTTTGGCTACCCCTTAAACCTCCAACCAGATTATTTTAATAATATTTATATTATATAGTTTCATGTGTCATACTCTAGTTAATTAAATAGCTTTAGCTTAATTAATTTAAATAACTTGTAATGGTAATTAAAATAATTTCTATTATAATTATATTTACGACTAATAAAGAATTATATATCCAATTTAATTAATAAATTAGACACATCACTTTATTTAATTTATTTATTTCCTTTAAATTAAACAATCCATTTAATTTAATTATTTTCTTACATATTAAGCAATTGATGTAATTTAATTATTTTCTTAAATTAAATCCATTAGATAAAATTATCATTACCCAATTTAATTATCATTAATCAATTTAGTTACTAAATTAATTAACCACAATTCATAAGTTATTTATTTTCCTTAATAAATAAATTATTTAAAATATTTATTTAATTCAATAAATATTTAAATTAAATTATAAATTTCTCGATCGTTACAATCCCTGCCCGAGATTGTATTATCTCGGGATGAGAAGCTAAGACCGCCAGGTTTCGCATGTTGGGCCTGTCGAGAATACCCGATTGTACCCTTCCGGGAGGGAATAATATATTTCTAATATTTCTCGTTATATCTTAATTTATAACAATAATATAAAATAATATGTACTGCATAATGTTCTATTTACTTTCGCAGGCTCTAGCTAGCGCCAGCGTCCGAGAGCACCTATTGGACCATCTCATACGGGCGCTGGCTTGGACGATGCGCTATTCTAGAGGGTGATAACGATTGTGTTGGATAGGTTTCATACGAATCCAATTTTTTATCGTCAGTAGTTGCCTAGTCCTGCTCGCCTTCACTAACTAGCTTAGGATATTGCTTCAGGGGGCACGGTCGAGAGTACGGGATTCTCGCATGAGCAGTTCGTCGCGTTAAGTAGCGAGGTGCTCCAGATTGTGGTTACCCTACTATTGAAGGCTTTAGGTTAGCCCTCGACGCCTACTTAGGTATTCAGCATGTTATTTTATTTTCATTTAGCAGTCTCTTTAATTCTTGCATATATATGGATCAGACTAATGATTTATATTTTTACTCCTATCAACAGGGTGGCGATGGCGAACGGGCTGGTGATGCAGAGAATGGTGGCAATGCCAATGCCGATGCCGATGGCGATGGCTAGCGGGGGACGACAACACTGATTTTTATACACCAGAGCAGTACCGTCATCCACTCCGCTCGATGATTCTCCTCCTACTAGTTTATTGTTCATTTGTTTAGATTTATTCATTAAATTATAGATCATTTGTACATATTTATTCATTATATTGTAGATCATTTGTACATATTGTAAAAAAATATAGTTTAGTTGAGTCTATACGAGTTTTGTCAATCAAATTGTATAATTAATGTAACACTGATGTATATTTGTTATTGTTGATCAGTTACCTCATATTCACATTAATTACTTAGTTTATGTTTGATATGATGAGATAAAACAAGTTTTTATAGTTATGTTGGATGTGAAATATATTACTGTATGTGTTGTTGGGATAAAACAGGTTACAGGTACAAAAGTAGGGTTTAAAAACCTAAAAAAATTATTTTTTAAAAATTTAGTTAAACACCAGTTAGTCTCAACGAAATAAGGTATTCCTGAAGGAAATTTTGTCGAGATTATAGTTTAGGAATTTTTCCTATTTCCAACGAAAAAATGAATATTTTCGAGGGATAATCCGTCGAAATTAACTTGCCTTAACGTCAATGCAATAATGATGATGAAAATATTCCTCGAAAATAGACTATTTCCAACGAAAAATTAGTCAGAATTATTATGTCGATTTTGGTTATTTTTGATCGAATTGTCGATCGAAATAATCTCGACGCATGTATATCGTACATAATTACCGAGAGAATATTCCGTTAGAAATAGACTAATTTCGACGGAATAGAGCCATTTCCGACGGAATAGTCAGTTGAAATTAAGCATTTTTCTTGTGGTGAAGACCCTCTTCAAACGGAAGGAGTATTAGAGATACTTGAGTATATATTATGTAGTTTCCTTCTTTATTTTCTCCTTCTTTCTTGCACATTATAAATGTTTTACTATACTTTAATTGTAGGCATATTTAAAATAAATAAATGAATTTAAGGAGAGTAAAATTAAGGAGAGTATTTTAATAGAAGGAGAGTATAAATATATATATATATATATATATATATATATATATATATATATATATATATATATATATATATGACGTTAATGTTGTGAATACAAATTCAAATTGCTCTAGCTTAATATAACTTACTTATGTTACAATATTTTAGTTTGTGGATAATTATGATATAATAGTAGAATAAATTTATTTTAAATTAATTCGAAGAGATAAATCTATATCTTTGCAAAAGTTGAAAGTAGTATTGACACAAGCCAATCATGTTTGATGATAAAACATATACTTTATAACAATCTTATTCATTTATTAATAAAGAACTGTTTAATTAAAGACTTTAATTTATCTACATGGTGCTGTTTTATAATATGTAATAAACCCATAGTTTTGAGAAATATTTTTAGAATCATGATGATGATCATGCTAATGAGATCTAAATTCTTAGATAGCTCACAAACTAAAATTGTTCTCAATTGTTGGATTACTAAAAAGGGGATTAGTGAATCCGGATAGATTGGTACATACGTTACTTGCTCATTGGATGACGATGATTGATCTTATGATCATTTATGTGGAGACATTAAAGCACGTATGTAGGTGTTTATTGGAGAATAAGTTCACTGAACGTGACTCGCTAAGGAATACCTAATGGAGTTTTACTTTCCTGTCAATAGGAATTCTTATAGTGATGTAGTACAAGTGATCCTTAGACTTGAGATCATCATAATATCTTGTGTATGATGAGTTATACTTTGACATATCCCTTAAGACCCTTAGGGTATATAAAAAGGTTTGTTTGGGAATCTACCACTTCCAGTAAAAAAAAAGGGAATGCCCTATGTGATTCGATAAATGACAACTTAGTAGTCATTGGCCAGTGCAGAATGAAATTAGAAAGGGGTTAATTTCTAATTTGTATTGTTTAGAGTTGTGCATTTAAGAATCGAAATACATATAATTAAATAAAATAAGACTTGACAGTAATTCTATGTCTTATATTTAATTGGGACATTGTATGATGAAAGTATTGAATTGTAAGGTAACTATTTACTCACGGTTTTTTTTATGATTAATGTTGAAATCTATATTATCTGGAAAGTCGTTGATCGCTAAGGAGACTTATCCTTATTGTATAATAAATGTTATTTATTTAAATAAATTAAATAGTTAATTTATTTATTTAAATGAGATTAGAATTATTCTAATTGATCTATTCACAACCGATTTAATATGGAGAACCTAAAGGGTCACACCATAAAAGAAAAATATTTATTTAAGAAATAAATGGCATAACCGTAATAATAAATTAAGTGTATTTAATTTAATCTATGGTGATAGAATAAATTAAATAGCTTAATATTTATTATTTAATATTTTAAAAATATTAAATATAAATTAATAAGAGGAGTCTTATTATTATTATTATTATTATTATTATTATTATTATTATTATTATTATTATTATTATTATTATTATTATTATTATTATTATTATTTAATTCCAATAGAAATTAATTAATAAATGTATTCTCATATATTCCTAATAAGATTAAGAGGCTAATTAATTAAAAGAGTTTAATTAATTATTCCTAATAAGATTAGGAAGCCGAATTAATTAAAAGAGTTTAATTAATTAAAATAAAATTATTTTCTTAAATAGTTTAGGAGGGTTTCCTACATCTATAAATAAGAGGAGTCTTATTATGAATATGGGTTACACAAGTTAATGATACTTCCAAGAGTTGGGATAGTACTGACATATTCTATAGAGATAGAATTAGGATTTTGCCAAACACCCATCTTCTTGAATACTTGTTCTTCCTTGGTGGATCATCTCTAGAGGTCAAACACTTGAGTGACTAACGTTGATCAAAGGAATGAATCAAACCCGGTGGATTCAAGTTGAACGTGAAAAAGAATCGGAGGTGAACTCGTACATAAGGAAGCTAGTTTCTACAAGAGAATAAATCTGATCTCCATGTCTTTTCATCTAATTAATAATTGGGCGTAAAGGATTATCCTGGTATATGGTTTGTAAAATTTTAAACTCTGATTTTTCACGCTTTCGCTCTATGTATGTAATTTGTTACATGCTCGTGAATATTACAAACCTAACAAAAGTATGTAAACAATTAGGCTCTCCAATTGACTCCAAAAAAAATAAAAAATATTAGAGAGAGTATAGAGTAAAATATCACCAACAAAAAAAAAATAATTTACTATTGAAAAACACAAGATTGTGTTAAGCCAAGTTTAATATTTTTATAACTCAGTTGCTATATAATTAATTAGTAACGTATTAGCTAAAAACTAAATTATAGACATATATTCTAAATTATATATGTTATAGACATAATTTAATATCATATTGAAGAATCATTATAATTAATATTTTATTATGGATTCGGTAATAAATAATTCATATGTATGTGAGACTAGGCATATATATATATATATATATATGTTTGAGTGTGTGTGTGTGTGTCGTTTATGTTGTAAAAACTAATTCAAATTGCTCCAACTTAATATCCGTAGGTGCTTTAATTTAGGCTCCTGGGAAACAATATTAGTAAATGATTTCTATAAGAAATATAATTATTATAAAATAATAAGTTATTCTAAAGTTTTTCAGGATCATAAATACTATTTTGGTTCTAATTAAATTTTAGACTTAAAAAGTGTTCTAATTTTCGTAAATAAAATAAAATCAGGAGGTTTAAAAAGTATTTTAATAACAATTAAATTTTAGTCTCATACCAAAGACCAAAAAAATTAGTTTTATCTTATTATATATGTTTATAAATATATAGATTGTGTTTATTAATATGGAAATGATTCAGAAGAATTTTTGTTTGTCAATAGTCATCTGATGAGTGAGATTTATACATGCGAATCGAGCACTCTAATCCTTAAGAAGTTGCTTGTTCATCCTATTTTATAAATGCTTTTATAAAGTGTTTGTTATTATTTGGCTTAAAAGTGTATTGCAGGGGTTTATTGGTCATTTCTAGGTTTAAAAGGGCAAAATTGCCATTTTTATACTATCTGCGCCGTAGCGCTTGTCCCTAGGCCTTTTCTAGCGTTGCAGCGCCACATGCCTGCCATCTCACCCACTTGGTGCACCGCAACGCAACTGATCCTTCACACATCCGACATCGCAGCGCTACTTATTGACCAACTTGGTTTGACTGGCGCTGCAACGCCTGTTCAAGGATAAAAGCCCGTGCCGCAGCACCATTTCCGGTTCCCAGGCAGAGAACATATTCTTAATGACCTACAGCTGGAGGACTTAAAAAAAACAATATTCAGCCTCCTTATCAGTTGAGCAGAGAAATAGAATAGAGAGAGATAGCTTAGAAGAGAAAGAAGTTGGTTATTCAAAGAGACCAAGATCATTGCTTCCTTCATAGCTTGGATTCTAATCGGTGAAGAGAAGAGTTAGAGCTTGAATACTTGTAAACATGGGTTTTCTTTATCTAAGTCTTTCATTTATTTATGTAATCTGAGTATGTTGAATACATTGATACTGTTGTTTGGTTATATAGTTATGAACTAACTCCATTTCTAGGATTGAAATGTAACCTAATGATTAGTGTAATTAACTTTCTCTCCTATTTATTATAATATATCATGTTTAAATGGGTTATTGTATTTCATGCTTTAGTTATTGATTGCTTGGCCAAGTAGTTGATATAAGTATTACTTTGATATTGGAAAATGAACTTTAATACTTAACCCTAAATATGATAGCACTTGTTATGACCTTTCCTAATGGATTGAGAACATATCTTGCATGATAGAATATGAATATATCTATTTGCCTTGTGTGACTAATTAGAATTAAAGCTTAATGACTCTAGTCTAAATTATTTCACCATAGGAATATATTGATTTATTTAGCTTGAGGATTTCATATGACCCTCAGAAGAAGCTTATGTAAACATAGAATTCTCGATTTACCATTCTATTGTTTTATTAGATAATTAAGAGAGTTAAGAGATTATATGAAGTATAAGGGGAGTTTTAATCTTAGCTTTTTATATTTGATACAACTCTTGCTCTCGCCATTTACTGTTTTAATCATATAACTTTAACAAACCATATTTACTCAATTGTTTGGATAAAATCTAATTGATACAAATTTTGTATTTGAATAGCTTTATTACTATTTTCCTGTGGGTTCGACACTCAACTTATTACTGTATTACTTGTTTGACCGCATACCAAAAACTTGTTGGTCAATTTAACGATCAAATAAACACACACAAGTATACGTGGTCACCCGACTGATCAATGTGCCATTAGCGCTGAGTCAGTTCAGTATATCTGTAAGACCCCAACCTTTTATGAATAAAGATTTAATTTTCTCTAAATGTTATTTTGAATAATAAGGTATTGATTTGATATAATGCTATAGTTATGGGTGATATGTGCAAATTTTACAAAGTAAGCAAGTTATCATAAAATATTCATTTGGTCGGAGAATATTCTTTTTGTCAGGGAATATTCGTACGACGGTGCAATCATTGGTCAACCCCACAACGGAATAACTGTCGTATATAGAAAGCGATAAAAATAACCTTTTTATAAAATAACGGCAATACTTTTACCGTTAAATTGTTGAGATACCCGGTGATAAAAGTACAGTAATACGCGTTATTGTACGGTAGCACACGATATTGCACAATATCTCTGATTATTGATGCTTACGTAAGAAGTCACTCATTTTTATTCAATTATTGCAACAGTAGTTGCTGCATAATATCTCATATTATTGATTTAATTATTGTCACAGTATCATCTGCACAATATTTTATATTATTAAATCAATAATTGAGACGACACAATTATTCATATTATTAATTGCATTATTAACAATGTCTAGAAAGTTCTGTCGAGGAAAGAGGTTAGGTTATTTAATTGCACGCCAATAAGAAAAAATCCTTATCGGAAAGCCCCCTCTTTCTTGAGAATGATCTGGTTGTCAATATTATGAGTTATAATATTAATGATAAATAAGTGTTGAAAGATTAAAAATGGGTTGATTGAAGATAAATGATTTGTGGTAGATATTTATGAAACATTTGTTGTAAGTTTGACTTATTATTCCATGCACCCCTATGTGCCAATTTGTCAAACCGTCGGTAGAAAGTTATCTCAGTTTTGTTTTATTATTATTATAATAGTAATTAAACAGAAAACTTTTTATATAAAATAGAATAATTTTTATAATATGTATAAAGTTATTTGTTTTATTAGATTATAATTATAATTAGAATATATTATATTTTATATAAAGTTTTTGTTTTATTAGAATATTTTATTGCAAAGTGATGAAGAGTAAAAAATTAGAAAATTCATCGAATTCGTCCGTGAAAAAAGTTTCTGTTCATCCGTGATTATTTTCTTAAATAGGGCTTTGCCATTCTCCTATAAATAGGATGCTTAGTTAAGAAATGAAAATCACACCAGAATCAGAGAATTTTTCTTCTATAATATTCTTCTATAATATTGTGCGTATTTCTTTTGAGTATAAGGATACTTTGAGTGTAGCAAATAGTGCAAGTTTTTGTGACACCCCCAAATATGGGTACTTCATTCCCACAAGATTTGGTGTTCACTTTCCATTCATTCAATTCTAACTACCCAAAAATATAATAAAATTTAAACAATAAATCTTCCCAATAAAGGGTTACATAACTTGATCAATAAATCTCTCAGGTTATCTAACCTTTAAAACACACCTCAAGTGCGGAAAATTAAATAATTACATCACAATAGTTAATATAAAGTCTGACAACATAGAATTCAATAAATTTACAAGTCTTCAACACTTGTTCATCTTTCCTTTCCCTTTGCTAGTGGTTGGTTCATCAATCTTTTCAACTTTAGCTGCAATGGTTATATATGAAAGTCTTCAACACTTGTTCATGTTTCCTTTCACTTTGCTAGTGGTTGGTTCATCAACCTTTTCAACTTTAGCTGCAATGGTTATATATGCAAGAGTGAGCAAAATAAATGCTCACTTGAAATGACTATGAATAATAACATCATAACAACTGCCAATGATTAGACTCAATAGAACTGAATAATATTCTCTATCAAAGATAATCAAGAACTGAAAACATAATTTGAAATATATCTGAGGGTCACAAGACCATGAACTATGTCCAAGGTTATAAGTAACCTTTCAACTTAAGCCTAAACAATCATAAGACTATAGGGACTCCCTGTACTTAGGGTGATCAGCCCTTCGTACAATGTATTGTGCACAAACATCTAAACGCTTACGCGTAATAAATCTCCTATAATAGGGTTGTTCTTCTCAGTTTTAGCGTACAAGTTCGCACAAAAGTAAGTTTGGTTTGGATCAGCTTCAAGGGTAATTTAGAGTTCAACGAACATCAACAAAGGATTAGTTGAATCAAGTCTTAATAATGTTTCAAGGGTTTGATAACAATATGTTATGGAATAGTTAAGAACTACAATCAAATAAACATAATGCATCAAAGTCATGCTTTATGAATGAATTTAAAAGCATTGAAAGGTATACTAAACCTTGCTTGAACAATAACAATAAGCTAAGGTTACATACTTTTTCGATAATAACAGAGTTAGAAACTTTGTTCATTATAAGAGTAGGTTTAGGAATAAGAACTTGTTAAATAAAATTACAACTTGAATAATCGTAATTGACTTAGGGTAATGAACTTTCATAACAATGATAAACAAGATAGGATAAGGATCTTGTTTTACATGATGAAATAAAGTTAGGAAACTTGCGTAACAATAATCATGAAATAGATAAATATTTGTTTGACAACGAAAGGTAAATGGAGTTATGAAACTTGCATTCATTATAAAGAAAATGAGGCTAGGAAAACTTGCTTAATTGGAAACAAGTTAGGGTAACTCAAATAAAGATCAGAGTTCGGAAACCTGCCTCGTGCGTAAGCTATTAAATTACAACTCACAATCACCTACACATATCATATATAGTACAACATCTATTAGTTATGCTAACATCAACTTTATAAGTTCCACTCACCATCTTAGTTAACTTATATCCTTTAATTTAAGGTCTAACCATATTGACCAATCACATAACACAATCACATACACAAATCTGAAAACTCCCTATCATATAACGTAAAGTTATAACATTCAATTCACATCTCTAACTCTTACAAACATTGAGTTTCAATCGTTATAATTCATTAACTAATAACTTAAAAAATCTTCATACTTGGTATTAAAATATATCTACAAGCTTATTACATCATATCATATGATTAACTTTCTTTTTATGTTCATAAGACCAAGTTATAGTTGCATGCCATGGACTGAACTAAAAAAATAAACAAAACAGTTTCTGTCAAGGTTTGGCGCAGCCGTGCTAACTTAAGCTTTGGCATCAGCGCGGCCGAGTTGGTGCAAAATTTTGGATTCTGCAGTTTAACACATAGCAGAAAGCCAATTTGGCCTACAAGCTACTTACTAACAACAGATTTTCACACACATAAATTACATAAACTTTACAAAAATATAAATTAATATTTCTAACATGTTTCTAACCATAAAAATAGTATAAACAACAAATTTAAAACCTCAAATTTTACTGTTCTTACTAATACTTCACTTTTAGACATTCTTAGCGAAATAAAGCACTGTAAATTTATTTTTCAACCAAAACAGTTAGTTTAAATTGCTTTGTTTTCGTTTCCTCATGTATTTTCACAATCAATAATCAATTTATACTTTATACTATGAATTGAATATCAATTTTGGCTCTAAAATAAGTTATATTCATATATATATATATATATATATATATATATATATATATATATATATATATTTCACTATAATATAATTTTCTCTCTATATATCATATTTACATGGATTAAACTACTATAAATCATCTATAAACTCATGAAAATAATTTATATCAACAAATTAACATATAAAAACTACATAATAAACAATTAATCCTTCGCACAAATTTTACAGAGAATTTTTCTTGTATATAAAAACTAGAACTTTAGGATTATACCTTTACTAGAAGATGATTACAGAACTTTTGATTACTACTCCTTGTTCTTGCAACTTCTTCTCACCAATTTCTCTCTCAAACTCCAAAACACAGAGAATTTCTTCTCTTCTCTTCTCTCTCTCACTTTCTCTCTGTTTTCTCTTCTTTCTCTTCTTCTCTGTCTCTCTTTTAGTTTTACGTAATATAAAACTGATATAATATAATATAACATATAAAACAAATTAATATATAATATAAATATATAATATAATTGATGTCAGTTATAACTTTGGAAAATCAAAAGCCATAAGGCTTGTTTTGGCAAAAACCACTTTGAAATTAAAGACTTAAAACCCTTAACCTTGTTTGGCAAAACTAAATTAAACTCTTTTAATTTATTTTCATAACTCATTTATAATATAGTTTATTGTCTCACTTAATTTAAATAAATTTTCATATTCAAGCTTAATTAAATTAAAACTAACAACAACTTATTAAATCGATTTGCCACATAACCCAATACAACAAAATTATAATTTCCATTATAATTTTATTCAATAAATTAATACATCACTTTAATTACTGAATCAAATTAAAACAACATTATAACAATTCATTTAATACTTATTAACTCTCTAATTAAATTAAATTAAAATATTATCTTATAAAATAGAATTCATCACCATTTTATTTTCATCAATTTCAAAATACCAATGATCAACTTAACTAACATATTAGCTTAATTAATTTAATTCTTATAATTCATGAATTATTTATTTAACTAATAAATAATCCAGCAAATATTTACTTTACAACAAATACATCAATTAAAATATTTATTTAATTCCAGAAATATTTGAATTTATAAATAAAATTCTAGATTGTTACATCCTTCCCTCCTTACAAGGATTCTGTCCCCAGAATCACAACTAAAAAAAAATTCATTCGTCACATTCTTCCCTCCTTATAAGGATTTTGTCCCCAGAATCGAAGACACAGATTAAAAAAATAACTCAGGATAGTTCTTCATCATTTTGTCTTTGAGTTCTCACGTAACTTCTTCGGTATTGTGGTTCCTCCATATCATCTTCATAGAAAGTATCACTTTATTCCTGAGCACTTATTCTTTCCTGTCAACTATCTGGATAGGAATCTCCTCATAAGACAAGTCCTTATCGAACTGCAACGGTTCATACTCCATCACATGCTTGTAATCGGGTTTATGCGGTCTTAGCATTGACACATGAAAGACGTTCTGAACATGTTCTAATTCTGGAGGTAGATGTAAGACCCCAACTTATTAATGAATAAAATCAAATTTTCTCTAATTATTATTGTGAATAATAAGGTGTTAATTTGATATAATATTTTGGTTATGGGTAAAATGTGCAAATTTTACAAAATAAATAAGTGGTTATAAAATACCCATTGTTGTCGGGGAATATTCGTTTGGTCGTGGAATATTCTTTCTGTCGGAAAATATTCGTACGACGGCGCAACTATTTGTGGGCCCCATAACGGAAAATGGTCGGATGAAGATAACGACAAAATTGAGTTTTTATAAATAACGACGTAGTTGTTACCGTTAACACTGTTGGAATACCCGGTGGTTAAAATACAGTAATACGCGTGGTTGCACAGTAGCACACGATTTTGCATAGTATTTTTAAATTATTGATCCTTACATAAGAATGCACTACTCAATAATTGTTATAGTAGTTACTGTTCAATATTTTACTTTATTGATTCAATAATTGTTACGTTGATATTTTATAGTATTGTTGTTTCAATAATTGTTCCTGCACAGTATTTCCCATTATCAGATCAACAATTCATATTATTTGAATAATATTATTAGATAACATTATTGACAGTGTCTAGAAAGTTCTATCTAAGAAGAGGTTTGGTCACCTAATTGCGCGCCAATAAAGAAAAATCCTTATCGGAAAGCCCCCTCTTTCCTGGGAACGGCCTGGTTGCCATAATTGTGATTCTGTAATATTATTTGTGAATAATTAATTATTAATTTATATGATAAGAAAATATTTATTTTATGTGGATATAAATGTTGGATATATTTATCGTGGTTAAAAATGAAGGAGTTTATGTTGAGGTGTTTTATCAGTATTTTTGTCGGAATGAATGTATTAAAAATCAAACCAGTATTTTTGAGTTATATTGCATGAGTTATAATTTTTAATCTGACCATTGGATCGTTGTGATTTTTGGATATGTTATACATATATAAGTTGAGTATATGTCCACAAATTTTGAACCGTTAAAAATGAACGTATAATTTGTTATGAATTTTAAGAGGTGAATGATTCAGAAATTAGGTTTATAAATGATTTTGGCAGAAAATTCTAGAATTGAGTGGGCCCCACTTTTGGTTGGTGAGAAATTTGCTAAAATATTTATTCAAATGTGGTGGGTGGGAATAGTAGCAGGTAAAACCATCAGGTTGCAGGTCAAGTCTGCTTCGGCGTGCTAACATTTTCCTATAAATAGAGGGCTAAGTTAGAATTGAAAATCACATCATAATTCATAAGTTTTCTCTCTTTCTCTCTCTATATTCTTGAGCGTATTTTAGTGAGTATTTAGATACTTTGAGAGTTGCTATTCAGTGCAAGTTTCTGTCAGCACTATATCCGAAATTCAATCAGAAGTATGGTTATTCTGAGGTAAGGGATGTTATTTTCTTCGTAAATGATATTATTTCTTTCAATATCATTATGCCGAAGTATTGATCTGAACATTTTATCAAATTTTAAACTTTTTGTGTCGGGGTTAGTATTCACGCATACGACACTATTCACGTATACGACACTATTCACGAATACGACACTATTCATCGAAAAATAAAATTTTTCCTTTTTGACCAATATGTCTATTATGGTTACTATCTTTGATTGTATCCATGTTTTGATCATTATTTTGGAATTCTTCTTCAAAATTGGTTATTTCAGAGTATTATTGAACTTGGATAAATTGTAATACGAATCCCTAATATTTGTTCTTTTATCTCACTGGATTCGTTTTCTTTAAGATATTTTTCATCATCCTTAGTCCTAAATGATGATATTACTGAATATCTTTGGCCTGTAGTGTAAAGATGAATGATTACCTGATGAATATCTTTGGCCCATAGTGCAAAGATGAACAGGTGTTGAGATGAACATGACCAACTGAGTATTATTCTTGAATTTTACTCCACAAAGTAGTATCATGTTGACAATTTGGACGTTATTGATTTCTGGATAAATTAAATTATAAATCTTTAAAATTTATCCTTGAACTTGTTTTATTAAATTATTATATCATTGTCATCATTCTCATGTTTATATTCTGTTGAAAGTCATCTGTGACCTGTAGTGCATAGATGGATTTGGTATGGTTATGACCAGGGACTATTCAGTATAATCATGACCGTAATGTTACAAATGATGTGGTAAAAGCCCTCATTGGCCAGTAGTGCATTGATGGACAGTTGTTGGTATGATTATGGCCATGGATTCTCTTCGGCCAAGGGTGCAAAGATGAATTGTTTTATGACATGATCATGACCGTTGATGAAAATACGATTATCTTTGACCCGTAGTGCAGGGATGATTCGATGATGTGGATTATTTATTAAGCTGAATCTCAGCAATAAAATTGATGATAAATCTTTTAAATCATAGAAGATAGTAAGTTTTATGCTCTACTTGACTCTTCAAATGGATTATTTTTTTTCGCTGCAGTTGTTGATTTAAAACTTGTTGTCTATTATATTTTATCAGATTTTTTCCTGTTGAAGACTAAAGATAATTTGTTGTACATTATCTTAGTCATAATATTTCTTACTGGGCTAGTTGAGCTCACCCTTTCTTTCACTGTTCTCTTCAGGAAATGGGAATATAGCTGGGACTAGTCGGGGAATGTATTGACGGTTCAGATGGTTGCATTAGTAGTCCTCACTATTCTGTGAAATAGCGTGATAATTGTAATGAGGACTCCTTTTGAGTTTGTATACTCTCTAGTAGACAATATTTATATTCAAACTCACAGTATATGTGTTGTCGTATTCTGCACGATAATTGTATTACTGAAGTTGTATTTGTTTCTATACCATGTATTTGGCGACTCAGAATGGGTGATGTATACCTATTTTGGGGTCGTCACAATAGATCTACCTCGTAAGCCACTTCACCTACTCTTCGCAGCATCTCGAAGGGTCCTATAAATCTCGAGGTTAATTTTCCCTTCATACCAAAATGAATTTTCCCCTTCCAAGGAGAAACTTTTAGAAAAACAAAATTTCCTACGTCGAATTCGAGATCCTTTTTGTGTTGATCAGCATACTTCTTCTGTCTGTCTTGAGCAGCTACCAATCTTTCCCTGATGAGTTTGACAACCTCAGCAGTCTGTTATACCAGTTTCGGTCCTAACAGTTGACGTTCACTGACTTCATCTCAACACAGTGGAGTTTTGTACTTCCTGCCGTACAATGCTTCGTAAGGCGGCATGCTAATGCTTGCGTGATAAATGTTGTTATAGGCAAACTCTGCCAGTGGTAAATGATCATCCTAGTTCCCTTTAAAATCCATGATGCATGCTCTGAGCATATCTTCCAACGTCTGGATTGTTCATTCGCTTTGGCCGTCTATTTGCGGATGGTACGCCGTACTCAATCTCAATTGTGTTCCAATGCATTCTTGTAGTCTCTTCTAGAATTTTGACGTGAATCTCAGATCTCTGTCTGACACAATTGACAATGGGACTCCATGTCTCGAAACGATCTCTTTAACGTATAACTTTTCCAATTGATCAAGATTGAATCTAACCTTTATTGGAAAAAAGTGTGTTGATTTTGTCAGCCTGTCCACTATCACCCAAATTGCATCGTATCCTTTTTGAGTAGTTAGAAGACCTGCCACAAAATCTATTGTGATATGCTCTCACTTTCATTCCGGTATTTCTAACAGTTGAAGTAATCCGCTTGGTCTCTAATGCTCGGCATTGACTCTTTGACACATCAAGCTTTTCACGACACATTCTGCAGCATCTCTTTTCATATTTGGCCACCAAAAATGTCGTCGTAAATCTTGATACATCTTCGTACTTCCCGGATGAATGGAATATCTTGAGTTATAAGCTTCAGTCAAGATTTCATCTTGAATATTCGGTACTGCTGGAACCCAAATTCATCCCTCGAAACTTAGCAATCCCTTGGTATCAATCTTGTACTTCACCTCACTATCCTCAACCACTCTTTCCTTGATTTTCTTGCACTTTCATCTTGTAGTTGAGCGTTCTTCACTTTATCCACTAAATTTGGACTAGCTTCCATCTGGAACAATATTTCATCGAATTCTTTTGGTAATTTGATTTCCAACTCTAGTCTTGCCATTGCTGAAATAAGCTCCTCTTGGTTAGTTATCAACATCAACTTCTCTCGACCCTTTCTACTTAAGGCATCGACAACCACATTTGCTTTGCCTGGATGATAAAAGATCTCACAATCATAATCTTCTATTAATTCTAACCATCTCCTTTGAAGCATGTTTAGATCCTTCTGTGTGAAAATATATTTCAGACTTTTATGGTCTGTGTATATCTCACATTTCTCCCCATTGAGATAATGTCTCCATATCTTCAAAGCAAACACCACCGTAGCCAATTCTAAATCATGAGTCGGGTATCCTTTTTCATAGTCCTTTAGTTGCCTTGACGCATACGTAATAACTTTGCCGTTTTGCATAAGGACACAACCTAGTCCTTTATGTGATGCATCGCTATACACCAAAAAGTTTCTCGTATTATTCGGTAATGACAACACAGGTGCCACGCTAAGCCTCTTTTTCAAATCACGAAAACTCTCTTCACACTTTTTCGTCCAAATAAATTTTACAGATTTCCTTGTAAAATTTGTCAACGGAGTGGCAATCTTAGAAAAGTCTTGAATAAGCCGTTTGTAGTAACCTGCCAATCCTAAGAAACTCATTACCTCCGATGGTGTCCTTAGTTGTTCCCAATTTATCACAGCTTCCACCTTTGATGGATCCACTGAAATCCCATCTTTGTCAATCACATGCCCAAGAATTCACATTTAGAAAAATTTTCATATAACTTTTCCTTTCTTAGCATCTCCAACGTCAAACGTAAATGTTCAACGTGTTCTTCTTGAGATTTAGAGTACAGCAGAATATCATCAATGAATACCACCATAAACTTATCTAAGAATGGTTTAAACACCCAATTCATCAAATCCATGAATGCTGCAGGGGCATTTGTGACGCCTCCAAAATAGGTATACACAACCCATTTTGAGTTGCCAAATACATGGTACATAATTCAAATACAAACTTAATTATATAACTGTCGTGTAAAATACGACAAAACGTAGCTGAGAGTTTTAACACGAATACTGTCTCGAGACAATATCCAAACTCAAATGGAGTCCTCGTTACATTTATTATCACACTATTTTATTGAATAGTGAGGACTACTATAGCCACCATCTTGGACCATCACTCCATTCCTCGACTAGTCCCAGCTATATTCTCATTTCCTGAAGAGAACAATGAAAGCAAAGGGTGAGCTCAACTAGCCCAGTAAGGAATATTATGACTAAGATAATGCAGAATAAATTATCGATAGCCTTCAACAGTGTTAAACTGATAGAATACAATAGACAAAAAGTTTAACTACAGCGGAACAAGCAATCCATTAGAAGAGTTAAGTAGAGCATAATATCTACTATCTTCTATGATTTAAAAGTTTATCATCAATATTTTATCGCTGTAACACATCTCAATAAATAATCCACATCATCAAATTATCCATGCACTACGGGCCAAGGATATTCGTTAGTATCATATCCATGAATTATCTATGCACTACGGGTCAAGGATATTCATTATTATCACATCCACGAATTATCTATGCACTACGGGCCAAGGATATTCGTTAGTATCACCAGTGGTCATGATCATGCCAAACAACAATTCATCTTTGCACCCTTGGCCGAAGAGAACCCATGGTCATGATCATACCAAACAACTGTCCATCAATGCACTACGGGCCAATGAGGACTTTTAACACATCATTTGTAACATTACAGGTCATGATTATACCGATACATAGTCATAATCATACCAATCAACAGTCCATTTATGCACTACGGGCCAAAGATGACTTTTATCACAATATAAGCATGAAGATGATGACAATGATATAAGAATTCAATCAAATGAGATCAAGGATAAATATTAAAGATGTATAATTCAATTTATCCAGAGTTTAAGAATGTTCAAATTGTCAACATGATATTGCTTTTTGGAGTAAAATTCAAAAATAATATTTCAGTATCAAAAATAATTTAGACATAAAGAAATCAATTTTTTCGGGTGAATAGTACCCGAGTAAATAGTACTTCGTGAATAGTATTCCGTGAATAGTGCCATACGTATGAATAATACCATACATATGAATAGTATCGTACGTATGAATAGTGCCGTACGTATGAATAGTGCCATATGTACGAATAGTACCCATGAATAGTACTCTAACATGAAAAGATTAAAATTTAACAAGAATGTTCAGAAAAATATTCTTGTAAAACGACACTAGTTGAAGCTCAAATTTCAAAGATATTCTACTAATTTCAAGGAGTATAGAAGCAATACTTATCAACATAAGTGTAGAATTCAGAATCTGAAACGAAATAATATTACTTACATATTATAGAGTATGGAAGAAAATATTATTTCTTACGAATATTGAACAAAAATAATATCCCTTACAACTGTTGAATGAAAATAATATTCCTACGAATATTAAACGGAGATAATATTCCTTACGAATATTGAACGAAAATAATATTTCTTGCGAATATTAAACGAAAATAATATTCCTTACGAATATTGAACGAAAATAAAATTCCTTACGAATACGAAAAATAATATCGTCAGCGAATATGAAATAAATAATATCCCTTACCATACTAAGGATATCCCTTACCTTAAAAGGAGAGTATTTCTAACTGGTAGGGCGGGGATATTCTTATATTTTACACTTAAAGCTTCCTTAAACTCTAAAGAAATACGCTCAATATTATAGAAAAAGAATTCTCTTATTCTGGTGTGATTTTCAATTCTAAACCGAGCATCCTATTTATAGGAGAATGACATGATACTATTTGAATTTAGAAAATCACGGGTGAACAGTAAGGAATTTCACGGGCGCAATCGGCTGAAACTTTTTTAAAATTTTTGATTTTACTATGCACAAACTATGCAACACTATGCATAATAAAATAAAATATATTTTATTTTACATAAAAAACAAAACTTATATATATATATATATATATATATATATATATATATATATATACACCACACACACACACACGTAACACACACACATCACACACTCTCTCTCACACACACACAGATATATATATATATATATATATATATATATATATATATATATATATATATATATATATATATATATATATATATATATATATACTGAATAACTATCTACCGATTATTTTGAAAAATGAGTAAGTAGTGGTCCATGTAATGAGCTAAATTTACAACAGATACTTCATAAAATACCCATCTATTTATCTCAATTCACTTGGCTTCACAAAATACATTTTTAATAACATTTATTCATCATTAATAACTCACAATATTAACAACCAGATCATTCCTAGGAAAGATGGGGCTTTCCGATAAGGATTTCTGCTTATTGGCACGCAATGAGGTGACCAAACCCTTTTTTCGACAGAACTTTTTAGACATTGCCATTAATGCAAATAATAATATGAATAACTTTGTCGTCTCAATTATTGATTTAATAATATAAATATTGTGACAATAATTGAATCAATAATGTGAGATACTATACAACAATTACTACGACAATAATTGAATAAAACTGAGTAACTTCTCATGTAAGCATCAATAATCAAAGATACTGTACAATACCGTGTGTTACTATACAACCACGCGTATTACTGTACTTTTACCACCGGGTATTTCAACAGTTTAACGGTAAAACTTTTGATGTTATTTTTATAAAAAGTTATTCCTGTCGTTTTCTAACTCTGACAGTAATTCTGTTGTGGGGTCCACCAATGATTGTGCCATCATACGAATATTTCCCAATAAAATGAATATTCCCCGACCAATCAAATATTTTATGACAACTTGCTTACTTTGTAAAATTTGTAAATATTACCCGCAACTATAACATTATATCAAATCCATACCTTATTATTCAAAATAACATTTAGAGAAAATTAATCTTTATTCATAAAAGTTGGGGTCTTACAACATTGGTCAGACCAAAAGACATTACCAGAAACTCGTAGTGTCCGTATCGAGTTCTGAATGCCGTCTTTGGTTCATCCTTCTTCCTTACCTTTAATTGATGATACCCACTTCTCAAATCTATTTTCAAGAAGTATATAGCACCCCTCAATTGATCAAACAAGTCATCTATTGTTGGCAACAAATATTTATTCTTAATAGTGACTTTGTTTAATTCCCTATAATCAATGTAAAGACGCATTGACCCATCCTTCTTCTTCACGAATAACATCGGTGCTCCCCACGGTGATACACTCGATTGAATGTATTTCTTGTCTAGCAACTCTTATAATTGTACCATCAGTTTCTTCATCTCTACCGGAGCCATCCTGTACGGGGCCTTCGATATTGGGGCAGTTCCTGGCGCTAAATCGATGAGGAATTTGATCTCTCTGTTCGGCGAAAGTCCTGGAAAATCCTCCGAAAACACGTTCGCAAAATCCCTAACCATTGGTATCACTTCTAGTTTCGCACCTTTCTTCTGAGTATCGATTATGTAAGCTAAATATCCTGCATAACCCTGACTCAACAATTTCTTGGCCTGCATAATCGTCAGACATCTTGCTTGTCTAGGCGATTTGCTACTATAGAAGACTACCTTAGACGGAGTCATAAGGTTTACACGTTTCTTTTGGCAATCAATTATTGTTCCATAATTGAATAGCCAATCCATTCCCAATATAACATCAAACTCTCCAAGTTTTATCGGGCTTAAATCTACTATCATGACATTTTCCTTAATATTCACCCTACAATTCTTGTATACGAACTTAACATGAATCACCTCCAAATTCACAATTTCTATGTTTAAAGGGAAATTTAACTCTTCACTAGGAAATCCTAACCTCTTAGCAAATTCAAAAGATATAAACGAGCAAGTAGCACCTGGATCAAATAATACATATACATTTATATCATTAATTGGGATAATACCTGACACAATATCTTTTGATTGCACCGCATCCTGTACTGTCATGTTGAAGGTTCTGGCTGTGGGTCTGTTTGATGACGTTGGTCCAACAATAGCCAGCGTACCTCCACTACCACCTCCCTTACTTCCCATTGCCTCTTCAGCTTTCTTCTTAGGACACTCGTGAGCAAAATGATCCTTTGACCTGTATGTTTAGCAAGCATTCTTCTTTGGTTGATGGCAATTTGGGGCAATGTGACTGTGACGCCCCCAAATTCAGGTGCTTGAAATCCGAATTCAGTGCTTCACGATACCATTTCTTTGAGCGAAATAATACTAACAATGTCATAAATATCAAACTTAATTTATATATCAGAGTTGTCTAAATCCCAGGTATGCGACCTTTAAAACATTTCATTACATGATAGATAATAAATATCATCATCTTATTTAAGTCTAGCTATTACATAAGATAACACAAACTTATTCTGCTAGCTTTCCTTTCTCTTTGTTCTTGCCTGAACCTTCAGGTCAATCATACTTAGATAAAAACATTTAAATTAAGCAAGAATGAGCATTTAAGTGTCTAGCAAGTAATAGCAAACAATAAACATTAGCTGAAAAGATTAAATATTTTCTTTGAATGACACTTCTATAACGAAGCAATAGTTGTGAAGTAAACTGAAGCAACACTAAACAACATGACAATTCTATTTCAAATTTTGAAACTACGTACTGACTATAATTGGTGAGCAGTCGACATACTATGAACTTTGTTTTCAATTTTTTTGATAGGGTTTAACAGAACTTCATCTACAAATCGTCATAACTTATAGGCACGGGGGGTGATCAACCCGTTATGTCCTGTATTGATCAATACTACATGCCAGAATGATATTCTCGTTCATCATATCCGCCTTAGGCGCACAAAATTTTTCCATGTTCGGGATGTTCATACTTAGTCGGGAATCCGAACCGAAATAATTAGGTTGGATAACAATGAGGATCTATCATATTCAAAGATATTTTTAAATCTGTGTCTAGCCGAGACAAATAGCTTAGACGACTTTCAATTAAGATATACATAGTGGAAATCAATGAGTATGTATCAACATGTTCTATAATTATCCAAGTGAGGACACTTGTATAACCAATCTTAGGAATTTAAGAACAGGATATATATATATATATCTGAATCTAATAGTAATACTGTACTGATAAATAATGTACGAATAAAGTTCGAGAACTTGCATGAATACGAATATTTGCGTACATAATCAAAAACAATAGAGTTAATAATCTGGCACAATGATAAACTAATTCTGAAACTTTCTTATTCATGTCCATTGCAAGAAGTAAATGCAAAGGTTAGGATACTTGCACAATGAAAAAGGATGGTTTAGATACTTTCTTACGATATTCGTTGAATAAAGAAATGCAAGGGTCTAGGATACTTGCACAATAAAAGTATAGTTCAAGGAACTTGCTCAATATAAATTTGATTAAGTCTAGGAAATTTGCCTTAAGCGTAGTTTACCAAGATATCGCTTATCAATACTCTTTCGAATTCTAACATAATATAATACGTGTATTTGATATTCATTAGTTACATATGCTCATACATGATATATAAGTGTAAATGCATACATAAACGTCTAAGTTAGTTGTATACTCCTTACATATACCTTATACTTATATGACCACATTAGTTTATAAGATACTACAATGTTAACAATACAGTTTCTTAATCATTGCCTTATAGTTCGTAAATATCTTTTGGACTCATCACTTTGAAGTTCTTAATCACTGCATTAAACATTCAATTCAATCATTTAGCATGCTTCTTAACATATCAGTTTTGCACTGGTCATATTATACATATTAGAGTAACAATACAAGCATGCAACCACCTTCAAACCATTTAGAGAAAATTATTCCTACAGTAGACTGGCGCGACCGCGCCTGATTTGTACTAAGGAGATGCGCGGCCGCGTGGCTCCTAATTCAAACCAGGACATGGCTGCTCCTGTAGAAAACCAGTGAACATATGCCTTGCACAAATACGAATAATCATGCAAAACACACATGTTAGTATGTGGATAACTAAGTTTGACCTTATATCCTAACATTAACATATACGATCATCTATTCTTATTTAATCAAGACTTTAAGTGTTTAAATTCATAATTTTCCTACGTTTAGTCGTTAAACACATGCTATGTGGTCCATTGGTTTCTACTACACATGCTTGCATTAGTTAAGTCATGTATGTCAAGTGCTAGAATACTCGTAATATAGTTATTGACAAAACTAGTTTCCAAGGTTTCTTGTGAAAATCTCATGTTAAGCTACCAAGTATGCAAATTGACTTCATTTACAATACATCATATGCTCTCATATACATATTAGAATATATAAGCATGCTTACAAGTTACCATATAGTTTATCAAGTTTATATTTGAAACTTAAAGTCTCCCTTAGTAAAAATTACTTAAGCATGCAAGATAAGTTCACATATTCCATAACATGCTTCTTTAATCACATAATAGGTCACATAGGTATGTTTTGAAGTTCAAAACTTAGTTTATGCATAGTTCATGCACACATAGCTAATATAGTCTTTTACTTGCACTTTTTCTTTTATTTTATGCTCGACTACATCATACCCTCACCAACAAGGTAACTAACATATTGGTCACATTTTAATGTATATCAGAACTTGATACGTTGGCATATAAAGTCAGGACATATTTTTGAAAAAGGTTTATCAAAACTAGTTTTCAACTTTTTAAGTCCTCTTTGAATAATCAAACTAAAATCAACTAACATGGCTTACTATATGCATAGAAATCTCCGTTCATATGTGCAAGTTGTTTATATGCGTGAACTAATTAATATAGCATACTCAGATCAAGACAGAATCACAAAATCAGTACACAATACTGGCAGCCAGCACAGCCGCGCGGTCATATACTATAGAAGTGGCGCGGCCGCGCCACTTCGATCAGAACGAAATATAAGGACTCTATTTTTGCAGAGTTCCAACATAACCAACATCAAACCTTTGCCCAGATCATCTACACTGATCCTAAACATGTATACAAGCTCAGATAAAATAATGGCATGCTATTTTGCTTTGATTTATAGAGAATTTCAAGAAATTTCAAGAATTTGACAGTACCTAATTCAAAAACATAAGTTAGGATTTATACCTCTTTGAGGCTTAGTTTGCTTAATTACTTCTTTCTTAGATTGTTAGATTCCTCCTTGAGTAACAGACACTCACTCTCCACTTATCAGTGTTGCAATAGACCAAAAATAAAAGCAACGTAACTTTGTGAATTGGACTGCTATTTATGGAAGAAGCTTGGACTGAACATTAATTTGGAACCCATGGTGTTATGGAAGGGAACAAAGGTTATTAAGGAGTTGATCAACCACTCCTTTACCAGCCATTTCCTAGCAAATGATCACCTATGATTTAGCAGCTTGAAGGTTACGTAATATAGAGTTAGGTTACTGTTCATTATACTAGTAAGGTCACTCATTTTGGGAGAAAGGAAAAATCTTAGCAACTTGATCAACTAAGGCTTGGTTTGGTTCTTGTAATGCCCATAATGTAATATTAATGTACAATTATTACCATATTAGGAAATTAGGGTTCATTTATATACTCATATCATATAGTCCATTTACCTTAAATACATGCATTAAAACCATGCAGTCAGGTATTCTTGTCTAGGTAGTTCCATAATTATCTCTACTACTCATATAACCATATTATAACCTTATTTCATATTAATGTTTATTTAAACATTTAATCTCCTTCCCAGTTTCTAGAATATACAGATATTTAATTATTGCACACTGCACATAACAGTCAAAGTAATCTTATTATATTAATAACTTACTTATTCTTTTTATGTCAACTGTATAAATTATTCATTGATTAATTAATAATAGTATTAATTAATCCATTCCTCATTGATTAACGTAATTATTAATCTCTATAATAATTAATATAAATTAATCGTTCACTTAATAATTCCTATTAAGCATATCATACGATAATCATATTTTCATGGAGATAATTAATAAATATTTTTATTATAAAATTAATTTATTATAAGAATATAATCTATAATGATCAACAATTCTTAAAAAAGAATTATTTACAATTTTCATGTAATAAATAAGTTTTATTTATCACACACACACACACACACACACACACACACACACACACACACACACACACACACACATATATATATATATATATATATATATATATATATATATATATATATATATATACTTTTCTTTGTACATATTCCCACCTTTATATATATAAAAATAAAATACAAAATTTATTATTTAATTATATTAAAAATATTAGGTTATTACAGCGACCCTCCTGGCCACAGTTGAAGCATACTCGCTTACCCCTTAAACACACGCCTGTGTGATTCTTTTCACATGTAGCACACGCCTCAAACTTCTTTTTTTGTTGGCTACTCTGTTGACTTCCAACACTAACACTTGTATTCCACTTCCACTTCAGGTTATTTCTACTATTCCCCCCACTACTACCACCATTCTTACCTTCACTCTCACATTTCTTCTTTCTTTGTTCTTGATTGTACTTCATCACAGCCTCGCCTCCACCCTCAGTGATAATCGCCTTCTCAAGCACTGCTGCAAACGTCTTCAACTGAAACATAGAGACTCTGCTGTAAAACCAGAGCTTCAGCCCATGTTCAAATCTCCTCGCCTTTCGCTCATCTGTGTTAACTTGATATGGTGCAAACCTCGCCAACTCATTGAACTTTGTCGCATACTCCGATACCATCATTATGCCCTACTTCAGCTCTAAAAATTGCACCTCCATCTGATTCTTTGAACTCTCTGGAAAATAGGTCTCGAAAAATATTTCCTTGAACCTATCCCAAGTCATCACTTCCTGACCTCCTCGTGTTTTATTGGCTTGCCACAAATAACTGGCCTATGCTTTTAACATGAATGTTGCAAAAGCAGTCTTTTAATTCTCACCGACTCTGGCAACATCGAATACCTTTTTTATTTCCATGTTCTCGGTCTGGGACTTAACTGGATTCATGGTCCCACATAATTCTGGTGGTCCAACCGCCTTGAAATCCTTAAAAGTCGCAGCTTGGTTCTGCGGTTGATTCTGCAGTGCTCCCGTCAATAATGTCACCAACTGGTGAACTGGGTTAGCAGCAGCGTTGTTATTATTAGTAGATCCCTTAGGGGTTCTTTGTCGTGGTTGACGTCTTGGAGGAATTTTCTGTTAAAATACACTTATTAGATTATTACTCAATCTTTTAAGTATTTTCTACTTAACTTGCACATCATAGAAGATCATCACACAACACATAACATCTTGAATAAATATTAACATTTTTATTCATTCATAGTCTTTTAAAAACATAATAATGATAGCATCCCTGCTATCTACATCACTTTCCTGAACTACTAAAGTTTCAGGATAACATCATCATCATATCCCATTGATTATATAATACTTGGGATTTACATCTTATTTATTAACTAATAACAAAACTTTTACATTCTTTACGATGACCTACTAAATGTTGCATAGCCTTACGACGCTCCTCTTCCATAATACGAAACATTGTTCTGCGATCTAACATGTACCATGGCAGCGTCTCGAACTAAATCGAATAATACATGACTCGGTCTTGATCTCGATTTATCACGGTGTTAAAAACATCATTCATCTCCTTTATCTTGATCTTCTTTACTTGTATCTCTCCCTCTGCTACCTCAGCACGCTGAGAAGCTTTCTCGTACGCGTCTTCAACTCTTGCCCTCTTGGCAGATTCTTCTTTCAAGTTATCCTTCAGCTTCGCGATCTCCTCCATCAACTGCTCATTCTCCCCTTCCGTGTGAATCAGCTTCCATTCGACATTACTCAGACGCTCGTCAAGATCCCAGATCTCATCGTCCTTCTGGGCCGTCGAAGTCTGACGTTCAGCTGCTATCTCCTCCAATTCCTGGACTCTATCCTCAAACTCCACATTGCGGTCTTATACTTCGTCATACATATGAGCTGCGATAGAGTTTGGTGGAAACTCCTCCTTATCCGACTGTGGTAACTTAACGGGATCTTCCTCATCCATCTCAACCACATCCTCCTCACCAGGTATACCCACCTACTTAACCATTGTGACCAACGGAGATGACTCCCTTAGTAGCAGTTGTTCCCAAACCACTTGAATATCTCGAGGCTCCTCCTCTCTAGGCATCTGAGGTCCCTCCTCCCTAGTCTGAATGAATTTTCCCACATTAGACATCCTAAACAAAATTTTAATTGTTTAATTACTAATCATCACTATTCAACACTCACGAGCACATAGGTTACAACCACATAAGCACATAAAGTGTTTTATTATTTCTTTCTTAAAACTCATAAGAGTTTATCAACACTATCTTTTCAAAGGTTACTTCCTGTGACACCCCCAAATCCAGGTATTTCATTCCCACAGGATTTGGTGCTCACCATCCAAAAACAATTATATCTAACTACCCACAATAAAGAATAAAGACATAACTTAAACAATAATCTTCCAATTAAAGGGTTACATCAACTTAAAACAATCCCAAGTAATCTAACCTTTAATTATTACATAAGTCTGTGGAACACATCACAAATTAACATATGTCTTATAACATAATTCTCAGTAAAGTAAATAAGTCTTCATCACTTGAACATCTTACTCTTTCCTTTGCTAGAAGACGGATCATCGACTTTCTCAACTTTAGCTGCAGTGTTAATTGCAAGAGTGAACAAACAATTGTCCACTATTATAAAGAATAATAATAGCAACAACATGAGATTAAACAATGGTTACTGGATAATATGGAACTCATTTTACGAATCAAGAATAGAGAACAAATTTAAGATTTATATCTGAGGGTCTTAAGACCACGAACTATGTCCCCGGTAATTAGGTGTTTTACCTCAACCTTAACAGTTGTTTAGACTATATAGACCGTTCCTTACGTACTTAGGGGGATCAACCCTTTGTACCATATATTGTGCACAAACATCTAAACGCTTACAAAATCCCCTATACGTACTAGTGTTTTTCATCTCAGTTTGACTTTAGAATTTTCGCTCTAAAGAAAGTTTAGTTTGGAACTAGCTTATCAGTGGTTCTAAAATTTTAGAACACTATTCAATTATAGATTAGTCCAATCAATAAGAGCTTGCTTGGTATTCGAAGGTTCAACACAATAATATAGAACTGAACAATGATACCTAAGTTAAAGATCAAATAATGACAATATACAATTGAATAGACATGGTATATATGCAAAGTGTTACATCCAAAAGAGTTAGGAAATCTCATTTGGAACAATGAAGTTAAATAGTGTATGCTTTGAATAGTAAGAACGAGACTTAGGATTGTGAAACTCGTTCAATGTAAAGAATTAGAATACAAGAGCTTGTGTCATCATCAAAAAGATGGAATCAATAAGCTTGCTCAGCTTTAATAAAAGAATTAGGAATTTGCATATTAATAAATTAGGGTTAGAAAAAGATTGCTTGACAATTAAAGGTAAACATAGTTATGAAGCTTGCATTCATTATAACAAGAATGAAGTTAGGAAACTTGCCTAGTGTGTAAGCTACGCAAGTATAATAACGTTCGCCAATTACCCTACATATACCATTGAAATCGCAACACCGATTAGTTATACTATCGTTAGCTTTATAAGTTCAATCCACCATCTAAGTCATAACCTTTAACTTAATGTCTAACCATGTTGGTTAACCACTCACACGAATTTGAAAACTCACTATGGTGCAACATAAAGCTTTATCATTCACCTCTAACTTTTGTAAACATCACATTTCATTCATTGCATAACTTGTTTAAGTGATCATTTAAAAAACTTCATATTTAGTATTATATTACATTACAACCTGGTATTGTATCTTATGTTATGGTTTAACATCTTTATCATGCATACTGAATTAGATTAGGTCTACATACAATGGTCTGTAATTAAACAGAACTCACTGCCTCTGCTCAGGGTACGGCACAACTGCGCTGTCCCAAGCCTTGGCACCGGCGCAACTGCGCTGGTGCTTGACTTCAGAAACCCAATAGGCGCAGCTGCGCCGTTTTTTGCCTTTAGTACCGTCGCAGCTGCGCCAGTACGCAGACAGAAACTGTAACAACTTCCCCTCTTATGAAACCAAACCCCAATTTTTCCTAATTACTACAAAAATTCACCAACCTTAACAACTAGAATTTGGTAATAACACCACCAAGCATGCACTTCATAATTCTACCAACATAAACATTACATATAATTAACTTTTAAGGATCAAAAATAATATTTTACCAATTTCTCCATATTTTAATACTTTTAACGAATTCGATTGCCGAATCTTTGTTTCTTAACCAAATTACACTATTCCAACTATGTTGTTTTCGTTTCTTGATGTACTATCACAATCTACAACCAATTTACCTATTCTAGCAAAGATTGAACATCAAATTTTGGACTCACTTAAGCCATTTTACATATACAAAACACTATTATCTTAATTTCCCTCTTTATACTCAATTACATGAATTTGATTACTTCAACATCACTTATGTATGACAATTATCAGATTACATGTATATATAATCAACCTTTAACCCTATTCCAACACATAAAATAGATATTACAAATCAAAAATTTGGAATTTAGAATAGGTTATACCTTAATCCTTGATTACTGAAGAAAATAATAAAGTTGCTTCTCAATTCCTTCCTCTTCCACAGCAAAAACCCTCAATTTCTTCTCTAACCCTCTAACAATTCTCTATGTTTATCTCTTTCTCTGTTCTTAGCTTTTAGGAGAATACGTGGTATAACCCAACTGATAAACGTGGTTATCAGTTTATTATGCCAAAAGTCTTCGGCTGTTATGTTAACCAAAAGCCATAAGGCTTTGTTTGGTTTACACAAAACTCCTCCTTTCTAAATTATTTTTATAACACTTATATTATATAGTTCCATGTGTCACACTTTTATTTAATTCATTTTATGTTCTTACTATTATAATTATAATTCCATTATAATTATTTTTATACTTAACAAATTACTACATATCTAATTTAATTATTAAATTGAACTAGAACATCACTTTATTTAATTTTAATTGTTTTCTTAAATATCAAACAATTCATTTAAATGTTAAACAGTTCATTTAATTTAATTATTTTATTAAATTAAATCTTCAAATAATAAAATTACCGTTAATTAATTTAGTTAACATATACACTCAACTAAATTATTACATCACAATTTCATCAATTATTTATTTATATTTAATTCAATAAATATTTAAAATAAATTACAAAATTCTCAATTGTTACATCCTTCCCACCTTAAAAGGATTCTGTCCCTAGAATTACTACTCGATAAATTCATTCGTTACATTCTTCCCTCCTTAATAGGATTCTGTCCCTAGAATTGCTATATAAGATTAAGCAAACAACTGAGGATAATTTCTCATCATAACCTCTTCAAGTTCCCACGTAGCTTCTTTAGCGTTGTGGTTTCTCCAAATTATCTTAACAGAAGGTATTACTTTATTTCTTAGTACTTGCTCTTTTCTGTCAATAATTTGAACAGGAACTTCTTCGTATGAAAAATCTTTCTCAAACTGTAATGTTTCATATTCTATAACATGTTTATAATCGGACTTATATGGCCTTAATACCAAAACATGAAAAATGTTGTGAATATGTTCGAACTCCGGAGGTAAAGCTATCTCGTACGCCACTTCACCAACTCGTCGTAGCACTTCAAAATGTCCTATAAACCTAGGGCTCAGTTTTCCCTTTTTACCAAACTTGATTTTCCCTTTCCAGGGAGACACTTTCAAGAAAACAAAAGTACCGACATCGAATTCCCAATTTTATTGGTGCTGATCGGCATATTTCTTCTGTCTGTCCTGTGCAGCTATTAATCTTGCCCAAATCACTTTGATGATCTTGATAGTCTGTTGTACCAATTCTAGAGCTAGCAGCTGACGTTCTCCAACTTCGTCCCAGCATATTAGAGTTCTGCATTTTCTGCTGTACAACACTTCGTAAGGCGGCGTGCCAATACTCGCGTGATAACTATTATTATAGGTAAATTCAACCAATGATAGATGATCATCCCAATTCCCTTTGAAATCCATAATACATGCTCTAAGCATATCCTCTGTTGTCTGGATGGTTCTCTCACTTTGTCCGTCGGTTTGAGGATGGTACGTTTTGCTCATTCTCAACTGCGTTCCCAAGCATTCTTGTAGTCGTTTCCAGAAATTTGATGTGAAACGTGGATCTCTATCTGATACAATGGACACTGGGACACCGTGTCTTGAAACAATTTCCTTCACGTATAGTTTTGCCAGTCAATCTAGGTTAAATCTAATCTTGATTGGCAAAAAATGTGACGACTTCATCAATCGATCGACAATCACCCAGATTGCATCGTAAACTTGTTGAGTCGTTGGAAGACCTACCACAAAATCCATTGTGATATGTTCCCATTTCCATTCTGGTATCTCTAACGGTTGCAACAATCCACTTGGCCTTTGATGTTCAGATTTAACTTTCTGACATGTTAAACATTTCGCCACGCATTCAGCCACATCCTTTTTCATATTCGACCACCAGAAATGATGTCTGAGATCCTGGTACATTTTCGTACATCCAGGGTGAATCGAATATCGTGAGTTATGAGCCTCACTCAAAATTTCCTTTTTAATTTACGGTACTGGCGGAACCTAAATTCTCCCTTCGAATCGAAGTAACCCCTCCGAATCAACTTTAAATATGTTTTCCTCACCTTTAGACACTTTTCTTCTTATTTCCTCACAGTTTTCATCTTGGAGTTGTGCATCCTTCACCTTATCTACCAACGTTGAACTGTTTCCCATCTAGAATAATTTTTCATCTGATTCTGTCAGATATTTAATTTCTAACTCCATCTTTTCCATTTCTAATACTAGCTTTTCCTGAGAAGTCAACATCATTAATTTCTCCCGACCCTTTCTACTTAAGGCATCGACAACAACATTCACCTTTCCAGGATTATAAAGAATCTCGCAATCGAAATCTTTAATCAATTCCAGCCATCTCCTCTGTCGCATATTCAAATCTTTATGTGTAAAGATATACTTCAGACTTTTATGGTCGGTATATATCTCACACCTCTCTCCATAAAGATAATGTCTCCAAATTTTTAGAGCAAACACTACCGCATCCAATTCCAAGCCATAAGTCAGATACCCTTTCTCATAATCCTTCAATTGACGTGATGCATACGCAATAACTCTGTCGTTCTACATAAGCACACAACCTAGTCCCTTATGCGATGCGTCACTATACACTACAAAATTTCTTGTATTATCAGGAAATGATAAGACAGGTGTTGATTTCAATCTTTTCTTTAATTCTTGGAAACTTTCCTCACACTTTTCCGTCCAAACAAACTTAACTGCCTTCCTAGTTAAATTCGTCAACGAAGTTGCGATCTTAGAAAAGTCTTGAATAAAATGCCTATAGTAACCTGCCAATCCCAAGTAACTCTTTACTTCTGACGGTGTCTTCGGCTGATCCCAATTTATTACTGCTTCAGCTTTTGATGGATCTACCGAGATTCTACCTTGTCAATGACGTTCTCAATAAACTGTACACGTTCCAGCCAAAACTCACATTTTGAGAATTTAGCGTATAATTTCTCTCTTCTCAATGTTTCCAACGTTACCCTTAAGTGTTCAACATGTTCCTCCTTGGTCTTATAATACACCAGGATATCATTAATAAACACCACTACAAATTTATCTAAAAATGGTTTAAACACCTTGTTCATCAGATCCATGAACGCTGCAGGTGCATTGTATACTTATTTTTTATCGTGACCTTATTCAATTCTCGGTAATCAATGCAGAGTCGCATCGATCCGTCTTTCTTCTTAACAAACAATATCGGTGCTCCCCATGGCGATACACTCGGCTGAATATACTTATTGTCGAGTAATTCTTGCAACTACACCATCAATCACGAACTCGATTTCTCGATCGGGCAGAAGTCCAGGCAAATTATCTGGAAATACGTCTGCAAAGTCTCTAATGATCAGTATCTCTTCCAACTTTACACTCTTCTTCTGTGTATCGACTACGTAGGCTAAGTATCCAACACATCCTTATTTCAGCAACTTCTTGGTTGCATCACCGTCAGACAACTTACTTGTCGAGGTGACTTGCTGCCATAAAATGCAACTTTTGACAGAGTCATAAGGTTAATACACTTGTTTTGGCAATCAATTACTACCTCGTAATTGAATAACCAATCCATTCCCAATATGACATCAAACTCCCCAAGTTTAATTGGTATCAAGTCTACCATCATCTCGTGACCCTTTATAACCACTCTACAATTCTTATATATAACTCTAATAGGAATCACTTCTCTATTCACAATCTCTATGTTTAAAGAAAATTCTAATTCTTCCTGAGGCAAATCTAAGTTTTGAGCAAAATTATCAGATATAAATGAACAAGTAGCACCCGAATCAAATAGTACATAAGCATTAATGCCATTAATCAAAATGATACTTGACACCACATCCTTTGACTGCACATCATCCTGCATGGTCATATTGAAAGTCCTTACAGTAGGTCGACTTGATTGTGCTGGTTCAGAGATAGTTAATGTGCAACCAGTATTGTTTCCTTTTCCTCCACTTGCGCTTCCCGCTGTCTGCTTAGGGCAATCACGAGCCATGTGATCCTTCGACCCGCAGGTGAAATAAGTTCTCTTCTTTGGACTAAAATAGTTTGGTGCAATGTGACCCTCCTGACCACAATTAAAACATACTCTCTTACCCTTCAAACACACCCTAGTGTGGTTCTTCCCGCAAGTAGCACAAACTTCAAACTTCTTCTTTTTTGACTTCCTTGTTGTCCGCCCGTATTTAAATTCTCACTCCACTTCCTCTTCTGGCTGTTACCTTCATTATTGCTTCCACCAACTTTGTTTTCATTCTTATTCTTTCTCTTCTTCTGTTCTTGGTTATACTTGGTTAAGGCATCGCTTCCACCTTTCGCAATAATTGCCTTCTCCAGTGCTGCCGCAAACGTGTTTAACGGGAACATTGAAACCTTGCTGTAAAGCCAAGGCTTCAACCCCTGTTCAAACCTTCTCGCCTTACGCTTATCCGTATTAACTTGATTAGTAGAAAATCTTGCTAGCTCATTAAACTTCGTGGCATACTCTGGCATAGACATAGTTCCTTGCTTTAGCTCCAAAAAGCGAACTTCCAACTGATTTTGGGAACTAGTCGAAAAGTACATTTCGAAAAGCATTTATTTGAACCTATCCCACGCTACCATTCCCTGTCCCCCATGAACTTTATTCGCCTGCTACCAATAGCTAGCTTTAGAATTTAACATAAATGTTGCAAAAGCAGTCTTCTGAACCTCGTTGACTCTGGCAGCGTCGAACACCTTCTTTATTTTCATGATCCAGGTTTGGGCTTCAACTGGATTCATATACCCTTGAAACACCGGTGGTCCAATCGCTTTGAAGTCCTTGAAAGTCATAACTTGAGCTTGCGGTTGATTCGCAAGAGCTCCAGTTAACAAAGTCACCAACTACTGAACTGGGTTAGCTTTGGCCTCATTATTATTGTTAGTAGACCCCTCAGGAAGTGGTTGTTGGCGTGGTTGTCTTCTTCTAGGAGGCATTTTTTGTTAAAATATACGCTTATTAGTTCATTACTCAACTTCTTGAATATTTAAAGTTTAACTTAAACATTCTAAGATTAAAGTTATAGCACATATCATTCCAATAAACTTTCATATTTTTATTCATTCATAACTTTCCAAACATAATAAGGATAACATCTCTGCTATCAACATCCACTTTCCTGAACTAAACAAGTTTCAGGATTACATACTCGTACTACCCCTTTATTTATCTTATCTCAAAATAAGGGATTTACAATTTATTTGTTCACATATTATTATTATTATTGTTCTTCCTATCTTGGCATATTAAGACGTCGAGAGGCTTCCCTACGTTCTTCCTCTATAATACAATACGCCGTCCTACGATCCATCACGAACCACGGTAAGTCTTCAAATTGAGGTGGGTAATAAAAGACTCGATCCTGAACCCTATCGATCGCAGAATGAAAGGCATGATCCATTTCGTTCATCTTAGCCTTCTTAGTTTGAACCTTAGCTTCAGCACGATCTGGAAGCTGAGTAGCCTTCATCCAAGTGTCCTATGCTCTCGCACGCTTAGCTAACTTTCCTTAAAGTCATCTTTCAACTATCTAACTTCAGTCTTTATCTGTTCGTTCTCAGCCAATAGATCCTCTTGATGTCCCTCTGCGTCAACTAGGTTCCACTCCGTGTTTCCAAGATGCGAGTCAAGTTCCTGAATCGCTGTATCCTTCTACTCTATAGTAGCCCGACGCATCTCAGCTAACTCCTTCAGCTCCTCAACCTTATCCTGTAATTCTATATTACGGTCGTATAGCTCATCATACATCTCAGCTGATATGGAGTTTGGTGAAAACTCCATAGGATCCTATTCCTCATCCTTAACCTCTATTTCCTCAGAGTTCTCCTCCTCAGGATCAGACACAGGCTCATCCTCCTGTTCATCCTCAGCGACCAACATAGAAGGCTCCCTCTGAATCAACTATTCTCGAACCACATGCACATCTCGGGGTTCCTTATCTCTAGGTATCTGAGGTATCTCTTCCCTAGCTTGACTGGATCCTTCAATATTAGACATCCTGACAATAAATTACTTTTAAGTTTTATTTATTATGTAACACTCTTCGATGAGAGCATATAAGTTACTAACACATAGCACATAAAGTCTTTTATTGCTTATCTTTAATGAATTTTCTCAATTCATTCCTTAGAACTCGATAAGAGTTTATCACCACTATGTTTTTTGTCTCCTTAAAGGTTACTTCCTAAGGTTTTTCCCCACCTAAGGTTCATAACCTAAAGCTTTGATAGCAACCTGTGACACCCCTAAATCCGGGTACTTCATTCCCACAGGATTTGGTGATCACCATCCAAAAATAATTATATCTAACTATGCACAATAAAGGATAAAGACATAACTTAAATAACTTAAACAATAATCTTCCCATTAAAGGGTTACATCAACTAAAAGTAATCCCAGATAATCTAACCTTTAATTATTACACAAGTCTACGGAACACATCACAAATTAACATAAGTCTTATAACATAATTTTCAGTTAAGTAAATAAGTCCTCATTACTTGAACATCATGCTTTTTCCTTTGCTAGAAGACGGATCTTCGACTTTCTCAACTTTAGCTACAATGTTAATTGCAAGAGTGAGCAAACAATTGCCCACTATTATAAAGAATAATAATAGCAACAACATGAGATTAAACAATGGTTACTAGATAATATGGAACTCGTTCTACGAATTAGTAATAGAGAACAAATTCAAGATTTATATATGAGGGTCTTAAGACCACAAACTATGTCCCTGGTAATTAGGTGTTTTACCTCAACCTTAACAGTCATTTAGACTATACAGATCCTTCCTTACGTACTTAGGAGGATCAGCCCTTTGTACCATGTATTGTGCACAAACATTTAAATGCTAATGCGTACAAAATCCCCTATACTAGGGTTGTTCATCTCAGTTTAACTTTAAAATTTCTGCACTAAAGAAAGTTTAGTTTGGAACTAGCTTATCAGTGGTTCTAGAATCTTAGAACACTATTCAATTACAGATTAGTCCAATCAATAAGAGCTTGCTTACTATTCGAAGGTTCAACACAATAATATAGAATTGAACAATGATACTTAAGTCAAAGATCGAATAATGACAATATACAATTGAATAAACATGGTATATATGCAAAGTGTTACATCCAAAAGAGTTAGGAAATCTCATTTGGAACAATGAAGTTAAACAGTGTATGCTTTGAATAGTAAGAACGAGAGTTAGGATTGTGAAACTCGTTCAATGTAAAGAATTAGAATACAAGAGCTTGTATCATCATAAACAAGATGAAATCAATAAGTTTGCTCAACTTTAATATAAGAATTAGGAACTTGCATATTGATAAATTAGGGTTAGAAAGCTTGCTTGACAATTAAAGGTAAACATAGTTATGAAGCTTGCATTCATTATAAAGAGAATAAAGTTCAGAAACTTTCCTTGTGTGTAAGCTACACAAGTATAATAAACGTTCGCCAATTATCCTACATATACCATTGAAATCGCAGCACTGATTAATAATATTATCGTTTGCTTTATAAGTTCAATCCACCATCTAATTCATAACCTTTAACTTTATGTCTAACCATGTTGGTTAACCACTCATACGAATCTGAAAACTCACTATCGTGTAACATAAATCTTTATCATTCACCTTTAACTTAAGCAAACATCACATTTCATTCATTACATAACTTGTTTAAATGATCATTTAAATAGCTTCATATTTAGTATTACATTACATTACAACTTGTTATTGTATCTTATGTTATGGTTTTACATCTTTATCATGCATACTAAATTAGATTAGGTCTACATACAATGGTCTGCAATTAAACAGAACTCACTGCCTCTACTCAGGGTATGGCGCAGCTGCGCTGTCCCAAGCCTTGGCACCAGCGCAGCTGCGCTGGTGCTTAATTTCAGTAACCCAAAAGACGCAGCTGCGCCATTTCTGCCATTGGTACTGGCGCAGCTTCACCAGTACGCAGACAGAAACTGCAGCAACTTCCTCTCTTATGAAACCAAACCCCAAATTTTCCTAATTACTACAAAAATTTACAAACCCTAACAACTAAAATTTGGTAATAACATCACCAAGCATGCACTTCATAATTCTACCAACATAAGCATTACATATAATTAACTTTTAAGGATCAAAAATCATATTTTACCAATTTCTCCATATTTTAACACTTTTAGCGAATTCGATTGCCGAATCTTTGTTTCTTAACCAAATTACATCGTTCCAACTACGTTGTTTTCGTTTCTTAATGTACTATCACAATCTACAACCAATTTACAGATTCTAGCAAAGATTGAACATCAAATTTTGGACTAAATTAAGCTATTTTACATATATAAAACACTGTTATCTTAATTTCCCTCTTCAAACCCAATTTCATGAATTTGATTACTTCAACATCACTTATGTATGACAATTATCAGATTACATGTATATATAATCAACCTTTAACCCTATTCCAACACATAGAATAGATATTACAAAGCAAAATTTTGGAATTTAGAATAGGTTATACCTTAATCCTTGATTATTGAAGAAAATAATAGAGTTGCTTCTGTGATAGCCCCAAATTCGGGTCCCAAATCACCGCGGATCTAGTACAATCATTCTACAAGTATTGCGGAAGATATAAACCTAAATTGTTTATACAATAAACTTTACACACTATTTTCCAGGGTCGAGTAACCTTAACTTATATACAAGTTATAATCTATCTAACATATAACGTTATTATCATACTATACTATTACATTTTAACTTCACACAAAATTCCAAGCTGAACTTGGCTTTGTCCTTTCTTGTATCCGACGTATTCGTCTTAATCTGCAACATTAATCATGATATAGCAAGGGTGAGCAATAGGTTTGCCCAGCAAGTTTAAGTTCAATAAATTAAAGATATATCATGATAGAAAGATTTGAACAATAAGTTGGCTAAATTCTACAATATAATTGTGAACTAGTATGAACAAATTTTACATAACTAAACGAATATTGAACATGAACATATATATATATATATATATATATATATATATATATATATATATATATATGGACCGAATGGTAATGAAGGTGATTAACCTTTCATACCTGATGAATACATGCAGTATGCACAGAGTGCGATTTAATAATTCTTAGACATGACAATCAGAAATGATTAACCACAAGTATAATTGAATAATACAACTCAAGGTCGAGTTAAGAAAAACTTGCCTGAACTGTTGATTATCATTACACAATTAATAAGCTTTGTCTGACGACCTAATATATAAATAATATTGATATACAATTAGAATAATATCATCACAGTATTTAAAATAACCTAAACAAATTATCACATAATCCTATCCGTCTCTAACACACATAAGACCTAACCTCAAGTCAAACTTTTACAGTTTGAGTCGAGTTCAGTATAATTCTGACATCCCGACGGTTTAGTCGGATATAAATTGAGTTTAAGTTCAATTAAACTCTGTCTAACACTTAACAATTATCTTAGATAATTATATTATCAGTCAAAATATTTTTCATAGGTTCGTAAAAATTTTCAAGTAATTATTACCATTTATCATGATTTTTCAATCATTAATATCATATTTATAAGATTTAAATATCACATAATTCCTTTATCATTAATATTTATTTAATACTAAATATTAATGAAAATCATAACATAATATTATAATATTTTTATAATATATAAAAGTATTTTTAATACCTTAAAATCATATAAATATGATTTTTAAACCTTTAAATCCTTTATCCGATAATTGCCATTAATATTAAATATTAATGTTTTCATGACAAAATATCAAAAGTTATATTTTATAACTTAAAATATTTTTACAACACTTAATTCATTTTTATATGATTTTTAAAATATTAATTCTATTTTTTCATAATTTATTTAATACATTTATTAAATAAATTAATTATTATTAATATTAATTAATTAATGAAATTCATCATAAAATATTAAAAGTCATTAGAAATAACTTAAAATATTTTCTTATACCATAATATAATTTTTTATGATTTTTTATGAATTAAAATTATTTTTAAATAATTTATTTAATATTATAATTAAATAAATTAAATACCATTAATATTCTAAAAATATTAAATATTTATGAAATATATTCAGAATAATTAAAAACTAATTTTCAGGCTTTAAAATAATTTTTAGGAATTTATTTTATATTTTTAATAATTAAAAACTATTTTTATCTATTTATTAATTAAAATAATTAATTTCAGAAATTAAGTGTCGCTAAAGGGCCCTATAGCGATGAAACTGTCGCTATAGGTGTTCTTGGGCCTGCCCAGATCTTCATAGCCAGATTACTAGGTACCTACTTTGACCAAGTCTAAAACTTTGTTGTTTATGATTCTGGACGGTTTGATGTGTTACATATGTAGTATCAATGTAATACTACACTAACAAACAAATTTCAGGTCCAAATAACAACACATCACTGAGATATTAGCCGATTAAAACCTTGTCAGAAGCTGTTCTTCATTTCTGGGTTTTCCAGAAATGAAGAACAGTTCAAGAGGGGTACTTTGAATCCTTGTCGTTTGCATCTTGGGTCTAGTTTGTGAGATCTAACGGTTCCTACATGTAGTCCTGATGTCAGAGTACAATTATACAACCTTATATCAGTCTACAAACAACACATGTGACAGATCGGTGCAAGTCAAACCATGTCAGAAAATTCGGCTGTTGAAGATCTGGGTTTTCCAGAAATACAAGAAATGGACAGTTAACCCTACTTTGACCAGCAATAGTTTTGATTCCAGGTAAGGTATAAAGTGTTATAGAGGCATGATCATGTAGTCTACATGTCAGTCTACGGATCCATTACACAAACATGGCTAAATCACTTATCAGTAGCAAGATTAGAGGCCATCAAAAAGTTGTCAAACGCTTCCTGGGAAATCTGGGTTACCCAGATTCGTTCGGTCATGGTCGGTCAATGACCTTTGACCACTAATAACTTACAATCTACTCATGATCTGCGCTTGATTCAAGTTCCAGATCATAGTCCACATGGCAAAGAACAGATTTACAAATAACTAACAAATAAAGATCTATGTGCCCTGATATATGGCTGTCAGGCCATCTTTTTCAACTTTTCCAGATTTTTGAAATCTTTAAATTCGAGCATCTAGATGTTATGAATTCACTATATAGCAACCCAGATTATTAAATGACACCCTAATACACAACTTAAAACAACAAATCATATAATCTAACAAGATCTAGCAAATTTAGGGTTTATACCACTTTGAAGCTTGATCTTTGATTCTGATCTATGGATTTGTTATTGAAAGGCTATGAACTGATCTTAGCTTTGTTTCTCACTCTCTCTCTCTCACTCTAGATTTCGAAAATATAGAGAGAGAAAGTCTTAAAGAAAAATAAAAATGAAAGTATGCATTTTCTCTCTTAATTATATACATGACATGATTCAATGTATTTGCTAGCAATATGTGACAGATAATTTACACATAGCTAGGGCTAGGGCTAGGGTTAGTTCACTAACTCAAGATCATGTCAAGATTTGCACTCAACATATTAGAAAATGTGAGAAAAGGGCATTTTGGATATTTTTCTTATAATTTTAATGGCAAGTTGGTCTTTTGATCCAACCCTTAGGGTTTAACCCTTAGGGTTAAAACCTAAGGTTTTCAAAAATCAATTTTCTAGGATTTCATGTTTAGTTTTTTTTTTAAAAAATCAAAAATTAATATTTCTAAATTATAATTAGGATTTTATAATTATATTAAGATTTCCTAATCATAAATTCAATCTTACTAATTAGGATTATTATTTTCTAATTAAAATTGCTAATTTAGCAATTAAGGACAAAATTGTACAATAGGGTTTCTAACGAAACAATTAAGGTTTCCAACATTAAATTAGGGTTTTCTACATCAATTAGGGTTATCATTAATAAAGAGTAAGCCTTATACTAGTATTTAAATCCCCATATTAGGGTTTCAAATTTCCGAAACTGAAATTAAGGTTTCCAGAGTCGGTTTTAGAGTTTCTTATTAATCAATAATATTTTCAAACTGAACGTTGACGTTCTTTATTTAATCTTAGGGTTTGCCATATATATAGCCTATCAGGTCAACCCTTGACCCTTAACCACATACTGTGCACATATAGTACCCTATACACATAACATATTCATGTATACCATTAATCTTGAATAATTCACCACAGAAATTTTGAATTCACAAAATTCATTCTCGAAAATCTCAAATCCATTCACTTATTTTCTATCTAGGTTTATTATTTAACCTTAATTCAATATTTTAAAATTTAAATAATTCTCTAAATTCTCGGGTTGTCACAGCTTCTCAATTCCTTCCTCTTCCACAGCAAAAACCCTCAATTACTTCTCTAACCCTCTAACAATTCTCTGTGTTTCTCTCTTTCTCTGTTCTTAGCTTTTAAGAGAATACGTGATATAACCCAACTGATAAACGTGGTTATCAGTTTAGTAGGCCAAAAGTTTTTGGCTGTTATATTAACCAAAAGCCACAAGGCTTTGTTTGGTTTACACAAAACTCCTCCCTTCTAAATTATTTTTATAACACTTATATTATATAGTTCCATGTGTCACACTTTTATTTAATTCATTTTATGTTCTTACTATTATAATTATAATTCCATTATAATTATTTTTATACTTAACAAATTACTACATATCTAATTTAATTGTTAAATTGAACTAGAACATCACTTTATTTAATTTTAATTGTTTTCTTAAATATCAAACAATTTATTTAAATATTAAACAATCCATTTAATTTAATTATTTTATTAAATTAAATCTTCAAATTATAAAATTATCGTTAATTAATTTAGTTAACATATACACTCAACTAAATTATTACATCACAACTTCATCAATTATTTATTTATGTTTAATTTAATAAATATTTAAAATAAATTATAAAAATCTTAATCGTTACATCCTTCTCTCCTTAAAAGGATTATGTCCCTAGAATCATTACTCGATAAATTTATTCGTTACATTCTTCCCTCCTTAACAGGATTCTGTCCCCAGAATCGCTATACAAGATTAAGCAAATAACTAAGGATAATTTCTCATCATATCCTCTTTAAGTTCGCACGTAGCTTCTTCAGCGTTGTGGTTTCTCCAGATTACCTTTAACAGAAATTTTGAATTTTGCAGTTTACGATACACATAGCAGAAAGCCAATTTGGCCTACAAGCTACTTTCTAAGAACAATTTTTCACACACATAAATTACATAAACTTTACAGAAACATAAATTAATGTTTCTAACATGTTTCTAACCATAAAAACAGTATAAACAACAAATTTAAAACCTCAAATTTCATTATTCTTGCCAATACTTTACTTTTAGACATTCTTAGCGAAACAAATCACTGTAAATTCGTTTTTCAACCAAAATAGTTAGTTTAAATTGCTTTGTTTTCGTTTCTTCATGTATTTTCACAATCAATAATTAATTTATACTTTATACTATGAATTAAATATCATTGTTGGCTCTAAAATAAGCTATATTCATATATATTTCACTGTATTATAATTTTCTCCGTATATATCATATTTACATAGATTAAACTACTCTAAATCATCTATAAACCCATGAAAACAATTTATATCAACAAATTAACATATAAAAACAACATAATAAACAATTAATCCTTCACACAAATTTTATAGAGAGTTTTTCATGTATATAAAAACTAGAACTTTAGGATTATACCTTTACTAGAAGATGATTATAGAACTTTTGATTACTACTCCTTGTTCTTGCAACTTCTTCTCACCAATTTCTCTCTCAAACTCTAAAAACACAGAGAATTTCTTATCTTATCTTCTCTCTGTCTTTCTTTATGTTCTCTTCTTTCTCTTCTTCTCTGTCTCTCTTTTAGTTTTACGTAATATAAAACTGATATAATATAATATAATGTATAACATATTAATATATAATATAAATATATGATATAACTGATGTCAGTTATAACTTTTGAAAATCAAAAGCCATACGGCTTGTTTGACTAAAACCACTTTAAAATTAAAGACTTAAAACCCTTAACCTTGTTTGGCAAAACTAAATTAAACTCTTTTAATTTATTTTCATAACTTTTTTATAATATAGTTTATTGTCCCACTTAATTTAAATAAATTTTCATATTCAAGTTTAATTAAATTAAAACTAACAACAACTTATTAAATCAATTTGTCACATAGCCCAATGCAACAAAATTATAATTTCTATTATAATTTTATTCAATAAATTAATACATCACTTTAATTACTAAATCAAATTAAAACAACGCTATAACAATTCATTTAATACTTATAACCTCTCTATTTAAATTAAATTAGAATATTATCTCATAAAATAGAATTCATCATCCTTTTATTTTCATCAATTTCAAAATTCCAATGATCAACTTAACTAACATATTAGCTTAATTAATTTAATTCCTATAATTCATGAATTATTTATTTAACTAATAAATAATCCAACAAATTTTTAGTTTACAACAAATACATCAATTAAAATATTTATTTAATTCCATAAATAATTGAATTTACAAATATAATTCTAGATTGTTACAATTTTTCTCAAAAATATCTCCGTTATACCAGTCAGATTTAGTCTCCTACTAAGGTAAGGGCTATTATTTTCGTTCAATATGCGTAAAAAATATTATTTCTTCCATACTCTATAGTATGTAAGTGATATTATTTTGTTTCATATTCTTAAATCTACACTTACTTTGATAAGTATTGCTTCTATAATCTCTTAAATTAGTAGAATATCCTTAATAGTTTGCGCTTCATCTTATATCATTTCGCTGGAATATTGGTTTAAACTTTTTTATTAAATTTTAATCTTTTCATGCTGTGGTACTATTCACGACAAAATTGATTTTTTTTTCTGTCCAAATTATTTTTTATACATGATATCATTCTTGAATTTTACTCCACAATTAATTATCATGTTGACAATTTGGATATTCTTGAACTCTGGATAAATTGAATTATAAATCTCTAATATTTATCATTGACCTCACTTGATTAATTCCTTATATCATTATCATCATCCCCAAGCTTATATTGTGGTGAAAGTCATATTTGGCCTGTAGTGTATAGATGGACTATTGATTGGTATGATTATGACTAAGAATTGTGTATTGGTATAATCACGACCTGTAATGTTACAGACAAATATTATGGTGAAAGTCCTCTTTAGCCCATAATGCATAAATGGACAGTTGTTTGGCATGATCATGACCACTGGTGATACAAACAAATATCCTTGGCTCGTAATGCATGGATAATTTGTTGATTTGAAATATTTATTGATTGGTGTTTCAAAGATAAAATATTGATGATGGACTTTTAAATCATAGAAGATAGTAGACATCATGCTCTACTTGACTCTTCTAATGGATTGTTATTTTCGCTGCAGTTGTTGATCTAAAACTTGTTGTCTATTGTATTATATCAGATTTTTCTCTGTTGAGGATTAAGGATAATTTATTCTGTATTATTTTAGTCATAATATTCTTTACTGGGCTAGTTAAGCTCACCATTTTCTTTCATTGTTCTCTTCAAGAAATGAGAATATAGCTGGGACTAGTCGGGGAATGGAGTGATGGTCCAACATGGTTGCTATAGTAGTTCTCACTATTCTATAAAATAGTGTGATAATAATTGTAATGACGACTTTATTTGAGTTTGGATATTGTCTACGAGACATTATTTGTATTAAAACTAACAACTTATATTTTGTCATATTTTACACGATAGTTAATAATTGTATAAATAAAGTTTGTATTTATATTCTATACTATGCATTTGGTGACTCAGAATGGGTTGTATGGACATATTTTGGGGGTGTCACAATGTCTCCAACTACGGGTTGCAACAGAATACCAATGCTCTGACACTTTACCATCTTGGTTTGAGAAACCACCCAAATTTCTCTTGGAGTAACAACAACAACCAAGCCCAAACCTCTACTCTAAGACAGCCATATCCTCCAGGTTTTCAATCTCAAGTAAAGCCTCCACAAGGGTTATACCAACCCCCACCTCAGGAAGAAATAAAGCCTAGCCTGGAAGACCTTCTATCCAGATATATAGCCCCGAACGAGACTAGAATTAATAGCCAGAAGGTCTCCATCCAGAATTTAGAGAATCAAGTGGGACAATTGGCAACTGCTTTAAATAGTCGTCCTCTAGAAACCTTGCCAAGCTACACAAATGTAAACCTAAAACGGGAGGGCAAGGAGTAATATAAAGTAGTCACTCTCCGGAGTGGCAAGGCATTGAATGAAACTTGAGGATAAACCTCAACAGTGCAACCAGAAGTTATTGTAGAGGAAAGCAGTGTTGAGCCCAATAATGACAAGTCTGGGGGAGAATAGAATATGCCCAAGGAAACCACAATACCAACTCCAACTATTAATAATCCTAGTCCTGTAGTGTAACCTGTACCATTTCCCCAACGCCTTCAGAAGCAAAAGCTGGATAAAAATTTTTCTAAGTTTTTAGAAGTTTTTAAGAAAATTCATATCAATAATTTGTTTGCTGAAGCGCTGGAACAAATGCCCAGTTATGTGAAATTTATGAAGGATATCTTGTCCGAAAAGAGGAAATTGAGGGACTATGAGACTGTAGCACTAGCAGAGGAGTGTAGTGCTATTCTATAGAAAAAGCTTCCACTAAAGCTTAAAGAGTCGGGAAGTTTTATTATTCCATGCACCATCGGGGACCAGTTCATAGGAAAAACCCTATGTGATCTAGGAGCAAATATAAATCTAATGTCGTCGTCTATCTACAAGAAGCTAGGGTTAAATGAGGCCAAGCTTACCAGTGTTACACTGTAGTTTGCTGACATATCCTTAACTTATCCGAAGGGGATAGTGGAAGGCGTGCTTGTCAAGGTGGACAAGTTCATCTTTCCTGCGGATTTCATTATTCTTGACTTCGAGGAAGACAGGGAGGTCCCAATTATTTTTGGCAGACCATTTTTAGCCACAGGCAGAACACTTATAGACGTGCAGAAGGGAGAACTCACAATGAGAATACAAGACCAGGAAGTGACATTTAATATCTTCAGGTCTATGAAGTTTCCCAATTCCTCTAAAGATTGCTTTCGGGTTGATGTGATTGACAAAGCAGTAAATGAAGTATTCTCAGAAAATTGCATGTCTAATTCACTTGGGGCCACTCTGATAGGTGTTAGTGACGTGGAAGATCCTACTCATCTTAAGTATGTGAACTTGTTAAATGAATACCCACGGTTCAATAACTCAAAATAATATGTTGAACCATTAACTAGACTGGAATCTACATTCGAGGAGAAATCGCACGTTTTGGAGTTAAAACCTTTACCAAGCCATCTGCGTTATGCTTATCTGGGAGAATTAATAACTCTGCATGTAATTGTTTCTACATTATTGAGTGAAGTTTAGGAAGGTGAACTATTACAGGTTTTAAAGAATAATAAGATTGCTCTAGGCTAGACTTTAGCCGACATTAAAAGAATTAGTCCGTCTATTTGTATGCACAAGATCCTCATGGAGGATGAATCAAAACCTACCATTGAACATCAACGCCGACTGAATCCTATCATGAAAGAGGTAGTGAAGACTGAGATACTCAAATGGCTTGATGCTAGAATAATTTATCCGATTTCTGACAGTACATGGTTGAGCCCAGTCTAATGTGTTCTGAAGAAAGGAGGCATGACTGTTGTCACAAATGAGAACAACGATTTGATTCCTATAAGAATAGTGACAGGATGGCAAGTTTGTATGGATTATAGAAAGCTTAACAAAGCTACTCACAAGGATCATTTCCCTCTACCTTTCATCGATCAGATGTTAGATAGACTGATAAGGCGTAAATTCTACTATCTCTTGGATGGATACTCAGGGTACAACTATATAGCTATCGCACCCGAAAATCAGGAGAAAACGACATTCACCTACCTTTATGGAACTTTTGCCTTTCGACAGATGTCGTTCAGGTTGTGCAATGCACCAGTTACATTTCAACGGTGTATGATGTCAATTTTCTCTGATATGGTCGAACAGACACTCGAAGTGTTCATGGACAATTTTTTAGTATTCGGTAATTCTTATGCCTCATGTTTGAAAATTTTGGATCTTGTGCTCAAGAGATGTGTAGACACTAACTTAGTGTTGAACTAGGAAAAATGCCACTTCATGGTTTAGGAAGGTATTATCTTAGGATACAGAATATCTTTCGACGGAATCGAGGTGGATAAGAAAAAATTGATGTTATCAAAAAACTTCCACCTCAATCAACTGTGAAAGGAGTTTGGAATTTCTTGGGGCACGCTGGCTTCTATCGGTGATTTATAAAGGATTTCTCAAAAATCACCAAGCCCCTATGTAGCCTTCTGGAAAATGATGTGCTTTTCAAGTTTGACAAGGCATGCCTAGAGGCATTTGAAATCCTCAAGCAGAGACTCATTACAACACCTGTTGTGGTTGCCCCTGACTGGGAATTGTCATTTGAACTAATGTGCGATGCCAGTGATTATGCTATTGGTGCAGTTTTGGGACAATGGAAGGATAAGGTTTTTCACACAATATACTATGCCATCAAAACTCTAACAGATGCCCAATTCAATTACACTTCCATTGAGAAAGAGCTGCTAGCGGTAGTATACGCCATTAAAAAATTTAGGTCCTATCTCATCGACACTAAAGTCATATTATACACAAACCATTCAGCCATCCAGTATCTTATTTATAAGGATTCTAAACCACGTTTGATCAGATGGGTATTTGACTTAGAGATCCATGATAAGAAAAGGACTTAGAATCAAGTGGCAGATCATCTCTCGAGGTTAGAGAATATGGATCGAACTAAAAACATGATTAATGAGCTCTTCCCTGACGAGCAACTTCTTGCTATTCAAACTGAAATGCCTTGGTATGCTGATTATGCCAATTATATTGTGAGTGGTGATTACCCTCTAGACTTGAGCTATCAGCAGAACAAAAAGTTTTAGAAGGACATGAAATTCTATGTGTGGGATAAGCTGTATTTATTTATACAATCTGCTGATCAGATTCTGAGAAGGTGTCTACCTAAGGAAGAAATGTATAGTGTTCTTCATCATTGGCACTCATCTCAATATGGCGGTCATTTTGGCAGATAGAGAACGGCAGCAAAGGTGCTACAATCAAGTTTTTACTGGATAACTCAGTTTAAGGATGCATATGATTTTGTGCAAAAATGTGATAGATGCCAACGTGTTGGAAATATCTCTAGAAGGCACGAGATGTTCCTCAACGACATTTTGGAAGTCAAAATCTTCGACGTTTGGGGCATTTACTTCATGGGCCTATTTCCATCATTATTCAACAAACTTTACATTCTGGTAGCAGTGGACTATGTGTCCAAATGGGTTGAAGCAATTTCCTTGAAAACTAATGATGTAAAAGTGGTCCTTCACTTCCTGCAAAAGAACATTTTCACACACTTTGGGACACCGCGAGCTACTATTAGCGACGAAGGGTCTCATTTCTACAACAAATACTTTGCAGCCCTTCTTGCTAAATATGGAGTAACTCATAAGACCGCTACTACATACCATCCGCAGACAAGCGGCCAAGTGGAGTTGTTAAACAGAACGGTGAATCCTAGCAAAAAGGATTGGTCAGCAAGACTAGATGATGCAGTCTGGGAGTACCGAACGCCATACAAAATGCCAATTGGAATGTCACAATATCGCCTTGTCTATGGGAAGGCTTGCCATTTACCGATGGAACTTGAACACAGAGCCTATTAGGCTATCAAACAACTAAATTTTGATTTGCATTCTGTCGGTAAAAAGAGACTACTTCAGATGAATGAGATGGACGGGTTTCGTCTCTAATCTTATGAGAATGCCACACTGTACATGGAAAATACCAAAAGATGGCATGATAAAAAAAATTGAGCGAGGATTTGAAGAAGGGCAAGCTGTGCTTCTATACAACTCGAGACTGAAGCTCTTCCCAGGCAAACTGAAATCGAGGAGGTCGGGGCCTTTTAAAATTACAAAAGTTTATCCGCATGGTGCTATTGAGGTTGAAGACCCACATTCTGCCAGAACTTTTAAAGTGAATGACCAACGTCTTAAACATTACTGGGGCGGCGACGTCGACTGTCAAAAGACGTCCATTACCCTTAGGGACCCTGAATGAGCTGGGGGAATAATCAAGCTGATGACTTTAAAATAAGCGCTCAATGGGGAAGCAAACCCATTTTAGTATCCTTTTTCTATCCTCCTGCCTTCCCTAGGCTAATTGTATATTTTCATCTAATATAGTAGTATAGTATGAACAGAGTAGGTTTGCATGATATTAGGATTGTGCTAGTATAGAAGTGTGTTTCTAGCATATTGATATGTTTTACTATATTTATGCAATATGTTTTGGTAGTATTATAGTAATATAAATCATTTTGGTATAATGTATGTTTTTGAACAATGTTTAGTTTTGATATAGTATGCTTTGGTATAACTTTTGTTAAATTCTTGCTAATATAGAAGTTTTTAACTTTTAGTCTTTAATTTTATTTGTTTTATAAAGTTTTCATGTATATTTATAAGTTGTTACTTTAGTTTTATGAAGTCTTCTTTAGTTTATGTATAGGCTTTGGAGAAAATTCTGTGGGAAAAGTGGTGACCTTTGAATTGGTTTAGTCTGCAGAAAAGCTTAACATTTTTTTGCCTAGTGCAGGGCAAGCGCTGCAACACCACCAATTTACTCTTCAAGCCGCACTGCAGTGCCAGCCTTAAAGCCCAGAATCTAAAAGCCCGCATTACAACGCCTCTAAAGGCCTAGCAGCATGTGCCGCAACGCCTCAAATTACCCCAACCTACTATAAATATTCGCCGCGGTGCACCAGCTTGTTCTTGAAGTCACGCCGCATCGCCTCGACAGGATTCTAGTTTTAATACCAGGCGCCGCTGTAAGACCCCAACTTTTTATTAATAAAATCAAATTTCCTCTATTTATTATTTTGAAATAGTAAGGGATTGATTTGATTAATGTGGTTAGTTATGGGTAAAATGCACAAATATTTTAAATAAGCAAGTGGTTATAAGATATTCATTGTTGTCGGAAAATATTCGTTTGGTCGTAGAATATTCTTGCTGTCGTGGAATATTCGTACGACGGCGCAGCTATTTGTAGGCCCCATAACGAAAAACTGTCGGATGAAGAAAACGACAAGTATGAGTTTTTATAAATAACGGCGTAGTTGTTACCGTTAACATTGTTGGAATACTCGGTGGTTAAAACACAGTAATACGCGGTGTTGCACAGTAGCACACGATATTGCACCAATTATTGATTCTTATGTAAGAAGTCACAAGTCAATAATTGTTACAGTAATTACTGTTCAATATTTTATTTTATTGATTCAATAGTTGCTGCGTTGATATTTTATATTGTTGATTCAATAATTATCATTGCAAAATATTTCAAATTATCAGATCAGTAATTTATATTATTTGAATAATATTATTAGATAGCATTATTGGCAATGTCTAAGGAAGTTCTGTCTAGGAAAGGAGTTTGGTTAATTGCGCGTCAGTAAGGAGAAATCTTTACCGGAAGGCCCCATCTTTCCTAAAAACGACCTGGTTGTCATTATTGTGACTCTGTAATATTATTTATGAATAATTAATTATTGATTTATATGATAAGAAAAATATTTATTTTATTTGGATATAAATTGAGGAATTTTTAGAAAAGTGATAATTGTTGAAAATTGATATTTTATCTTTTCTAATAAAATAATTCATTCAAATATATTATTATATTACATTATAAATATATAATGTGATAATATAATAATATAATAACGGTGATATTTTTACAATGAATGTGTGATATATGAATAAATGAGAAGGAAGAGTATTTTTGTTACAATAAATACTAAACACATGTTAAACATGTTGATGGGCTCCATTTTTGACTGAAATTTGACTATAGCATGCAAAATCGTCCATATGTGGATTTCGGTCAATTTCTGTTTAGAATTTAAAAAAATTTAAAGCTTCAAAGTTGTAGAGAATTGAATTTCCTATGGAATGAACATAAGATTCGAATTTTTTTGATAAAAGGGCTATTTATTATGAATTATTGAAGTTCCGTAATATTGGGTCTAAATTGATTTTGTTACGAAAAATATTTAAAACATGTTTTGTGTGTTGGTGGGCCCTACTTGTTGTTGCAAAATGCTGAATTCAGATTTGTAAGGTGGGCATAGGAATTTTTTTAATAAATATTATTATTTTATTAAATTTTCTGCTTTGGTGTTATAAATATTTTCATATAAATAGGGTGCTTATGTTAGAATTAAAAATCACACCAGAATCTGAAGTTTTCTCTTTCTATATTATCAAGCTTATTTTTGTGAGTATTTTGATACTTTGAGTGTTGCTATACGGTGCAAGTTTCCTTCAGCATTATATCCGATATTCCAGTCAGAAGTACTGTCCTTTTGAAGTAAGGGATGTTATTTTTTTTATAAATGATATTATTTCTTTTAATATCATTATACCAGAATATTGGTATGACTTTTATTATGAAATTTTTACCTTTTAATGTCGGGGTTACTATTCACGAGTTACTATTCATGAGTTACTATTTATGAGTTACTATTCACGAGTACTATTTACGAAGTATGATTATTTTTCTTATTGAATTTCTACCTTTTAGTGTCGGAATTACTATTCACGTATACGACACTATTCACGAATACGACACAATTCACAGAAAAATTAAAATTTCTTTTTTGTGTCCAAGATTGTCTGTTATGGTTCCTATCTTTGACTGGATCTATGTTTTGATCTTCATTTTTGATTTCTTCTCCACAATTGATTATTATGGAGTATTTTTGAACTTGGATAAACTAAAGTACGAATATCTAATCTTTGTCTTTTTATCTCTCTCTGGATTCGTTTTCTTAAAACTATTTTTATCATTCTCAATCATAAATGGTGATATAACTGAATATCTTTGGCCTGTAGTGCAAAGATGAATGATTAACTGATAAATATCTTTGTCCCGTAGTGCAAAGATGAATAGGTGTTGAGATGAACATGACCAACTGGTGGTACAAATGAAAATCTTTGGCCTGTAGTGCAAAGATGAATATTTGATTTAAGATGTATATTGATTGATGTTACATGGATAAAATATTGATGATGGACTTTTAAATCTTAGAAGATAGTAGAATTCATTCTCTACTTGACTCTTCTAATGGATTGTTGTTTCCGCTGTAGTTGTTGATCTAAAACTTGTTGTCTATTGGAACGACATTGCCCGTACACAAGATCTTTGCCGAAGTAATGTCGGCTACTCAAGAAATGATGTCCTTGGGTCATCAACCAGGACAAGGGTTGGGTAAAGATCACCAAGGTATTAAATACCCCATTCAAGTAGCCAAGAAAACTGGGACAGCTGGACTAGGCTATTCTACCAGTTTTAGTCAGAGGAATCCTCATAATCATCCTCAGATTCCTTCAGCTTCAACCACGAGGCGTTTATCTTCGCCTTCAAAGTCTGAGTCCGCACAACCTCTTGTAAAGGTGCCAACTAACGTGATGGCTATGCTATTTCCCAAGCCAGTGCCGTTCAAAGCAAAAGAAATCTTTGTTCCCGATCCCGCAGTGGAAGAAGAGAAACAAAGAATTAAGCAAAACGTTGTCTGGATAATGTTAGGCAAATACATCATTGTCCATGATGAGCATACAAACAGATACACCCCAGACGATGATTACCCAGACGTATTCGCCATCATTCGGGAAGAGGAGGATGATGACAACTCCTCTATCAATGCAGTCCACTCGGACTTTATCCTTGCCAATTGGAGCAGCATTCCTTGCATTGGTCGACAAGGGACCCTGAATTTAGATGTGCCTATACTTGCTGATACGGTGCCTCTTCTCCACAAGGATTATACCTTTGATGCAGAGATGAATTCAGCCTTGATGGAAATACATGAGGACATTGAGGTGCCTCCAAAAATTCAAGAATGGGATCAAAGACAAACCTAAACCTAACCTTGATCAAACCACTTCCTTCAATCTTGGAACCTTAGAAAGCCCTAAGTTAATTTAGATTGGTTTAGACCTTACCCCAAACCAACGGAATGACATGGTTAAGCTATTAACCCAATTCCAGGATGTGTTTGTATGGTCTCATGAAGACATAGTGGATTTGTCCACTAAAATTGTTCTTCATCACCTTCCTATTAAAGAGGGATTCAAGCCAGTCAAGCAGAATCTTAGGCGATTGAAACCTGAGTGGAGTTTAAAGGTGAGAGAAGAAATTGTGAAACAATTTTAAGCTGGCATCATCATGGTGTCTACATATCCTGAGTGGATATCCAACATCGTGCCCGTGCCTAAACCTGGAGGAAAGGTGCGAGTTTGCGTGGATTACAGGGATTTGAACAAAGCTTGCCTTAAAGATATCTTTCATGTGCCATTCATCCACATTCTCATTGACAATACTGCTCAATACAACATGTACTCCTTTGCTGACTGCTTTGCGAGGTACCATCAGATCATGGTTGCTGAGGAAGATCGTGAGAAAACTGCTTTCATTACTCCTTGGGGAACCTTTCGCTATAGACAGTTGTCATTCGGCCTCATCAATGCCGGAGCTACCTTTCAACGAGCTATGAAGGCTCTTTTCCATAACTTAATGCACAAAGAGATAGAGGTCTACATGGATGACATCATTGTCAAATCCCGGAAGGAGGATGACCACTTAGACCATCTCAAAAAGCTATTTAATAGGTTACGCAAGTACAACTTGAAGTTGAATCCAGCCAAGTGCGCCTTTGGCTTTAAATCAGGCAAGTTGTTAGGATTTCTAGTCAGCCATAAAGGGATTGAGCTGGATCCTACCAAAATCCAGGCCATTACGTAAATGCCCATTCCTCAGACAGAGAAGGAAATACGGGGATTTTTGGGAAGAATCAACTTCATTAGCAGGTTCATTTCTTAACTCACAGCAACCTATGAGCCTATCTTCAAGCTGTTAAGGAAGAACTCCATGAAATGGAACGACGAGTGCCAGAAAGCCTTCCTTTCAATCAAAGAACAGCTAGTCAAAGCTCCCGTTTTGGTACCACCCAGAGATGATGCTCCTCTATTCATGTACCTGTCCATAAGTGACAATGCCATGGGCTGTATGCTGGGATAGAAAGATGATAGAGGCCAAGAACGAGCTATCTATTATCTCAGCAAAAGATTCAGCAGCAGTGAACATAAGTACACTCTGATTAAGAGGACTTGTTGTGCTTTAGCATGGGCTTCCATGAGGTTACAACATTACCTCCATGGTCACACAACCCATCTCATATCCCGCGTGGATCCTCTCAAATACGTGTTCAGTAAACTCATGTTAAATTACCGACTGTCCAGATGGCAGTTGATCGTACAACAATTTGACATTGTCTACGTGACTCAAAAGTCCATTAAAGGTCAAGGGATTGCGGATCAACTAGCCGCTTCACCTACAGGGGACTTCAAATCCTTGGAGACATACCTTCCCGATGAAGGGGTCATGATAGTTCAGCAACACCATCAGTATAATACGCTCCAAGCATGGAAGATATATTTTGATGGAGCTATTAATATGGAAGGTTCTGGAGCTGGAGCAGTTCTAGTATCCGGTAAGGGGGACCAGTATCCCGTTGCCGTCAAATTACAGTTTGTCAGCACCAACAATACAGCTGAGTATGAAGGCTGTCTCGTGGGGCTAAAACTTGCCCGTTCAATATGCATTAGGCGGTTAACTGTCTTTGGAGATTCAGAGTTAGTGGTCAGACAATCCACGGGAATCTATCAAACAAAGAATTACATTTGCTGCCTTACCATCGACAAGTTTTGAAGATGGCTTTGGAGTTCAAAGAAATCTCCTTTCTACACATTCCTCATAGTAGGAATGATTTTGTGGATGCATTAGCAACTTTGGCCTCCTTGATACACATCTCTGACAAGGGACATTTGCCAAGCGTCACAATTGCCCTACACAAAGCACCAGCTTATGGGAACTACATTGGAGAAGTATCGGATGAGCTACCTCCCATCCAATATCCTTGGTATCATCATATCAAGGAGTACTTACGAGACGGATCTACACCCGCTGAGGCTAGCCCTACCGAGAAGAGGCGGATCCATCGACTTGCTATGAAATTCTACCTGAGCGGAGATGCACTCTACAAGAGAGATGCAGGACTAGGTCTCCTCAAATGCTTGGATAGGGATCAAGCTCAAAGACTCATGGATGAGATCCATGGTGGAGTCTGTGGCCCACACATGAGTGGCCCCCTCTTTGTCAAAAAGATCCTTCGGACGGGACATTATTGGCTATCTCTCAAAGCTGACTGCGATGACCACATTAGGAGATGTTATCAATGCTAGATTCATGGGAATGCTATACACGCCCCTCCAAGGGAACTCCACAATATGAGTTCGCCTTGGCCCTTCTCAATGTGGGGAATGGACGTGATTGGGCCCATTGAGCCTAAAGCCAGTAATGGACATCGATTCATCTTCACCATGATTGACTACTTTACCAAGTGGGTAGAAGCAGCCTCCTTCCACAGGGTTACCAAAGAAGTCATCATTGTTTTCCTCAGAAACAATGTCATCTGTCGATACGGACAACCAGAGGTGATTGTATCAGACAATGCTAAAGAACCTCAACAACAAAATGATGGAGGAATTATGCAGTAAATTCCACATCCAACATCTTAACTCCGTCATCTACCGTCCAAAGATGAATGGTGCTGTTGAAGCGGCTAACAAAAACATCAAGAAGATCATGCAAAAGATGTCCGCCAACCACAAAGGATGGCCTGACTTATTGCCTCTTACTCTGTTAACCTACAGAACATCAATGCACACTTCAACTGGGGCAACCCCCTACGCATTAACCTATGGGATGGAAGCAGTACTCCCCATAGAAGTAGAAATGAAATCCCTCAGAGTGTTGATAGACGCTCAGCTAGATGAAGACCAATGGGTACAAGACATGTATCACCAATTGTCTCTGATAGACGAAAGGCGAACTGCGGCTTTCTTCCATGGTCAGTTATATCAACAAAGGATCGCCAGATCCTACAATAGAAAAGTTCAGCTATGGCAGTTTAAACAATATGACTTGGTTTTGAAGAAGATCATTAAAACCCAAGATCAATCCAAGGGAAAATTCGCTCTTAACTGGGAAGGCCCGTTTGTTGTTAAGGAAGTATTGACAGGAGGTGCTCTCAGATTACAAGAAATGGACGGCGATGAATTTCCACAGCTTATCAACTCGGACACTGTGAAACGGTACTATGTCTGAAGTTACCATCAAGCAAACATCCTGGTGTTGGATCATCAGATCATCAGTCATTCCGGTTCTTTAACCCTTTACCACATAAAACTTTTTACCACACTTTGCACCTTAGGGAAACATACCTTTCAAGCTAGCAGTCTGGCTTCTCTGCGCTCATACAACTTAGGTCATCCCACCGTGGATTGAACCTCTCGCGTTTGCAGTTTGGCTACCCATACATGGGATCAAACTTTTCACACCTACAGTTTATCCTCAACCTAAGATTAAACTTTCTCTTCCCCGTATTCTAACCTGCACATGGGATTATGCTTTTCAATTCACCCTGAGGGGTGAACTACGTCGACCTGATCTCCTTGATACACGGGAGTACGTAGGCAACCATATTCTATATGGCCCGGTCGCAATAAACAAAAATAACAAAAACATTTCTACCCTTTTCTATAAAAACAAAAACCACAAAAACACTTCTACAACCTTCTTCATTAATAAAGTTTCTACACACATCTGCTTTTCACAAACAACGTTGAACCTCTTACACCAGGTTCGAACTACGCAGACTTGATCTCTTCTTCAATAGGAGTACGTAGGCAATCATTCATGGTTTGGTCTAACCCCCTACCAAAATACAAACCTTTGTCAACGGTACTGGGATCAAACTTCAATCTACCACATTTCATTGGCTTCAAACCAAAGGGATGGAATTAACCAACCTCTCCTCGTAAATAGGAGATTCAGCGACCATCTAAGCTGCGGTTGGTCCTCAAAGAGCAACACCAATCCATAAGAGATGGAATTAACTAGGCTCCTCCTAAATAGGGGTGCTGGCGACCATTTATGGTGCGGTCAATCTCAAAGAAGAAAGCCACACTCCTCTCTATATTTCCATACAGAAACCAGTCCCAAAATACCGAAAAGATGGTAGAGATACATAAAGATCCATGATCCATTCTGAACTATCTAGAGACAACTCAATGTCCATCCTTCAAGGAGGAATTCATAATACATCAAGATCACAAGCCTTAAAGAAGCAGGCAAAATATCAAGTAGATATCAGAGTATATCTAAAAGGGAAGTGATTAAAAATATATTTCTCTGTTATATATAATGATGTTTGATATACACAATGTAAACTGTACATGACAAAATGGCTAAGCTAGTATTTGCAGGAAAATACGAGCCCATCGACAAATCGGTGTATATGCGAGCTAACAAGCCCAACATGGCATCCCTCTCTGAAGAAGGAGGCAAAGCTGTGGTCTCCTGTACGAGGATATCCACACGACCCAATAGATTTGCAGCCATCTACATGGTGACCATATGCTCATCAATGTACGTGCTCATCTCTGCGATCATGCCAGTGGTAAGGGACCTCACTGCAGTACTATCTCTGTCGGCTACATCCCGGCCAGATATGGCACTATCCCGCTCAACTATCACTGCATCTCTAGCTGATCTGGCCTCATCCCGCTCAACAACAGTGGTATCTCTACAAGCCAATGCCTCGTCTCTCTCTAACAGAGCTGCGTCTCTCCCATTAAGGGCAGTCAACATCAAAGATCGAGCCTGATCTCTCTCAAAGGTCATCAGATGAAGACGCTGCTCAAAGTACTGTGCTGAATACTGAATCACGACAGTGCTGGTACTAGGAGAATCTAAAAGAGATGCTGGCAACCCGGTACCTAACTCCTCCTCGGTGTGAGAATCAATGTCCTCCATGGACTCTCCACCATCTGATTCAATACTCGATAATGTGGATACTATCTCAGCCGGTGCAGTCTCTGTCTCCATCCATACGAAATACTCTGCAGAATAACCTGGTCTAACTATCGGGTCAAACTGTCAATCTGTGTCAAATGAGTCGGATCTTAAACACATGCTAGACAATCCGTCATCATCACGGATCTTGGAACCATATCCCCTATGAACTGAGTGGCGCGGGTCTGGGCTCCAATAGTCCGAGGGAAGCATCAACGCTGGAATACTTCTTGAGTACAGGGACTCTCTGATAATGCAAAACCGTCAACACCCAACAATGGGATATCAATGATGGGTGACTGCGACACAGGCCAATAACGCCTGGCAGGAGGCAAGATCGGCATACGAATCTCCCCTGTGGTGCTCCTAATAGCACGTTCTCCTAAATAGATCTCCCAGCCTCCATCCGTGAAGAGAGGAACTCTCCTGGTGGAAATCACATACTCGACTCTAGTCGGGTACCCATCCTCAAAACCGATGGCCAAATGTTCCCCAGAATAGGGAATCCATGTGATAATGTTAGCTATCAACAACTCAAACTGCAAGCGGCAGTGAGTGAAACCCTCAGCTATAGGGACCTCCGCCAATATAGACTGATGTCGTCATCGTCGTCCTCGTGGGTAGGTATCCAATCCTAGCACACTCACTGGACGCAAGCATGGGAGCCTCTCATAGGCCCAAAACTGCCAACACAACGGCAAAACATTTGCTATCGGTTAACACTCTTAACCTATAAATGGGAAATGACAAGAGAAATACCCACCAGTAGAAATGGGTAAAATCCTAGCCAAGCCTCAGTCAAACCCTATGAGCACATAAGCATGCCCCTAAGGAAATAGACGAAGGTGTGGGAACTCCAATCATACTCTCCAATACGATCCACATGACGTATGGCACTGATCAAAGCGAACGACACCGCGGAAGAGTTATCTACTATGAAGCAGCCCCTAATGATCATCAGGAACAATCGTCGAAGAATGCGATCCCTAATTCTAACATCATCTGGCATGGGCTCGCTCAATAGCCCACTCATAGCATCTACGCTCAAAGGACCTGCACGGACAGTCCTGCCCTTAAGCGCTTCCGCCGGAACTCCTAATAAGGATCTAATGGCAGTAGGGGTAATATCCACCATACAAGGCACTAGCGCCCCTCCAAACTCTATACCTGTGATAAATCGCCAATCCATCGGCGTCATCATCACCTCACAGTCCAGCAAATAGAGTGACTGAGTCTGGTGAAACCACCGCTCAGATAATGCCCTGAGGTAATCCCAGGGACAACACCGGGGAAGGATGGAGAAGAATGCCCCGAATCCCCAGTCATACACTACTACTCTATAGTCGGGATGAAGAGCCTGATACATGAAGTGTATGCTGAACCAATTCCCTCGAGGTTGTGTAAAGCCGGGAACCTGCATACAATGCAGATCAACATCAAGACCCTTTAATCCTCACCAAATAGGAAAGAAGGAAGATCAAGTTCTCACGTCATACCTCGTTAGCATGCAAATACATCGAGGGATGTCGACTCAAGTCACCCAGAAGCTCAGGGTTTGCCACCTGAATACTCGGGAGGTTCCTACGTGGGACATGTGCAACAGGAGCGGGGTCTGCAACCAGAACATCCTCCTCGTCCTCGACGTCCGGCACATCAACCCGGACTGGACGTATCACCGCTTCCACCAATCGACGAGGCTGTCTAACGGAACAGGGTCGAGGCACTTCAGAAGCCCTCCTCCATACACTAGAAATGGTCCTATGGGATCTACTCGGCTGATCCGAATCCATAATATCTGAACAACAAGTCTCCAAATCACCTCAGAAAGGGTGTGGTATTTTCTAACCTAGAGCTTTTCTAAATGGATCTTATGACTACATGCATGCATGCATTTACTTTAACATACAATAGAGTTAAAATGCATGACTACCCAATACCTATATTTTGGAAAATTTTGTCATAGTCTCATTTGTAAATAGGACTATCCATATGCACATAAGCATGAATAGGTGGCCATTCAATAGCACACCTGCCCACAGTCATATACATACTATATGTATTAAAAATCAAAATCTTCAACACATAAGGTTAACCTCAATGCTAGGAGTACTTTGCCTTCTTACCTTATGCTCAAATGTCCTCAAATAGGAAAAAAAATAGGAAAAAAGGTGCCAATTTGATTGTCTCAAAAGTTAAATTTTTTCACATCATTATGTTCGGCATGGTTTAATACTAACAGTTACTATGTTAAATATTTTTTATCAAGACATTTGTGTATACATAATCACTACTATGTGTTTAGATGCATTTCATATGATAAGTCATTTTCCAATGGATAAAAACTGGAAAAAAGTACATACATACGTTACCAGGACAGTGTAGAACACTTGTACGGTGACAGAATTTACAGAAAGACGTCCGAACTCAGCAGATCTGAAGGAGGCTCTCGGATTTTTCTTCGCAATAAAAGTTAAAAGTGACTTGTAAGACCAACCTGCAGGATATTAGTATCCATGGTTGGCTGCAGGTTCATCTGCGGCTGAAGCAGGTGTACCTGTGGCACCCCTATATGGGCCTCATCCCTTCGGCTTGGTCCAGTTCGAGTTGCAAAGGAGTTTTCACAAACTGAAAAAGTCAAATCAGGAACAAGAACGCTACGCGATTGAGCAGAATAGCTTACAATCCTAGTCTTCTCAAATAGAACCTTGAGTCTGTACATCACTTATTGGTATTCGCCTGAGCACGAGGTATACTATGCCAATGATCTCTGTTGTTACAAAATACATTCGGCAATACCTTGCACAGGTCCAATACCGCCAGCTCCTGGTCATTACCCTAAAGACCAACGTTAGTCCCTAACGGGGGTTACAACGTCAGTCCCCGACGGGGGTTAAAACATCAGTCCCCGACGAGGGTTACAACGTCAGTCCCCGATGGGGGCTACTACGCATATCTGCCGTTGATATACATATCAATGAAGGTCAAGTAACCTTGATATCAGTTCAGCCGTTGGCAAGTAAACCCAACGTCGCATCAGAAATCATCCAATGATTGCATCAGTTGATACACACATCAACAAAGTCCAAGTAGCCTTGGCATTTATCCCCAGCAGGGAGTTCATTCGTTGATATACACATTAACAGAGGATCAGATGTATCCCCGACGGGTGTTACAACGCGTGGTCAACCGTTGGTTCACACGTCAACGAAGGTCAGGAAACCCTGACAACATTTGTTGTTGGCAGTAAAACCAACAGAACAGTGACATACTCTGGCGATACAAACCAGGAAAGGTCAACGTCATCAGGGAGGATTGATGATGGAATATGTTATACACATCCTCAAACAGACAAAGCTTTATCCCCACAGATCTCTTACACATAAGAGGTAATTCTTTGGAATCAAGTCTGTATTAAGGATTAAGGAATTTGGTGATAGCCCTAACGTCAACATCCTCAAAGATTTGGATCATGCACATCCAATTTGGTCATCATTGTTAATCCCCGACAAAAGCAACAGGGAGCCGACAATCATCCCCAGCTTGTTGGAAAGCAATGCATATGCATCATACAATTGCATCATATTGCTCCATATTGCATCATGTTTATCTTGTTGCATTTCAAGTGTCTAGGATTCTTTATCCTACTCATGCATCGCATTGCATGAATATGATAAAGAGGGGCATCTGTAGACACTCAAAATTTTCTGTACACCTGTCACTAACATTGCAGGAGGACATATTCGTCTTTCAAGAGGGAACCCTGGAAGATAGTTCATATCCAGTATGGATACTACCAGAAGTTCAGCATCAACCCCGGAGTACACACCGGGAGTAACAAATCCAACCTCAGAGATAACCCCGAGGCATACAGATCCAATACTGGAACACACACCGGAGAAGACCGATTAATCTCAGAGATAACCCCAAGGTATCCAGTCTCAGTTTCAACCGTGGGAATAGCTACCAACCTTGGCGATAAACCCAAGGAATGTAGTTCCGGTGATAACCCCGGAAATGCTTGTTTCAAATGCAATCAGCTTCAATCTCGGCGCTCACAACGAGATACTCAGTACTAACCTGGATATAACACCAGGAGGACAAGCATACCTCAGAGATGACACTGAGAACCTTCAACCATTGCAGTAGTCCAATCACAGAGATAACCCTGAATAATGTCTGCTTTATCTCGCCACCATGACGCCACATCACGTCATCTCAATATTTCAGACATACATTTTTACACAGTAATGTCCCACAAAAGCTTAGAAGAACCAATCCCGAGTGACTATTGCGCAGGATAACGGATAGAATTTGAAGCTGAAGACCGAAGGGCATCGTCCCATCTTCATGACTTCGTACAACCTCTAATCCCATGTCATTGTGTAACTCTCGACAACGGCAGCCCAAAATAGGTCCTATATACCTCAGTCGGATGCCCGAATTGCAATTCTAAAAGTTCGAGTGGACATCACGTTGCCCGTATGCACGTACTACGAGACGACGTGACCCGCAAAACTCGGGGCAACCCGGGTATCCTCTGGTACACCTGCGACTCCAGCCGTAGGTTACGGTTCCACCCTCTATAAATATAGGGCTTGGGGTGGCCATTTTAAGAAGAGAAAGAGCGAGGAAGCCCTGTCCAACTTGCTCCATATTTGCAATATACTGAGTGCTTTCCTATTTTAAACACCTGTGAGCTCACATATAGCTATTTTTGTACCTACAAAAGCCAATGTTTATCTACTTTACAGATATAGAAGTCTTCTTTGACAGCCCACTGTAAGCCTTCTTACACACTTCAAAGCCTTTCTCTCCATCTTTACATACACCCTTCTTTAAGTTAAGAGTCGTGTTGCGTTTGTTTGTCCGGACTTCGGTCCGTGGTTTTATTTCAGTTTGTATATACATATATATTTATATTTATATATATGGACTAACATTATCGAGTTATGCCTTGATTGTGCCTAGACTTTGGTCTGGAGCGTTTACTTGCTTTTGTATATATATATATATATATATATATATATATATATATATATATATATATATATATATATATATATATATATATATATATATATATTATTAACTGTTGTCGGACATTGTCCGATGAGCCTGTATTTTATATCCGATGCGTTTATCGCTTATATATATATATATATATATATATATATATATATATATATATATATATACATTTCGTCCCACCTGGAGTTTACTTCGTGGTGGTTGAATATTTTTACTACTTTCTGTACATTTTGTCCCGCCTGGAATTTCCTCTGTGGCGGTTGATAGCTTTTACAGCTTTATTAATATTTCTGATCCCCCATGGAGGTGCTTCGTTGTTGGTGATCATGTCTGTATATATATATATTTACGGCTTTTATATATATACCTGCTTACTGCGTTTATATCAATTGCGGCATCATGTGAGCCTAGGAATTATGTGATCACAAATTCAGTCCATTAAATCTAGATTCGGTTCCCGTGAAGGACCTTTTCAGCTGTAAACAGCTTGTAAATTTATCTGTGATGTCTGAATTACCTCAGATGATTTTCATACCCACGAGGAGTTCAGCACCTTTTGTACATTATTTTCTTACAGATGCCTCGCATCTGTAAAATTAAATCAATCAAGCCGAATACGGAATAAAATAAAAGTATCGAAGGCCTCAATTACTATTGAGCACAAGGGTTGAAAAAACCTCTTTTACAAAACATCACTGCTATATCTTATTTACAACTGAATTTTTACATAAATTCAAACCCTTTGTATATAGGTGCAAACGAGGCATAGCACTACTTCCAAATAACATCACATTGACACACACACACACACACACACACACACACACACATTCAGATTATAGTTTCTTAAAAAGTGGCGGTCACCGTGGCAACACGGATGTCGGGGGGTGCCTAACACCTTCGCTCTGCAAAAACAAGTCCCCGGACCCTAATTGAATCTCTGTTTCATAGACCCGTTTAGCAGTGTCACATCACTAGGTCAATGTGCAAACCTTTTCTCGGTTGTGTTGGTACAACAAGTTAAAAAACCAACTGGCGACTCTTATAGTCCAATCGTCGACATTACACATGCCGGACCTTTTTCACTTGTTTTTTCAAACAAATCTCACATAAAATGAGAACACAAAAAAACAGGTAACGAAAAGGGACAAATAAAAATTTTGACACAATATACTTAACATATTATTATGATTATGCCATTAACTTCTTAAATAATTGTTCTTCCTTTTATGGTGTGACAAGGTAACCTTAGACCACATGTTAGGCTCAGTTACATACACATTTAAGTTGTCTACACTTACTCACAAGATCAGTACACCAGTAAGTTTATCTTTAACAAAGTTTGTTTTTCTAAACTTATAAGTTTCCTTTAAAACTCTAACTAAATCAAGTTATAGTGATCTACTATAACTAAGGTAACTCAATCCATGTGTTGGGGTTATTTATATGCATTTTCAAACCAACCTATCATGCTCAGAAAAATAGATTATAGCAGAAGTTGGATTTCAAGACAAACATACGGCGCGGCCGCACTGGTATTATACTGGGAAGTGGCGTGACCGTGCCACTTCAGCACCAACCCAGACTTGGCCTCTGCTTCTGCAGATTCTAGCTCAAACAACCAATACACTTTCATTTAGTATTCTCAAAACAATTCATTAATATCATATCAAACATACAATTCTGATAGTACCATGACATTTAATTTACCACTACTTATCAAGAAATCCATTCTAATTCTCAGGAATTCTTCAAACTCAAACTTTAGAGCATGGTTTAAGAATTATACCTTTGTGAAGCTTAATGACTAAACATTCTCCCTTAGACTTCTGATTGTAGTTCAAATTTAGCAACCTCACTTAATTGTAACATTACTCTCTCTCTCTCTCTCTATATGCAACTTATCAGATAAATGAGCAAATTGAATTTGAGAAGATGAGGCTGCCATTTATAGAGGATTCATTACCCAAATTTGGGCTTTGCACACTGAATTATACTAGGAGAATATAGAAGAAGCCATTGAATTTGAAGGAGTTGGTGAACCACTCCCTTAAACTCATCAACACATAAACTTTAGCCATCATCACCAACCTCATTTTCAGCAAAGTAGGAGTAGGCCAATAGCCTATATACGGCTGATGTAAACTTTGGGACTAAGAAAATGGGACAAGCTCTATTACTTCTTCACTTATCAGTAAAATAGACCTCATTCTTACTAAGGTTAATTTCCCTTGGGCTCATTAAGTTAATTATACAGACTTATCATCACTACATTAAATGAAATTATGGGCACATATGTACACATATATATGTATCTACTCACATATAGGAAGTATACTTATATTTTTTTTAAATATATACCAATATAATCTTATATCCCATGTACAATTGGGCTAGTCCAATTAATATTTTAATTGGGCTAAATATAATTCAGTTGGGTATTCTCAACCCATTATTTCCTAACACGTATAAATATCACAATGATCAATATCAATCATTTATTCTCTTTCCATTAATTCTCTTTTAATAATTCTAATAAAACCTTTAGTCTGGTTTAACTTTAATACTTATGTCATAAAAGGCTCAGTTATCTCACTCATTAGAGTAATATAACACTAGCTCATAATCTCAACAATAAAATATTAGGGATCTAGGCCACGTTTGGCTTTTCTCCTAAATTCCACTTCCTTTAATATTCATTTAATATAAGGTTTGTGTGACACACTTTACTAAATTATGTAACTTATCTTGAATAGTATACTCTTATGAACTTACCCTTATAATACCTTTATTTACAAAAATAATCATTACCCTTAGAACCTTTACTACATTATTTAAATTATACAATTACAAGTATAATTATCTGATTGTCCTAAGACATCTTCTTCAATCTTTACATTGCCTCATCTTAAATATTAATTTAATATATAAATCTCTAACCAATCTTCACTTATATATGAATTGGTTTTCTTCTGTTATACATCACTTATTACTCATTAACATCTTTCAAATATTAAACCCTTCCATATATTATCATACTATGTAATATATTAAAATACCAAAATTAATTAACATAATCATTTTATTTTCTTTATGTAAAGAGCATATATTAATTTACTATTTTACTTAAGTGAATTACTCCTTTCATTCAATTTATTATCACGCCACTGCCACATAAGGCTTTAATACTCAAATTATATTATTCTATAATATAATGTTTAACTTAATTTAAGTTAACCAATTTTTATTCTTGTTTAGTTAATTTTCATAACTAACTCTCATTCAATTCATGCTTTGCTATCTCTGTGACAACCCGAATTTTTATAAGTTATTAAAATAGGAATTTCGTAATTAAAACTCTTATTATGAGATGTTTTGAGTTTGAGTATGTATATATTCGTGCTATATATTTTGAAATATGTGAGCTGATGTGAAGAGAAATATATATTCATATATTGAGAAAGTGAGGTTTAATAGTTGAGTCAACTATTGAAGGAATTAAATAAATTTTGTAATTAATCTTAAATATTTATTGAATTGAATAAATATTTTAATAATTTATTTATTGAGAAAAATAAATAATTTATGAAATTGTGGTATAATAATTTAGTTACGTGTGTATGATAATTAAGTTAAAGCAAAGAAAAATTGTTATTCTTTGAAGATTTAATTTAATGAATTAATTAAATTAAATGAATTATTTAATATTAAAGGGAATAAATAAATTAAATAAATTAATGTTTAAATCTAATTTATTAATTAAATTAGATATATGTAATTATTTATTAATTATAAGTATAATTATAATGAGATTATAATTATTATTAATTACTATTATTATGTGTTATTTAAATTAACTAAAGGAGTGACACATGAAACTATATAATAAAAATAATATAAAAATAATCTAATTTGGGGGAATAGGTGGTAGCCAAACAAGGCCTTGTGGCCTTTGGTTTATGTAACTGACGTCTTTTTATTTTTTTTAACTGATAGAGTAGGTGGAAAATAAGCCATATCAGGTTATTTTTCTTTCGCATCTTATTTCTCTCCTAAGGCCTAAGAGCAGAGAGTTGGGGGAGAAGAAGAAACACAGAGGGTTTAGAAAGAGGGAGAGCTTGGTGAGAAGAGAGAATTGCAGAGATTGCTAAGAGAACAAGAAGGGTTTCTAACACTTTGCTAAATCAAGGTAAATTGCTTCTAAGTTGTATATTTTGATTTCTTAGTGATTACCCATTATAAATTGATAGTTGTGTGGGGTTGATATATATACTTGCAAGTAGGGTTTATACTCTGATAATCATCACATGTGGGTGTTATTTGATGATAAAAATCTATGTAAATTGGTTTGTAGGAAGAAAAGTATATAACAATGTTTATACATGAAAATTGGCTTTAGAAAATACAAACTTTTATGCCCTATATGTGTTATAATCTATAAATTGAGGTTGAATTATGTTAATATGTGAAGAAACGAAAGCGGCGTAGTTTAAATCATGTTAATCGGTTAAGTAACGAAGCCGTGGCGATCGAATTCGCTAAATGTGTTTAAAACATGAAAATAGAGTATGAACATGTGTTTTGGGTCAAATTTTAGGTTGGTTAATGTTTATATAAATTGTTATAATTTTAATATGTTGTAGTTCTATGAATTATGAGTCCATAAAATCAAAAACCAACTAATTCGGACTTAAAACGAGAAAGTTATGGCAAAAATTGTAAACTGGGCAAAGCCGAGCGCGCCGCCCAGAAGCGCGGGCGCGCGGATGGAGGCGCTGGAAGTGGCACGAGCATGCTGGATGTGGCGTGGGTGCGCCCAAAGTATGTCAGGTGTGACTGCTTTAACTTGTTTTGGTAAAAGGGTTATAACGTTTTTATACGAACTCCGATTGAGGCGATTCATGATGATCCGAAACGAGGACGAATAGACCTACAACTTTTGTTCTTTAAGGTTTCCAATTTGAGGTCATTAGAAAGGGTCAAAATGATCATTTTTGGGACTATTGTGTTTTCAGAGGCAATCAGAGGGCGTCGGGCATGTATGTATGCAAGTGTAGTGCTTCTGACAATAAAAGATATTGTTCTAAGTTATAAAACATGAATGTTAGTAAATATAATGATACTTAACATTAATAAATGATGTATTAGATAAGTTGTATAAGCAAACTAAGCATACACAAGAGAGGCAAATCGGGCATGCGACGAATAAACGTCGAAACGCCGTGACAGATGTTAATGAACGTAAAAAGTGTTTTAAGTCAAATGAAATGAATATTATAAGATATGAAATGGGGTTTGTATAAGCAAACTAAGTATACACAAGAGAGGCAAATAGGGCGTGTGACGAATAAACGTCGAAACGCTGTGACATGTGTTAATGAACGTAAGTGTTTTAAGTCAAATGAAATGAATATTATAAGATATGAAATGGGGTTAATATAAAACCAATAATGATTCCTAGCAAGACTTAAACATTTGAATGAACTTCGAGTATGAAATATAGTGAGATATAAGTCAAAAGTTAACACAATCAAATTGAACATTGTGTATTGATTAATAAGAAGGGTTATGGGAGGTAGAATAAAGTTTACATTACAATTATTATGTGTTGCTATATGACTAATAGTTGATGTACATGATTATATAATTGTGTAGGGCACGTGAAGTGCAGATGGCTGTAAGCTGTTAAACTATTGTTGGTAAACAACGATCAAGGCAAGTCTTTCAGTTCCTATTTGCTATGTGAACTTGATGATTAACTATTTTAAATCTTTATTGCAAAGAGCATAATATGTTGTATATATGTTGAAAGTATGAAACATTAAAGTCAATTTATGACTACGTTGATTGAGTAATCAATGCTGATTGAGTAAGGAACTTAATCTCTTTACTTGTTATATGAACTAAGCATGTATGTTATGTTAGTCCAATGTTTATGAAATGTATGATAAGCATGTTATTATGTGCTACGTGATGCATGAAAACTGTTAGATTTGCTGGGCTGTCGAGCTCAACCTTGCAAATAACTATTTTTGCAAGTAAAGGATTGAAGGTAACACTATGTGGTACTTGAAAGACATGAATCAGATGTAATACACAAAGATTATTATTTTAGCTAAAATTGTTAGTTCTTTAAACCATAATTAAGGTTTATGAGATGTACTCAATGTTTTATGTATGTATATTTTATATTGAGTTGTAAAGTTAAAGTTTGAACCGTCCGATGTATAAAGGATATTAATTTGATAAGTAAGTACATATAATAACTTTGATTAAGCGAATCATAAAATAAGATTAATTCAAAGATATGTAAATGATAAAGGTTTTGATTCAGGGAATTAAAGTAAGATGACAGAAAAGTTTAAATTATTCCGTATTTTATTAAGCTTAACATCGAATTATGATGTAAAATCAAAAGTTAGACGTATTGTTAACGACCGAAATCGATAATCAAATTGTATGAATTTTGGGTTCATTACAGTTGGTATCAAAGCTGTAGGTTATAAACCTTAGGTAGAAGTACCTTAGGCTATAAACTTAGAGAATGAAGGTGAAGATAATGAAAGAATAAGCTCAAATAGAGTTTGAACAATAAGAAGTAATTTAAGAAATGTATAGAGAAGGGATTAAAACATACGTGAGAGGATTCAAAGAAGAATCTCGCAGAGTTATAAGGAATATGAATGTAGGGTTACCCAACTCCAATAATAAGAATGTAAGGTGATAATAAATAGACAATGTCTATACGAAGAGAAAGATAAAGAAGTTAAGAATAGAAAGTTATATTTAAGTATGATATAATTGTACTCTTTAATAGTTGATGTATGGTATCTGGGCTAAACGATTCCTTCATAGAGCGGAGGTATATACGAACTAGCAACTCGGAATCTAGTTTGTTGGTTGTTTGTGGGAAATCACTCAGTGTACCATATTGAAACTATTAGAGACTTGATGTGTACCAAGTATTGAAATGGATATGTATGATGAAAATGTAGAACTTGAATGAAATGTTCAGCAATGTAAATGAAGTTAGAAATTCTTAAAGGAAGAATTATTATAGAAACAAGAAAATTTAAAGAAGATAACGAATAATGTCGTAAATGATGAAAGAGGAAATAAAATGGGATCGTAAAACAAAACAATCACGAGTTAAGAAAAGAATTTAAAGGGAGGTGATTATAGAATAAGATCACGACGTGATCCGTTTAAGTTATAAAAGAAAGATGGTCTGTAATGTTTAAATAATTATAGCTTGATGCTATGAAGATAGTGTACTATGAAATAGTACGAGATAAACTCATGAGGAGTTATAGATGATGAGGTACAAAAAATTCGTATCGAGCAAAGAGCAAGTAATAAGCAAGATAGAGTTAGGAGGGATTTCAATTGAGGACTCATGTGATGGCTGAGTTGTACAAACCTTTATATGGGCGAGGGTTTTGTGCTTGCACTAAGTTTATCAAATTGATAATCATTAGAATGTTGGTGTCGCGCTATCAATGTATATGTGGCGAAAAAGGTGATTCTTTTTCTCATGTGTATATTTGATAGTTAGAAACTATTAAGATTAGTCAAATATTATTAGGGTTAGGTGCGGTTCTTAATGTAAGACCCCAACTTTTATAAATAAAGATGAATTTTCTATAAATATCATTTTTGAATACTATGGAGTTAATTTGATATAATGTTATAGTTGTGGGTAATATTTATAAATTTTACAAAGTACGCAAGTTGTTATATAATATTCGATTGGTCATGGAATATTCGTTCTAACAGGGAATATTCGTACAACAGCACAATCATTGGTGGACCCCACAACGGAATTATTATCGGATTGAGAAAACGACAAAAATATTTTATTAAAAATAACGGCGGAAGTTTTACCATTGATACTGTTGAACTACTCGGTAGTAAAAATACAGTAATACGTGTGGTTGCATAGTAGCACACGGTATTGATTATTAATGCTTATGTGAGAAGTCACTCAGTTTGATTTAATTATTGTCAGTTAATAATATGAATTATTTAGCGATAATGAAGTTTTGTTTTATTCGTATTATTAACGTAATAAAACAGAAACATCTTTTTATATAAAACAGAATACTTTATTAAAGTTATTCAATAAATAGAATATATTATATTTTATTTAAAAGATTTTTCTTTAAATATGGACCGTCAGATTAAAGTAATCAATCTGGACCGTTCATGGATTAGTTACTATGCATTCCATTTTTCTATAAATAACAACTCATTCCTTCATTATTTCTTACGAATTCACTGAACTCTAGAGAGAGAAACTATAGAGAAAAACTATAGAGAGAGAGAGAAGAAAAGTATTCTGCTACTTAACTACTTTCTTATTTCAGTTCTTCTTTAAAACGGTAAGGGGTGTTATTCTTTCTTATTCATGAAGAGAACTGTTGTTATTCCATTTCTTATTATTCTGTTGGAATAACCTGTATACGCGGTTTACCCTATACTTGGTGACATTCTTCTGTTATTCTGATGAAACATCCTGTTTGTGTGTTTTACACCGGACCTGGTTCCGTTTTTATTATTATTCTGATGGAACATCCTGTCTGTGTGTTTTACACCGGACCTGGTTCCGTCTTGTTATTATTCTGTTGGAACACCCTGTCTGTGTGTTTTACACCGGACCTGGTTCCATTATTTATTATTCTGTCGGAATATCCTGTCTATGCATTTATGCCGGACCTGGTTCTATTATTTATTATTCTGTCAGAATATCATGTTTGTGCGTTTAGGCCGGACCTGGTTCCATTATTTATTATTCTGTTGGAATAATCTGTTTGTGCGGTCTATCGCATGCCGGGTGATTTCTTTTGTTATTCCATTTTTTATTATACTCAGTTGGTTAAGTTTTAACTTCTATACTCCATGAAATTAGTGGAATATCCTTGATAATTGCGGTTCATCTAGCATCTTTTTATGAAAATATTCTTCTAAGCATTCTTGAATTTTACTTCACAAAGCAGTATCATGTTGACAATTTGGACGTTGTTAATTCTTGGATAAATTAATTCTTGAACTTGTTTTATTGAATTCTTATATCATTGTCATCATCCTCATGTTTATAAAATGTTGAAAGTCATCTATGGCATGTAATGCATAGATGGACTTGGTATGATTATAACCAGGGATTATTCGGTGTAATCATGACCGTAATGTTACAAATGATGTGGTAAAAGTTCTCATTGGCCCGTAGTGCATTGATGGAAAGTTGTTGGCATGATCATGACCATTAATGAATACACGAATATCCTTGGCCGTAGTGCAGGGGTGATTCGATGATGTGAATTATTTTATTAAGCTGAGTCCCAGCGATAACAGTGTTGAAAAACTTTTTAAATCATAGAAGATAGTAGATTTTATTCTCTACTTGACTCTTTTAATGGATTGCTTGTTCCGCTGCAGTTAAACTTGATGTTCGTTATATTTTATTAGTTTAACACTGTTGAAGGCTAATGATAATTTATTCTACATTATCTTAGTCATAATATTTCTTTCTGGACTAGTTGAGCTCACCGTTTCTTTCACTGTTCTCTTCAGAAAATGAGAATATAGCTGGGACGAATCGGGGAACGGAGTGATGGACCAGATGATAGTATTAGTAGTCCTCACTATTCTATTAAATAGTGTGACAATAATTGTAATGAGGACTCCTTTTGAGTTTGTATAGTCTCTAGTAGACAATAATTGTATTCAAACTCACAGTTATGTTTTGTCGTATTGTACACGACAGTTGTATTAGTAAGTTGTATTTGTAATCTGTACCATGTATCTGACGACCCAAGATGGGTGATGTATACCTAATTTTTGGGGCGTCACAGTTGGTATCAGCGCTTAGGGATATGATCCCCGGCTAAAATGTGAGAATAGAACTAGGAGGGGAGAGACGGGGAATTCCTTAGCTATTACGACCTACCTAAGTTTATTTGCATGGTATTTAATTGGTTGGTCATAATATAAGGATAATATATGACATATCAATTAACTTTTATTTTGTGGCAGTATCTGAAAATGGCATCTGAGAATGTTGAGAATAGCAATGGAGCACAGGCGACTGTTGATTCACCACATATCAATAATCAGGATAATGTGCATCAGGAAGGTGACAATCCTCATGCAAACAACAACAACACTAACTAGATGATGAATGATGGAATGTTCAGAAGCTTTATGCAGTTCATGCAACAGCAGGCGAGAGCGGCTCCTGTCCAAAATATAGGTGAAAACACTGAAAACTCTCGGACGATCACCGCTAAACAGTTCAAGGAGCTGGGACCACCGGAATTTAAGGGAGAGCCAAAACCACTTATAGTGGAAACATGGATAAAGCAGATCACCAAGATATTTGATGTCTTGGGATGCTCCAAGGAGCAAAAGGTTTCCTTTGCCGCCTTTATGTTGCGAGGAGAGGCAGATTACTGGTGGGAATCGATTAAGCGTACTCAACCTGCCGCACTGAAGATGTCTTGGGAGAAGTTCCTAGAGCTGTTTAATGATAAATACTTTCCCAAAAGTGTTCGTCACATGAATGAGATAGAGTTCATCAAATTGGAGCAGAATAATATGACCGTGTCGCAGTATGAGGCTAAATTTGCTGAGTTGTCCCGGTTTGCGTCCCACTTGGTAGATAATGAAGAGCGAATGACGCGAATATTTTTGCGAGGTTTGAAACCTGAGATACGTTAACATCTTATTTCTCATAAACTGTGTTTGTATTTAGATGTTGTGAATAGGGCTCAGTTAGTGGAGCGCGATAACAAGTAAACGCAACCAAAAGAGAGCAGTCGGCAAAATGATAATAGCAGTGAGAGCAGTCATCGAAGCGGTGACAACAAGCATGGAGGGAATCAACAGGCCATAAATGGTAACCACTTCGGTGGTAATCAGGGCCAAAATAATAAGAATGGTCATTTCAAGAAGAGGAGATTCAACAATGATGGAAAGACGTCAGCACCAGCACCCGTTGTTAAGGAAGGAGAACGACCACCTATCATATGTTTCAAATGCGAAGGGGAGGGGCACATCAGTCCAAACTGCGCGATGCCGTCTAAAGCATGTTATAATTGTGGAAGAGAAGGTTATTTTGCTCGATTTTGTCGTTTACCAAAAACAAGTTCAGCCAAGATGGAGACACCAAAGGCCATCCCAGAAAGGTCAAAACCGGTAGTGCAAGGGAGAGCATTTGTTGTGACCTCCCAGAAAGTAAGGAACCCGAATGAGGTCATCACGGGTAAGCTTATCATAAACTCTAACGAAGTCTATACTTTATTTGATACCGGTTCTACCCATTCTTTTATTTCTCCTACTTGCGCTCATCGATTAAATTTGACTCTGGAGAAATTAGACTTTGACTTATCTGTTGAAACTCCATTGGGAGAAACCTTCATTACATCCACGGTTTATAAGTCTTGTTTGATTCAAGTTGGTACCCAAACATTACCTGTCGATCTTATTTCATTAAAAATACTTGCATTTGACGTGATTCTAGGGATTAATTGGTTAACTACTAATCATGCAAAAATTGATTATTTTCGTAAGGTTGTTCGCTTTCATATTCCTAATCGACCTATTATGCGAATTCAAGCAACCAAACCATTAAAATCAATCGCTGTCATCTCAAGCCATAAAGCTATTCGTTTATTGAAAAACGGATGTCAAGCTTTCTTAGCTCATGTCACGGATCTAAATAAAAATACGTCAGTTTTGAATGATATTTCTATTGTTAATAAATTCCCTGACGTATTCCCTGAAGAACTTCCTGGCCTACCCCCAGAGCGTGAAATTAAATTTTGTATCGACCTTGAACCCGGTACAAAACCCATTTCCAAAGCCCCATATCGAATGGCTCCTATTGAACTTCAGGAGTTAAAGATCCAACTGCAGGAATTGTTAGACATTGGCTTTATTCGTCCTAGTACTTCTCCTTGGGGTGCTCCTGTGCTATTCGTGAAGAAGAAGATGGAAGTATGCGACTTTGTATTGATTATCGAGAGTTAAATCATGTCACCATCAAAAATAGGTACCCATTGCCACGTATTGATGACCTGTTTGACCAGTTGCAAGGAGCACAATTCTTTTCAAAGATCGATCTTCGTTCTGGATATCATCAGCTGAAGGTTAGAACTGAGGATATTCCAAAGACGGCTTTCAGAACTCGGTACGGACATTATGAATTCCTAGTCATGTCCTTTGGATTGACTAATGCTCCTGCTGCCTTCATGGATATGATGAACCGGGTATTCAAGGAATATTTGGATCGCTTTGTGGTCGTCTTTATTGATGACATCCTTATTTATTCCAAAAGTTGTGAAGATCATGAGCAACACATGAGGCTGGTACTCCAAAAGCTTCATGAATACAAGCTTTACGCCAAGTTGAAGAAATGCGAGTTATGGCTAGAGGAGGTAGCATTCCTTGGGCACGTAGCATCAAGTCGTGGAATATCGGTTGACCCGGCAAAGATTGAAGCTATTCAAAGCTGGGAGCAACCTAAATCAGTGACCGAAGTACGTAGCTTTCTTGGTTTAGCTGGTTATTATCGGAGATTCGTGGAAGGATTTTCTCGAATCGGTACTCCATTAACTCAGCTGACTCGGAAAGATACAAAGTTCGGTTGGAGCGAAGAAGGTGAGAAGAGTTTTCAAGAACTCAAGAGGAGACTCATTTCAGCACCTGTTCTAACAATACTATCTTGCTCGGAGGGATTTGTTATCTACAGTGATGCTTCGAGCAAAGGGTTGGGATGCGTTCTCATGCAACATGAAAAAGTCATAGCCTATGCATCAAGACAACTCAAGAAATATGAGAGGAATTATCCTACTCATGATCTAGAGTTGGCAGCTGTTGTCTTTGTACTTAAAATTTAGAGGCATTACTTGTATGGGGAGAAGGTGGAGATCTTTACGGATCATAAAAGTCTCAAATATTTTTTCACTCAAAAGGAATTCAACATGCGACAACGACGTTGGCTTGAACTGTTGAAAGATTATGATCATACTATTCAATACCATCCTGGAAAAGCGAACGTGGTAGCTGACGCATTGAGTAGAAGATCATATGCAAGTACGAGTGCGATATTGTCAACACAAAGGCCCATTTGGTGTGACTTGCAAAGGATGGAGATAGAGTTAAAGAATCCAGGGACCCATGTGATGATGACGAATATACGAATAGAACCAACTTTAATCGATAAAGTTAAAGCTGCTCAAGCTACAGACCTGGAGCTGATGCGTATGAGGAAGAAAGTGCAAGAAGGTGCTATGCCAGAAGCAATAATCGATGAAGAATGAATACTTTGAGTCAACTCCAGACTTTGTGTTCCTAACAACCCTGATTTAAAGTATAAAATCATGATCGAGGTGCACAACATACCGTTTGCAATCCATCCTGGAAGTACCAAAATGTATCATGATCTTCGTCATACATTTTGGTGGAGCAATATGAAGAGAGAGATAGCGTTGTTTATCTCAAGGTGTCTAACTTGTCAACGAGTCAAAGCGGAGTATCAAGTACCAAAAGGTCCATTGCAGCCACTTAAAATTCCAGAATGAAAGTGGGAGCACATTACCATGGATTTCGTTACCGGTTTTCCTAAGGTTTCTCAAGGTACAGATGCGATTTTGGTCATTGTTGATAGATTGACCAAGTCTGCTCATTTCTTACTGATACGTGAAACTTATACACTTGAACGTCTTGCTCGTATGTACATAAACGAGATTGTAAGACTGCATGGTATGCCAGTATCCATAGTTTCTGATTGAGACCCAAGATTCACTTCACGATTTTGGGTTAGTTTACAAAAAGCTATGGGCACGGATTTACGATATAGTTCGGCATATCATCCTCAAACGGACGGACAATCAGAGAGGACTATTCAAACTCTAGAAGATTTATTAAGACTGTGTGTCCTTGACTTCAAGGGAAGTTGGAACAAGTTCTTACCATTGGTGGAGGTTTCCTACAACAACAGTTATCAAGCAAGTGTTGGCATGGCTCCATTTGAAGCATTGTATGGAAGAAAATGTCGTTCTCCAGTATGCTGGGATGAGGTGGGTGAAGCAATGTTGTTGGGACCGGAGTTGGTACGTATGACTACAGAAAAGATTCAAATGATTCGACAACGTATAAAAACCTCACAAGATCGACAAAAGAGTTATGCTGATCTTCATCGAAAGGTCGTGGAATTTGATATAGGAGATCATGTGTTCTTACGTGTTGCTCCATGGAAAAGAGTTACAAGATTTGGAAAGAGAGGAAAGCTCAATCCTCGATTCATCGGTCCATTTTTAATTCTCGATCGAGTAGGAACTGTGGCTTATAGACTCACTTTACCGCCAAGTATATCTCGTGTTCATAACGTTTTTCACATATCCATGTTACGTAAATATGTGGAAGACCCGAACCACGTTATTGAGTTAGAACCGGACAAAATAGCAGAAGATTTGACGTATGAAGAAGTTTCTGTTCAAATCTTGGATAAGAAGGAACATATTCTACGCTCCAAGGTTATACCTCAAGTCAAAGTTTTGTGGAGAAACCACGATGTTGAGGAAATGACTTGGGAGTTAGAATCTGAAATGAAATCAAGGTATCCTTACCTCTTCGACATACCAGGTACGTACCCTAATTTCGAGGGCGAAATTTCATAAGAAGGGGAGGCTGTAAGACCCCAACTTTTATAAATAAAGATGAATTTTTTATAAATATTATTTTTAAATATTATGGAGTTAATTTGATATAATATTATAGTTGTGGATAATATTTATAAATTTTGCTAAATATGCATGTTGTTATATAATATTCGATTGGTCGTGGAATATTCGTTTTAACAGGGAATATTCGTACAACGGCACAATCATTGGTGGACCCCACAACGGAATTATTGTCGGATTGAAAAAAAGACAAAAATATTTTATTAAAAATAACGGCGGAAGTTTTACCATTGATACTGTTGAACTACTCGGTAGTAAAAGTACAGTAATACGTGTGGTTGCATAGTAGCACACGGTATTGATTATTAATGCTTATGTGAGAAGTTATTAAAGTTATTCTATACTTGGTGACATAATACTTTATTAAAGTTATTCTATAAATAGAATATATTATATTTTATTTAAAAGATTTTTCTTTAAATATGGACCGTCAGATTAAAGTAATCAATCTGGACCGTTCATAGATTAGTTACTATGCATTTCATTTTTCTATAAATAGCAGCTCATTCCTTCATTATTTCTTACGAATTCACTGAACTCTAGAGAGAGAAACTATAGAGAGAAACTATAGAGAGAGAGAAGAAAAGTATTCTGCTACTTAACTACTTCCTTATTTCAGTTCTTCTTTAAAACGGTAAGGGGTATTATTCTTTCTTATTCATGAAGAGAACTGTTGTTATTCCATTTCTTCTTATTCTGTTGGAATAACCTGTATACGCAGTCTACCCTATACTTGGTGACATTCTTCTGTTATTCTGTTGGAACATCCTGTCTGTGTCTTTTACACCGGATCTGGTTCCGTTTTTATTATTATTCTGATGGAACATCTTGTCTGTGTGTTTTACACCGGACCTGGTTCCGTTTTTATTATTATTCTGATGGAACATCCTATCTGTGTGTTTTACACTGGACCTGGTTCTGTCTTATTATTATTCTGTTGGAACATCCTGTCTGTGTGTTTTACATCGGACCTGGTTCCATTATTTATTATTCTGTCAGAATATCCTGTCTGTGCGTTTACGCCGGACCTGGTTCCATTATTTATTATTCTGTCGGAATATCCTGTCTGTGCGTTTACGCCGGACCTGGTTCTATTATTTATTATTCTGTTGGAATAACCTGTCTGTGCGGTCTATCGCATGCCAGGTGATTTCTTTTGTTATTCCATTCTTTATTATACTTGGTTGGTTAAGTTTTAACTTCTATACTCCATGAAATTAGTGGAATATCCTTGATAATTGCGGTTCATCTAGTATCTTTTCATGAAAATATTCTTCTAAGCATTCTTGAATTTTACTTCACAAAGCAGTATCATGTTGACAATTTGGACGTTGGTAATTCTTGGATAAATTAATTCTTGAACTTGTTTTATTGAATTCTTATATCATTGTCATCATCCTCATGTTTATAAAATGTTGAAAGTCATCTATGGCATGTAATGCATAGATGGACTTGGTATGATTATAACCAGGGATTATTCGGTGTAATCATGACCGTAATGTTACAAATGATGTGGTAAAAGTCCTCATTGGCCCGTAGTGTATTGATGGACAGTTGTTGGCATGATCATGACCCTTAATGAATACACGAATATCCTTGGCCGTAGTGCAAGGGTGATTCGATGATATGAATTATTTTATTAAGCTGAGTCCCAGCGATAACAGTGTTGAAAAACCTTTTAAATCATAGAAGACAGTAGATTTTATTCTCTACTTGACTCTTTTAATGGATTGCTTGTTCCACTGCAGTTAATCTTGATGTTCGTTATATTTTATCAGTTTAACACTGTTGAAGGCTAATGATAATTTATTCTGTATTATCTTAGTCATAATATTTGTTACTGGGCTAGTTGAGCTCACCCTTTCTTTCACTGTTCTCTTCAGGAAATGAGAATATAGCTGGGACGAGTCGGGGAATGGAGTGATGGACCAGATGATAATATTAGTAGTTCTCACTATTCTATTAAATAGTGTGACAATAATTATAATGAGGACTCCTTTTGAGTTTGTATAGTCTCTAGTAGACAATAATTGTATTCAAACTCACAGTTATTTTTTATCGTATTGTACACGACAGTTGTATTAGTAAGTTGTATTTGTATTTTGTACCATGTATCTGACGACCCAAGATGGGTGATGTATACCTAATTTTGGGGACGTCACACTTAAAACTAATGCATATAGTAAGTGTGTGACTCATAATAATATGGTATATTTTTGAACCCCTCAGCGAATGGACGCTTATGGTTTGACTAGGATAAGTTCTTAAACTCATATTATTGTGGCAAGTTCCTGAACTTTCAAAGTGTGGTAAGTTTGATGAACTGGGGTATGGATAAATGTGAATGGAGTATTGAGGATGATAGGAATAAATAGACTGATTAAGCAATGGATCATTATAGAAAGTGGAGTTGATGGTGGAGACATATATTTTCTAAATCTACTAGCTATGCTAGACTTTCAAAATTTATTGACTTCGTGCTGATGTTTGCACTTCTATTTTCTTGAAAAATATTGGATCAAATAATGAAACCAATGAGTTTTAAAAACAATACCGTTATTCGTATGTCTATGCTAATTGCTTCGGCTAGACAAAAATGATTTCAAATATATCAAAATGTATATTTATATCATCAATGCATCATGGAACCTGGTGCAAAGATGATAAAAAAATGATTGAGTCATCAATGCAGTATTACTTAGTGTTGGATGTGATCTAAGGATCGTCAACCCACTATGGAATGGTGTAGTATGATAAAATCACCAAATGACGGAATCCTCAAACGAACTGTAAATACGGTGCGGTATCATGACGTTATAAAAAGATTTTTTTTTAGATTTTTTTAAGATATGAGAATATATATATATATATATATATATATATATATATGGATATGTATATTTCGATTGATGTCCGAATTATTGTAGAAGTCTATGCTATTTAATTCAGCTAGACGAATATTGAAAAATGTTCATGAAATTCAAGCGTTTCTTGAGAAGTTATGCCAAACCAAATTGTTTTGGTGTGGATTCAAATGTTAAGAAGCTGAGGTGAACAACCCTGTAAAAGGGGACATGTTATCGGAGACAATAGTTCTGAAAGTAACGCATATAGTCGTTACTATGTTAAGATGTAATACATTGTGCACGACGTAGTGGTACGATAGGCTGATCACCTAAAGTCCTTGCAGAGGGTGTTTTCAGTCTTTGTGATTGATAAACATTTTGTTAATAAGGTTTAATGTGTGAGCAACCGGGGGTGAAACACTATTAAACCTAGAGATGAGTTCATGGTCTTGTGACCCCTCAGCATGATTGGATAACCTTGTAAATTCTTGTTATTCATATAGCTCCACAATTATTGAGCAATTGTGGAAGATTCTTGTTATTCTGCAAGATGGAAGTGAAAAGGAGAGTATTCCTTAGAAAGAAGTAAGTCATAGAATGCGATACTAAATGATGAATATATTGAATAAGTGAGAAAAGAAATTTTGAAATGAGAAGGAGATGAGTTATCAAAGAATAATGTAAAACTTTTAACAGAAAAGTTAATAATTGTAGAAAGATCTTTGTGAAAAAAAAGTGGTTATAGAACCCAATAAATGAATAAAGTATTAACGTAAAATCTATTTTGATAGATTGAATGAATGAGGATTAATAAATAAAATTTCGAGGACGAAATTCTTAGAAGAATAGGTGAATGTAATATCCCGAGTGTCTATGATAACGATCCTTAGAAAAGGAACTGAATTGGTTAAAGAATATGTAATACTCAAATATAATTGAGTCTAAGTAAAGGTTATAAAATAAAACCTAGAATTTGTTGAAGAAATGAATGTAGTAGGAAATATAACACTTATATTAAGATAATGTGTTGAAGATATTCGATGATAAATTTTGAAAAGAGATTTGGTGAAAACCTGAGTAAGGTTGGGTTTCGGTGATTCTAAGGACGAAATCCTTATAAGGGGGGAAGAATGTGACGAATAAATTATTTGAGTTGTGATTCTTGGGACCGAATTCTTGTAAGGAGGGAAGGATGTGACAACCCGAATTTTTATAAGTTATTAAAATAGGAATTTAGTAATTAAAATTCTTATTATGAGATGTTTTGAGTTTGAGTATGTATATATTCGTGCTATATATTTTGAAATATGTGATCTGGTGTGAAGAGAAATATATATTCATACATTGAGAAAATGAGGTTTAATAGCTGAGTTAACTATTGAAGGAATAAAATGAATTTTGTAATTAATCTTAAATATTTATTGAATTGAATAGATATTTTAATAATTTATTTATTGAGAAAAATAAATAATTTATGAAATTGTGGTATAATAATTTAGTTACGTGTGTATGATAATTAAGTTAAACCAAAGGAAAATTTTTGTTCTTTGAAGATTTAATGTAATGAATTAATTAAATTAAATGAATTATTTAATATTAAAGGGAATAAATAAATTAAATAAAGTAATGTTTAAATCTAATTTATTAATTAAATTAGATATATGTAATTATTTATTAATTATAATTATAATTATAATGAGATTATAATTATTATTAATTACTATTATTATGTGTTATTTAAATTAACTAAATTTGTGACACATGAAACTATATAATAAAAATAATCTAGTTTGGGGGAATAGGTGATAGCCAAACAAGGCCTTGTGGCCTTTGGTTTATGTAACTGACGTCTTTTTATTTTTTTTTTAATTGATAGAGTATGTGGGAAATAAGCCATATCAGGTTATTTTTCTTTCGCATCTTATTTCTCTCCTAAGGCCTAAGAGCAGAGAGTTGGGAGATAAGAATAAACACAGAGGTTTAGAAAGAGGGAGAGCTTGGTGAGAAGGGAGAATTACAGAGATTGCTAAGAGAACAAGAAGGGTTTCTAACACTTTGCTAAATCAAGGTAAATTGCTTCTAAGTTGTATATTTTGATTTCTTAGTGATTACCCATTGTAAATTGATAGTTGTGTTAGGTTGATATATATACTTGGAAGTAGGGTTTATACTCTGATAATCATCGCATGTGGGTGTTATTTGATGATAAAAATCCATGCAAATTGGTTTGTAGGAAGAAAAGTATATAACAATGTTTATACATGAAAATTGGCTTTAGAAAGTACAAAATTTTATGCCCTATATGTGTTATAATCTGTAAATTGAGGTTGGATTATGTTAATATGTGAAGAAACGAAAGCGGCGTAGGTTAAATCATGTTAATCGGTTAAGTAACGAAGTCGTGGCGATCGAATTCGCTAAATGTGTTTAAAACATGAAAATAGAGTATGAACATGTGTTTTGGGTCAATTGTTAGCTTGGTAAATGTTTTTATAAATCGTTATAATTTTAGTATGTTGTAGTTCTATGAATTACGAGTCCATAGAATCAAAAACCAACTAATTCGGACTTAAAACGAGAAAGTTATGGCAAAAACTGTAACCTGGGCGAGGCCGAGCGCGGGCGCGCGGATGGGGGCACTGGAAGTGGCGCGGCAGCGCTGGATGCGGCGCGGGCGCGCCTAAAGTATGTTAGGTGTGACTGCTTTGACCTGTTTTGGTAAAACGGTTATAACGTTTTCATACGAACTCCGATTGGGGCGATTCAAGATGATCCGAAACGAGGACGAATAGACCTACAACTTTTTTGCTTTAAGGTTTTCAATTTGAGGTCATTAGAAAGGGTCAAAATGGTCATTTTTGGGACTATTGTGTTTTTAGAGGCAATCGGAGGGCATCGGGCATGCACATATACAAGTGTAGTGCTTCTGACAATAAAAGATGTTGTTCTAAGTTATAAAACATGAATGTTAGTAAATATAATGATACTTAACATTGATAAATGACGTATTAGATAAGTTGTATAAGAATACTAAGCATACACAAGAGAGGCAAATCGGGCGTATGACGAATAAACGTAGAAACGCCATGACAAGTGTTAATGAACGTAAAAAGTATTTTAAGTCAAATGAAATGAATATTATAAGATATGAAATGGGGTTAATATACAATCAATAATGATTCCTATCAAGACTTAAACATTTGAATGAACTTCGAGTATGAAATATAGTGAGATATAAGTCGAAAGTTAACACAATCAAATTGAACATTGTGTATTGATTAATAAGAAGGGTTATGGGAGGTAGAGTAAAATTTACATTACAATTATTATGCGTTGCTATGTGACTAATAGTTCATGTGTATGATTATATAATTGTGTAGGGCACGTGAAGTGCAGATAGCTGTAAGCTGTTAAACTATTGTTGGTAAACAACGATTAAGGCAAGTCTTTCAGTTCCAATTTCCTATGTGAACTTAATGATTAACTGTTTTAAATCTTTATTGCAAAGAGCATGATGTGTTGTATATATGTTGAAAGTATGAAATGTTAAAGTTAATTTATGACTACGTTGCTTGAGTAATGAATGTTGATTGAGTAAGGAACTCAATCTCTTTACTTTTTATATGAACTAAGCATGTATGTTATGTTAGTCCAATGTTTATGAAATGTATGATAAGCATGTTATTATGTGCTACGTGATGCATGAAAACTGTTAGATTTGCTGGGCTGTCGAGCTCAACATTTCAAATAACCATTTTTACAGGTAAAGGATTGAAGGTAACACTATGTGGTATTTGAAAGACATGAATCAAATGTAATACACAGAGATTATTATTTTAGCTAAAGTTGTTATTTCTTTAAACCATGATTAAGGTTTATGAGATGTACTCAATGTTTTATGTATGTATATTTTATGTTGAGTTGTAAAGTTAAAGTTTGAACCGCCCGATGTATAAAGGATATCGATTTGATATGTAAGTACATATAATAACTTTGATTAAGTGAATCATTAAATAAGATTGATTCAAAGATATGTAAATGATAAATGTTTTGATTCAGGGAATTAAAGTAAGATGCAAAAAAGTTTAAATTATTCTGCATTTTATTAAGCTTAACATCGAATTATGATGTAAAATCAAAAGTTAGACGTATTGTTAACGACCGAAGTCGATAATTAAATTGTATGAATTTTGGGGTCGTTACAATCTCAATCCATTCATGGACACTATAAATATCAAATATGACCCATATAATAACATATTAGCCATTAATATACAATTCATATAGTTCAGATTACACAACTCATCAGATTACATAAACTCATCATGAACTGTCTACAGACCGGCGCGGTCGCGCTGGTCTTCGACTTGAGAGTGGTGCGGTCGCGCCACCTTAAGTTAGGACGCAGACATGTTATGCTTAAACAGAAACAGAACTTAACTCGTAAATCCTTTAACATGCTCCATACATGATATCTCATTATACTAACCAAAATAAATCTCCAATGACTACATTCTTCAATAATTTAGAGATTAAACTTCAAGTTCAACTCTTCTTTCTTTAATCTACAAATTTAACCATATCCCAATATTAGTCAATAAATCTCTAACCAATATTTATCTAAAGATATATCGATTTTCTTCTCTCGTCAATAACGTACATATATACAAGTCCAAACCTAGCACACATCGAGTCTTTTAATGGTATTTAATATAGTACACTGAGTGGTTTCCCACAAACAACCAACAAATTAGTTTCCGTCTCGTCTACACTGTTTTCACGGTGAGTTAGATCAGTTACTAAGTCGTATATACTTCCGCTCTCTAAAGGAATCGTTTAGCCCAGCTCCTATACATCCACCATTAAAGGGTATAGTTGCACTGCCTTAAACTTGATACCTAATCGTACATATACTTAAGGATTTGGTGATTATCAAAGATATTTAATGTCACCAACTTACTATGTTAAAATAATTTCACATAAATTATTTAATATCGATCGATAAATTTCTATCCATCTTTTTTACTTCAAATAACTCGCCTCTTCAATAAATAACAAATATATAATAATAATATATTTATTAAGCATAGAAATCACTTATTGCATAGTTTATATTACCCTATGCAACACCATACCACTTACCTCACAACACATATATTCTTATTCGAACCCTTCTCATGCCTTAAGAATTTTATTTACTAAATTCTTATTTTAATATTTTCTAAAAATTCGGGTTCTTACAGCACCACAACCCCAAAACTCCCCAACCGCCCCTAAACTCCCAAACCCTCTCAAATACAAATCATTTTAAACCTGTTTCCTATTTTAATTCTCTTCCAATTTCAAGGATTTTCTCGCTGTGAATGTTTCAGGCTAAAGTTTTCAGATTTCATTCAAGGTAATATGGTTTATTTTGCAAGATTGCTTCTTAATTGATCTGTCGTTGGATTTGCTTGAATTCTTTTTTGGATTGTTTGGATTTGCTGTGGTTGGCTATTTCTATTTGTTTGGAGAAAATTTTTTGGGTTTGGCATAATCAGCCAAGGGTTGTCAAGGTAGGGTTAGGGCAGTGCACGCCAAGTGTTCGACAGTTTGCCTCAGTGAATTTTGGGTTGGTTTTTGCTCTGTTTAACACAGTTTTGGCTAGGATTTTGTTGGGCATAGTAGACGGCATTCATTTTGGCTTCGTTTGGCTCTCTTTGGCTTAGTTTGGATTAAATTATTGTGGCTTGTTAATTGACATTCACTTTGGCTCTTTTTGACATTGGTTTGGGCTTGCATTGGTTATTCTCGCCCGCAAAAAACTACCACTCTGACATGGCATCGAAATGCCCACACACCACATCTAGCTCCTCCCAAGTGACACCAAAATGGGACCGATCTAAATTTGTCAGCAAAGAAGCCTGGGGGAAGTATAACTCAACCATTCTCAACAAAAGCTTGGTGCTTAAAAGGGGTTTCAGGTCGGACCCAAAGAAGGATGGCGAGTTCTACTCCAATGCTAGTCCTGAAGGTGCCGTTGTGGTTCTAGTTCGAGGTCAGCCAGTGAACTATGATAGTGCGACACTAATTTCATATTTCTAAGTGATGAGCCATAACAAGGACTACTTAGAGAATGGGATTTTAGGCTACGATCTGAACGACATCATTAAACGCCCGTGCAAGCCTGGGAATGCCTGGAAAACAAACCAGTACATGGGGGAGAAGACAAGTTTCCCACAGAGTCGCTATGGTAAGGCATGGTACAACTTCATCTGTGCTAGTATCATGCCAACCCTCCACCTTAGCGACGTCACAAAGGAGCGGACCATCCTACTTTTTGCTATCATCACTAGTTTGAAGGTGGATATTGATGGCATCCATTAAGAATCCATTCTCAAGGCTATTAAGGGTAGTTCGTTTGGAAGGCTCCCGCATCCCTCTTTGATCACCAACTAACAGGCGAACGTTCAGTGGCGTGTAGAGAAGTTTATCGACTTGCCTATGTCGATCATTGATCACACCCTCATCTCGAGCTACAGTGTTTGGGATGGAGCGAATTCTCACCTCCACAATGAGAGCTACTTGCCTGCCACTCAGCCTCCACCTTCATCATAGGTTGGGCCTTCTACACAAACTGCAGAGTTTGGTGCTTCTTCATCCGGTCTACTGGCAGACATCTTGGCATCCTTGATTCTCCTTCACCAAAAAGTTAACAAGCAGACCAAGAGGATCGATATAGTTACTCAGAGGCAGGATCTCTTCACCAAATACCACATTGAATTTGCCACCACAGTCATAAATATCTATTCACAATTTGGCAGAAGAGTCGATGTCGTACCAGTTTCCCCAGCCTCCTCTATTTCCTCTATATCCACCACTATATCCTGAGGGCGGGGGAGAAGGAGATAGCGAAGGCGGCAACAACGATTGATCATGTCCCCAAGGAAGGCTCTCTCATATTGATTTTTGCAAGACTAGCCAATGAGAATGTAACGACCCCAAAATAGGTCCATTCCATCCAACCTATTCTGAGTCGCCAAATACATGGCACAGAAAACAACTACAACTTTATTACAACAATTGTCGTGCAAAATACAACAACACATATGCTGTGAGTTTGGATACAAATATATACCAAATGTGACTCATGTTCCAACCGTGGACATCACCACACAATGACACCTCACATAAAGGTATAGTCAAAAACTGTTTTAGAAATTAGAATATTTGGGAAGTGCTCAAGAAAACCTTCGTACATGGGAGGCCATGCGTCTAGGTTATGATAGATATCATATGGCCACAGAATTATCCTTGGTTGACCCAATAGACCCCAAAGAAAAACGAGAAGATTACTATCATATTCTTCCCAATGGTGAGTCTTCTCTTGACATATCATTATCTCTACTGTCTCTAATTGAGAATTATACTTCAAACAAACACCAAGATTATATAGGAATTGCTCGTATATATACTCAGCAAGTGGATGAATACATTCCTGATTTATGATGACACGAGGTTGTATGTCGTTAGACATCTTGTATGATAGTGGCAAACCACCCTTCCAACGTTGGGTACACCTTACCCTATTGGATTCACCAAATAAAACTACTAAATGAACTTTTCTATACTGTTTTGGGAGAACATCCACAGCTAGAGACCACCGTTCTATTTCTCCGTTACCCTCGCTCGACCCAGCTACACTCTTATTACCTGAAAGGAATTGTGAAGCAAAAGGGTGAGCACAACTAGCTCAGTAAAGAATATCATGACTAAAGATAATTAAATTATCAATAGCCTTCATCAATAATAAATCAGAGATTTAGAACATATGGTAAATGATAAAAATTTCAACCATAGTTGCAGCGGAACGAGCAATCTATTAGAAGAGTCAAATAGACTATAAAGTCTATTATCTTCTCCATGTTAAAAATCCACCCACAATGTTTTATCCATGTAACATCAATCAACAATTCTGGTCCACAATCATATGAATAACTCATAATCATAACTGTAGTTATAAATTCCTCTTCTCATCCAGGACGAAGATAATTTTTATCACCTATATTTACCTGAAACATCAAAGATCATGGTTACACCAAATCACATTTCCTGTTCATAATCATACTAATAACTTCATCTTTGCACTACGGCCAAAGATATTCATTTATATCACCAGTTGGTCATGTTTATCTCAACATCTGTTCATCTTTGTACTACTAGCCAAAGATATTCAACAACATGTCATCTTTGCACTACGGGCCAAAGATATTCATCCACAATTCATCTTTGCACTACAGGCCAAAGATATTCATCAATATTTCATCTTTGCACTACAGGCCAAAGATATTCCTCAACAGTTCATATTTGCACTACGGCCAAATATATTCATCAACAGTTCATATTTACACTACAGGCCAAATATATTAATATCTCAAAGAAATATATAATCATTTATATAAACAATAATTATAACCATGTTGATCATTTCACCTTTGCACTTAAGCTGAAGATATTCAATTATAAATTCAATGGTCATGATCATACTAGTCAATAATTCAACTTTGCACTACTGGCCAAAGAGAACCCAAAGTCATGATCATACCAATAATCTACCCATCTTTACACTCAAGTGAAAGAGAATTTCAACATCAGGGTTATAAAAATGTTATATATGATAATAAAAATAATATGATCAACATATAGATTTAATCTCAAGAGTAATATTCATAAATTAACTATAATTTGGTTAGAAAAAGGAAACCAATTTTATCGTGAATAGTAACTCGTGAATAGTAACTCCTGAATAGTAACTCGTGAATAGTAACTTATGAATAGTAACTCGTGAATAGTAACTCATGAATAGTAACCCCGACACAAAAAGGTAGAAATTTTATAATAAAATACATACCAATATTTCGGTATAATGATATTGAAAGAATAATATTTCTTAAGCTTATAAACAATTTATTTTAATTGTTTACATTTTACTAAATAATGCATTTAATCATTCTAAAATGCCAAACTCATAAGATTTTATCACTAATAACCAAAACCCTCATCAAAAATCTGCATATACCTCATATAGGATTCTCAAATCATAAAATCCTATTTTTCAATTTTCTTACTTCACAAAACATATTTAATTCATTTACTCATAACTAGACTATTTTCATGAAAAATACCAAATCAGTTCCAAAAATATTTCTTTTCTGGGATTTAGCATAATATAGTCCCATAGTGAACATATATTTTTCTCAGAATTTTTAAAAGTCATTTACTATTTTTCATATGGCCAAAATAGCCGAATATTTAGACATTTATCAAAAATTGTACTTTTGTCCAAAAATTCTGAAATTCACAGAGTATAGTCCTATCATATACATGTACTTCCAATAAAAATTTCATCAATTTTGGAGTTAACCACAAGGAGTTATAAGCGGTTACTTTTAAAATAGTCTTTTCCCATAAAATTCATTACTCTTAATCTATACATCCAAAAATCACCATTTTTGGACACAATAAAGAAAACTCATCAAAATATCATTTCAAATTTTTTCAGAATTTTTTGAAGTTCAAAAATATTACGAAACTGAAAATCATAACAATCCTTAAAATCCTTTACTATCCCTTACCTCAAAAGAGCAGTACTTCTGATCGGTATAAGGCTGAAGGAAACTTGCACTGATGAATAGAAACTCACAGAGTATCTAAATACTCATAAAATACACTCAATAATCTAGAGAGAGAAAGAGAGAAAACTTGTTTCTGGTGTGATTTTCAATTCTAACTTAGCCCTCTATTTATAGGAAAATGTTAGCACGCCGAAGCAGACTTAACCTGCAACCTGATGGCTTTACCTGCTACTAATCCCACCCACCAAATTTGAATAAAAATCTCAGCACATTTTTTCACCAACCAAGAGTGGGGCCCACAAATTCTAGAATTTTCCATCAAAATAATTAACTCCAAAAATTCAACAATTTCTGAACCAGTCATCTCGTAAAATTCATAATAAATCATACGTTCATTTTTAACGGTTCAAAATTTGTGGACATATACTCAACTTATATATGTATAACATATCCAAAAATTACCACGATCCAACGGTCGGATTAAAAATTATAACCCCCGCAAAATATCTCAAAAACCCTAATTTTTAATACCTCCATTTCGACAAAAATACTGATAAAAACCTCAACATTAACTCCTTCATTTTTTAACCACAAAAATATATTCCTCATTTATATCCACATAAAATAAATATTTTCTTATCATATAAATCAACAATTAATTATTCACAAATAATATTACAGAATCACATTTATGACAACCAGACCGTTCCTAGGAAAGAGGGGGCTTTCCAATAAGAATTTTTCCTTACTGGCGCGCAATTAGGTGACCAAACCTCTCCTTAAACAGAACTTTCTAGACATTGCCAATAATGTTATCTAATAATATTATTCAAATAACATGAATTATTGATCTGATAATGGAAAATACAGTGCAGTGACAATTATTGAACAACAATAATATAAAATTTCAACGTAGCAATTATTGAATCAATAAAATAAAATATTAAACAGTAATTACTGTAACAATTATTGAGTAGTGCCTTCTTACGTAAGAATCAATAATTTCAAAAATACTATGCAATACAGTGTGCTACTGTGCAATAACGCGTATTACTGTATTTTAACCACCGGGTATTCCAACAGTGTTAACGGTAACAACTACGTCATTATTTGTAAAAACTCAAATTTGTCGTTTTCTTCACCCGACAGTTATTCTGTTATGGGGCCCACAAATGGTTGCGCCGTCGTACGAATATTCCCCGACAGAAAGAATATTTCACGACCAAACGAATATTCCCCGACAACAATGAATATTTTATAACCACTTGTGTATTTTGAAAAAAAAAATTCATATATCACCATTAACTTTAACATTTATCAATTTAACCATTTACTGAATAGTAATTATAAGAAAAATTGAATACTTTTATTTCATAAAATTTGGGGTCTTACAATCTCCCCTCCTTATGAAATTTCGTCCCCGAAATTTACATACCTGGTATTTCGAAGAGTTGAGAATACCTTGCTTCCATTTCAGATTCTATCTCTCAGATCATCATGATTTCTCCATTGCTCATCTCCCATGATAACTTCATTTGGATTCCTCATTTGTTGGGAAGTCATGACAACAGCCATCCCTCGAACTACTCGGCTTTGACTTGTCTGGAGTAGCATTTGGCGTCATTATTACCATTGGAATATACCTTTTTATAGGACATATTCCTCCCTCAACTGCCTCTTCGTACTCCTCATTCATGATCTGAATCATCAATCTTCGATTCATATCAGATTCAGGTTGACCGCTATGTACAGGGTAATTCAAAACTCGATGTTGGGTTCTCCCAATTGCTTTCTAAAAAGAAAAATTCATATCATCTATTTTAGCCTTCTTAGTTCGAACATCTCTTTCCACAATATCCACGTGTCGTGCTGCTTTTGTCCATGCATCACTTATTCTCACTCGTTCAGTTTTTTCTTCTTTCAGCTCAGATTCCATTTTTATCATCTTATACTCTGCCAGAGAATGCTTCTGTTCAAGCATCACATATCGGGTAAAACAAGCTTGAATTGTTGCATCCTTTTGTTCTACGACCGCCTGTCGTTCTTCTGCCTGCTCTTCTAACTCATGAATACGATTTTAAAATTCTACATTTTGATCATATAATACCTCTAATAAACTCTCCTCAGGTACTTCTTTTTCCTCTTCTTCCTCAGTCTCAGCTGTTACCTCTGCGACTATCTCGGGTGCAACTATCAATTCTTCACTCACCACATGGATATCTCTAATTCCTTCTTCGTCTGACATCACATTATCATGGTTAGTGAGTAGAGGTATCCCCACAGTCTCATTCACTCCATTGTTAGCATTCTCAGCTGCCATTCTCAAATACTGCCATAAAACAATGGTTAATTAAATAAATTAACATATCACATAATATCCCAATATTATGACTGACCAACAAATAAGCTTAGGTAGGACACACTAGCGAAGGATTTACTCATCTCTCCCCTCCTAGTTGTATTCCCCGATCTCCGCCAGAGATCATATCCCTAAGCTCTGATACCAAATGTAACGACCCCAAAATAGGTCCATTCCATCCAACCTATTCTGAGTCGCCAAATACATGGTACAAAAAACAACTACAACTTTATTACAATAATTGTCGTGCAAAATACAACAACACATATGCTGTGAGTTTGGATACAAATATATACCAAATGTGACTCATGTTCCAACCGTGGATATCACCTCACAATGACACCTTACATAAAGGTATAGTCAAAAACTGTTTTAGAAATTAGAATCTTTGGGAAGTGCTCAAGAAATCCTTCGTACATGGGAGGCCATACGTCTAGGTTATGATAGATATCATATGGCCACAGAATTATCCTTGGTTGACCAAATAGACCCCAAAGAAAAACGAGAAGATTACTATCATATTCTTCCCAATGGTGAGTCTTCTCTTGACATATCATTATCTCTACTGTCTCTAATTGAGAATTATACTTTAAACAAACACCAAGATTATATAGGTAGTGCTCGTATATATACTCAGCAAGTGGATGAGTACATCCCTAACTTATGATGACACGAGGTTGTATGTCGTTAGACATCTTGTACGATAGTGGCAAACCACTCTTCCAACGTTGGGTACACCTTACCCTATTGGATTCACCAAATAAAACTACTAAATGAACTTTTCTATACTGCTTCGGGAGAACATCCACAGCTAGAGACCACCGTTCTGTTTCTCCGTTACCCTCGCTCGACCCAGCTACGCTCTTATTACCTGAAAGGAATTGTGAAGCAAAAGGGTGAGCACAACTAGCTCAGTAAAGAATATCATGACTAAAGATAATTAAATTATCAATAGCCTTCATCAATAATAAATCAGAGATTTAGAACATATGGTAAATGATAAAAATTTCAACCATAGTTGCAGCGGAACGAGCAATCCATTAGAAGAGTCAAATAGACTATAAAGTCTATTATCTTCTCCATGTTAAAAATCCCCCAACAATATTTTATCCCTGTAACATCAATCAACAATTCTGGTCCACAATCATATGAATAACTCATAATCATAACTGTAGTTCTAAATTCCTCTTCTCATCCAGGACGAAGATAATTTTCATCACCTATCTTTACCTGAAACATCAAAGATCATGGTTACACCAAATCACATTTCCTGTTCATATTCATACTAATAACTTCATCTTTGCACTACGGTCAAAGATATTCATTTATATCACCAGTTGGTTATGTTTATCTCAACATCTGTTCATCTTTGCACTAATGGCCAAAGATATTCAACAACATGTCATCTTTGCACTACGGGCCAAAGATATTCATCCACAATTCATCTTTGCACTACAGGCCAAAGATATTCATCAATATTTCATCTTTGCACTGCAGGCCAAAAATATTCCTCAACAGTTCATATTTGCACTACGGCCAAATATATTCATCTACAGTTCATATTTGCACTACAGGCCAAATATATTAATATCTCAAAGAAATATATAATCATTTATATAAACAATAATTATAACCATGTTGATCATTTCACCTTTGCACTTAAGCTGAAGATATTCAATTATAAATTCAATGGTCATGATCATACTAGTCAATAATTCAACTTTACACTACTGGCCAAAGAGAACCCAAAGTCATGATCATACCAATAATCTACCAATCTTTACACTCAAGTGAAAGAGAATTTCAACATCAGGGTTATAAAAATGTTATATATGATAATAAAAATAATATGATCAACATATAGATTTAATCTCAAGAGTAATATTCATAAATCAACTATAATTTGGTTAGAAAAAGGAAACCAATTTTATCGTGAATAGTAACTCGTGAATAGTAACTCCTGAATAGTAACTCGTGAATAGTAACTTATGAATAGTAACTCGTGAATAGTAACTCATGAATAGTAACCCCGACACAAAAAGATAGAAATTTTATAATAAAATACATACCAATATTTCGGTATAATGATATTGAAAGAATAATATTTCTTAAGCTTATAAACAATTTATTTTAATTGTTTACATTTTACTAAATAATGCATTTAATCATTCTAAAATGCCAAACTCATAAGATTTTATCACCAATAACCAAAACCCTCATAAAAAATCTGCATATACCTCATATAGGATTCTCAAGTCATAAAATCCTATTTTTCAATTTTCTTACTTCACAAAACATATTTAATTTATTTACTCATAACTAGACTATTTTCATGAAAAATACCAAATCAGTTCCAAAAATATTTCTTTTCTGGGATTTAGCATAATATAGTCCCATAGTGAACATATATTTTTCTCAGAATTTTTAAAAGTCATTTACTATTTTTCATATGGCCAAAATAGCCGAATATTTAGACATTTATCAAAAATTGTACTTTTGTCCAAAAATTCTAAAATTCACAGAGTATACTCCTATCATATACATGTACTTTCAATAAAAATTTCATCAATTTTGAAGTTAACCACAAGGAGTTATAAGCGGTTACTTTTAAAATAGTCTTTTCCCATAAAATTCATAACTCTTAATCTATACATCCAAAAATCACCATTTTTGGACACAATCAAGAAAACTCATCAAAATATCATTTCAAATTTTTTCAGAATTTTTTGAAGTTCAAAAATATTACGAAACTGAAAATCATAACAATCCTTAAAATCCTTTACTATCCCTTACCTCAAAAGAGCAGTACTAATGATCGGTATAAGTCTAAAGAAAACTTGCACTGATGAATAGAAACTCACAGAGTATCTAAATACTCACAAAATACACTCAATAATCTAGAGAGAGAAAGAGAGAAAACTTGTTTCTGGTGTGATTTTCAATTCTAACTTAGCCCTCTATTTATAGGAAAATGTTAGCACGCCGAAGCAGACTTAACCTGCAACCTGATGGCTTTACCTGCTACTATTCCCACCCACCACATTTGAATAAAAATCTCAGCACATTTCTTCACCAACCAAGAGTGGGGTCCACAAATTCTAGAATTTTCCATCAAAATGATTAACTCCGAAAATTCAACAATTTCTGAACCAGTCATCTCGTAAAATTCATAATAAATCATACGTTCATTTTTAACGGTTCAAAATTTGTGGACATATACTCAACTTATATATGTATAACATATCCAAAAATTACCACGATCCAACGGTCGGATTAAAAATTATAACCCCCGCAAAATATCTCAAAAACCCTAATTTTTAATACCTCCATTCCGACAAAAATACTGATAAAAACTTCAACATTAACTCCTTCATTTTTTAACCACAAAAATATATTCCTCATTTATATCCACATAAAATAAATATTTTCTTATCATATGAATCAACAATTAATTATTCACAAATAATATTACAGAATCACATTTATGACAACCAGACCGTTCCTAGGAAAGAGGGGGCTTTCCAATAAGAATTTTTCCTTACTGGCGCGCAATTAGGTGACCAAACCTCTCCTTAGACAGAACTTTCTAGACATTTCTAATAATGTTATCTAATAATATTATTCAAATAACATGAATTATTGATCTGATAATGGGAAATACAATGCAGTGACAATTATTGAACAACAATAATATAAAATTTCAACGTAGCAATTATTGAATCAATAAAATAAAATATTGAACAGTAATTACTGTAACAATTATTGAGTAGTGCCTTCTTACGTAAGAATCAATAATTTCAAAAATACTATGCAATACTGTGTGCTACTGTGCAATAACGCGTATTACTATATTTTAACCACCGGGTATTCCAACAGTGTTAACGGTAACAACTACGCCATTATTTGTAAAAACTCAAATTTGTCGTTTTCTTCACCCGACAGTTATTCTGTTATGGGGCTCACAAATGGCTGCGCCGTCGTACGAATATTTCCCCACAGAAAGAATATTCCATGACCAAACGAATATTTTTCGACAACAATAAATATTTTATAACCACTTGTGTATTTTGAAAAAAAAAATTCATATATCACCCTTAACTTTAACATTTATCAATTTAACCATTTACTGAATAGTAATTATAAGAAAAATTGAATACTTTTATTTCATAAAATTCGGGGTCTTATAGAGAACATTGGAAAATTCCAGTTTGGGGGAGTTATCACTTGTATTTATCTTATTATCTTTTTGAACTCTAGTATGAACTTTAGGATGTAAGTTTTGGTTTTAGTTGTATATTAGAGTGCAATATGAACCGTTATTAATTATAGTCTTGGATTATTATATATTGATGCATAAATTGCTTTTGTTATTATATATGGATGTGTTTTATCATCATGTTTGGAGTATAGCCATTTTGGGGCTTATGTTTATTGGGATTACATTGATTTTATCATGTTGGATTATACTTGATGATACCCATTTTTGGGCAATGTTATGGCTTTATTAGACCCAATTTTGAGCTATTATTATTGCAAGGGTTTTCATTACCTTTTATCTTTTATGTCATGATATGGCTTTCGTTTAACCCTGTCTTGAACTGTTTATATGATTGGTATGGGTTATATATTGTTAAATTTTTTATTGTGGCTAATGATATGCTTGTGGTATTGCTTTGTCAAAGATGTCAAGCATTTATGGATGAGATTCTTAGATTAATTTTTAGTTAAGACTGTTGTTGATCCTATCTATTCTATTACGCATATACCAACTGTTATAGCTAGTCATACTTCTAATAGGCTCAATTGGTAATTTAATATGGAATTCTTTTGCATTAACTCTTATTAACTTAAGTGAGTCAATGATAGTAAGATTTAGATTCTTATACAAGTTCGGATACATTCCTGGTCTAATAGCATATTTTTATGGCATATTGTAAAAAATAATAATAATTTGATAGCCTGAGTTGACTAAGTTTGATTACATGGCTTTTGTTACTCGAGTTAATAGATCCTTATGGGTGTTCTACACCTAGTGCTCTAAAGTAATCTGACTTTGGAGTCATTGATCAAAAGCTCATTAAACGGGTAACTCTGAATAGCCTAATGTAATTAGACATTGCACAGTCATGCTTAAGGTTGTGTTAGTTAAAATATAACGAATAAACTTCTAGTTTGGCTTAAGTTTGGTTACGTGGCTTGTGTTACTTGAGTTAATAGATCTTTAGGGGTGCTCTATGCCTAGTGCCCTAAAGCCATCTGGCTTGGGATTCATTGATCAAAAGCTCGTTACATGGGTAACTCGGCCTAAGGTAGCCGAACTTTGCACAAGTTAGAATTAGCCATTCTCATGCTAATGCCTAGTGGTCTGTTCTTGCATTTGTGTCTTGTTCTGAATACTTGATGTAGCTTTAGCGTATAGAGTTAGAATTTTCCTTTTTGCAATATAGTCACGCACACACGGATTTGGATCAGTACAAGTTTAAGCTAGAAATTTGATCGAAGCCTTATTTATGACTTTGCTTCTCTTTTGAAATGGTTATTCTTAGCCTTGAGGCCTCAATGCGGGTATATAGTAGTTTAGCGCATTATGCGCAGTTATATTTGCCTTCGATTTTTTTTTTGTTCATATATTTTTGCTTAGGGGCAAGCAAAAGCTTAAGTTTGCGGTTATTTGATGAGTAAGATTTATATCGGCGAATCAAGCACTCTAATCCTTAAGAAGTTACTTGTTCATCCTATTTTATAAATTCTTTTATATAGTGTTTATTATTATTTGGCTTAAAAGTGTATTGCAAGGGTTTATTGGTCATTTTCAGGTTTAATAAGGGTAAAATTGTCATTTTATACTACTGGCACCGCAACGCCTGTCCCTAGGCCTTTTCTGGCACCACAGCACCACATGCCAGCCATCTCACCCACTTGGTGCACTGCAATGCACTTGATCCTTCACACATCCGGAGCCGCTGTGCTACTTATTGACCAACCTGGTTTGACTGGTGCCATAGCGCCACCTCTGGTTCCCAGGCAGAGAACAGAGTCTTAATGACCTAAAGCTGGAGGACTTAAAAAAATAATATTCAGCCTCCTTATTAGTTGAGTAGAGAAATAGAATAGAGAGAGATAGCATAGAAGAGAAAGAACTTGGTTATTCAAATAGACCAAGATCATTGCTTCCTTCATAGCTTGGATTCTCCACGGTGAAGAGAAAAGTTAGAGCTTGAATACTTCTAATCAGGGGTTTTCTTTATCTATGTCTTTCATTTATTTGTGTAATCTGAGTATGTAAAATACATTGATACTGTTGTTTGGTTCTATAGTTATGGACTAACTCCATTTCTAGGATTGCAATGTAACCTAATGATTAGTGTAATTAACTTTCTCTCATATTTATTATAATATAATATATTTGAATGGGTTATTTACTAGTACAAAATAGTAAAAAGATGACACTTAAACAACAATATTTTTATAAAAAAAAAAGTTGTGGTATTTTTTTGTACAACATTTTTTTGACAAAATGTTGTAGTTCAATATGTAAAAACGTTGTGGGTTTATAAGGGGCAATTTTTGGTTTTAAACTTATAACGTTTTCTTTAAGAAAACGTTATGTATGTAAAAAACACGAAGGTAAAAAAGAAGCATTTACCTATTATTCGAGTACTTGACACCAACCTCAAGTACATAGATTCCCACCACAAGGGCTCAAACCCTAACCCTCTTCCCGCTTCCCTCATACAAAGATTCCTTTTCCAGCTGTGCAAAGTTGTCGCTAACTGCCATTCCCATGGTGTTCTTCACCAGTCGATCTTCTTCCTACTCTTTTTCTCTATGCGTTCTCTCCTATAAATCTGTTCGAACCTCATTTGTTTCCTTTCTTTTTTCTTGTCTATCTCTGACCTATTTTTTCTCTTTATTTTTCGATTGTCCCATTTGAAAGCTTCCTTCCGGAGGAACCATACATTATTGTACAGCTCGCTCAGGTAAATTTCTCTCTCCCCCTTTGAGATCTTTGCTTTAAAAAAAATCTATGTTTGCCTCCAAATTTATTGCTTCTTTAAGCTCTGGTTGATATATGATCAACCATTGGTGCAACACCGATCCATCACTTCTAATGCCGCTTCAAAAATGAAGAAGGTGTTAGGGCTCCGATCTTTAGGTATGTTTTTGCACAATTTCTAGCTTTATTTTGATAAATGTCGATTACATCTGATATATTATTTAGATTAGTGTTTTGGGTTTTTTCAATATTTTGTTTAGCTTTAGGAATTTATTATGTTTGCAAAGGTAAGGAAGGTGAAGAAGCACGAGTATCCATGGCCCGAGGATGCGGATGTTGCAGCAGCGAATTAATCCCTCTTATCCCTTTGTCTTCTTACGCTCTCTTAGCCCCAATCGCTCACGGTACGTGTATCCATTTTTACATATACTAGTCCTAAGAAGGAAAAAATAACAATTCAATTAGGAAAAAAGAGGAAGATGAATTTACAATTATAATTCCCCTAGCTCTGGTTTTGTTTCTATTAATTTTTTGAGTGAGTTTTTTTGGGTTACAGGGGCAGAGAGTACAGTTTATGAAGCAACTTTTGATGGCAAAAGGGTTGCTATTAAAAAAACCCATCTTGTTTACTTCTCAAGACATTGATAAGTTTCACAAGGAATTGCAGTTGTCATCATACTTTAGTTTCCCCTCTCTCTTTTTTTATTACTTGTATATACACCCTAGGAAATGTATATCCCAGACACGCTACCAAAACTGCAAAACTGTAATGCGCTACACCTTTGAATAATCGTCTACAAATGGTAGTAGTAGTCTTAAGTTTTCATATAGCTATGTGATGTAAATCTCTCCATTTGTTCAAATGTATCGAGGTATCTTCTTTTCTTTAGTACTAATTATTCTTTTGGTTGTACTTTTTGATAACTTGTTTTAAACTATGTATAAAGACATTCAAACATGATATATTATAATAAATAGGAGAGAAAGTTAATTACACTAATCATTAGGTTATATTGCAATCCTAGAAATGGAGTTAATTCATAACTATAGAACCAAATAACAGTATCAATGTATTCAACATACTCAGATTACACAAATAAATGAAAGAGTTAGATAAAGAAAACCCTTGTTTAGAAGTATTCAAGCTCTAACTCTTCTCTATACCGTGTAGAATCCAAGCTATGAAGGAAGTAATGATCTTGGTCTCTTTGAATAACCAACTTCTTTCTCTTCTACGTTATCTCTCTCTATATTCTATTTCTCTTCTCAACTGATGAGGAGGCTGAATATTGTTTTTTCTGGTCCTCCGACTTTAGGTCATTAAGACTCTATTTTCTGCTTGGGAACCTGAAGTGGCGCTGCAGCGCGGGCTTTTAGCCTTGAACAGGTGTTGCGGCGCCAGTAAAACCAAGTTGATCAATAAGTAGCACTGCGACGCCGGATGTGTGAAAGATCAGGTGCGCTGCGACGCACCAAGTGGGTGAGCTGGCAGGCATTTGGCGCTGCAGCGCCAGAAAAGGCCTATGGGCAGGCATTGCTGTGCCGATAGAATAAAAATGACAACTTTGCCCTTTTAAACCTGGAAATGACCAATAAACCCCTACAATACACTTTTAAGCTAAATAATAACAAACACTATATAAAAGCATTTATAAAATAGGATGAACAAGCAACTTCTTAATTAAGGATAAGAGTGCTCGATTTGTGGGTATAAATCCCACTCATCATCATCCTATGAGACCAGGATCAATATGGGTTGAACAAGAAAGAGTCAGTCTGAATATGACTGAGGGGAAAGGGAGGAATGCCAAACCCTAACTCAAGCCTTATGATTTGTGGCCAATTAATATTTTATGTATTTTTAATATAGCACTTAAGTTTATGTTTTTTAAACATAACTTAACTCTATTCTATTTCATTTTTCTTTTTATAAAAAGATAACACTTAACTCGATATAATTAACATAATTGTTTACCCACATACACTCATTTTTTTCTTTGACTTTGGCTTTTTTTTACTTACTTGTTGTGATAGACTCCACGATATGCTTGCGTGAGATGGTCGTCGCCCGAATATTTTCTAGCAAAGTTGTACAATAGAACACACTCGACACCTTAACCCTTCGCCTATACGGAGACGATCGAGAATCTTGGTACAATCGATAGTGTAGGAAATCATATTGAATGGAACACCAATGACACCTTGACTTATTGCTTATATGTAAGCAAGAATCTCTGTACAATCGACGATTGATGCAGTAAAAGACATCACACACAACTATGAATTGTTGTATGATAAGTCAAATTGAATCTCAAGATAACTAAGAACTATCCTAGGAATTCTTAAAAACCCAAAAGATGAGAAATCTCACAAAAATTGTATTGAATAAGAATAATGTGTTGTACGTACATAAGCCATGTCCCTTATTTACTAGTAATAAAAAACCCTAATCCTATAAGAAATAAACAAATTGATTTGGCAGCGCTGTGCTAACTCGTTAAGAGGCTCTCTGGTACTACGGTGCGGTAGCGCCATTAATAAGTCTAAGTTAGCGCAGCAACGTCGGATCAACAGAACTTTCCCCTTTTACTTCCTCGATGTATTTAAGTTTTGAACTTGATTCTTTGCCCTTCTTTTACTTTCTCCACCAAATTTGAATATTTATTTGGACCAAATTAATGAACTTAGAAATATTTCCCATAACGAATGTCTTGTCGTATATCTTGAATCATTTCCCTTCGTTCCGTGCATTTCAACCTTGTGTTGTCGCGTGATAGATTATAAACTCTTTGCCATGCTTGGACATCCACATTGTCACGTAAACGTTAATCCCTCCATGAGTTGAAACATAGCTTTGTCGACGATTAAGTGACACAAATGAACATGAGTTTGTTTATTTGGTCTTACCGAATATGTTGGATTTAGAAGACTCAAATCATATAACCTCTCCTTGAGCTCCATTCCAAGCATCCTTGAAAAAATTTCAGCCCAATTACTTAGAATCGTTTGATGAACTCCTAGGACTTAAATTGAGTTATTGACACTTGATGCGAGCCCGATCAGGATCATATCATTCCACTCCTCTTGAAAAGGATTTGTCCTCAAATTCGGAATCCCCTCCTCTTGAAAAGGATTTATCCCCAATTCTGGCCCTACATCAAAACAAACCAAGTTAGCAACTATAACAACAATGCAATCAACATTCTTACTTAATAAAATAAATATGCATGCATTAAAATAAACGCAAGTAATACTATGAAAAGTTCCATCTCCTCCTGGATCAAAACTCAGTATGTAGAACCCTTCATGTTGTATATTCTCCTAATGAGAATTCTTGGATCAAAATTCATCTTAATGATCTCGTCCATTCGCAAATACACCTACTTCAATTCAACTAGGTCAAATATTAAATTTTGAAACTTTGCACATTGCATATGCAAACACACTTAAATTCTTGGATTAAACACAAGACAAAACCAAGTAACATATCTTTTGTGTAATCACTAAAAAATCAAGAAATCCAAATTTATATGCATATTCTACTAGATAAAAAATCAAAACATTTCCCTTTAAATATTTTATGCATCGTTTCGGTTGGTTCGCACACTGCTCAATGTTGAATTTATTCCACTCCTGTATCTGCAAATCAATTTCAACCTTTTCTTTTCCATCGACATTAATACATTCAAGATCAAGAAATTGCGTTAGTGGAATTAAAAGGTCACATTAAACTTCACAAGATGTAAACTCTAGTGGAAAGACATAATCACAACCAATGTCAAATTAAGATAACTTTTGCACTAATTGAACAGTATGAAAATAAGAATACTGACAAGAAAAACTAGAATGAATTTATGAAAATAAGAACATTGAAAATGAGAATAAACTAACTTAACATATATTAAATATCCTCCATAGTTAATAATATAGATGATTCTACCATCAAAATAGTTTAAAACAAATTTATCAATGGAAGCATGAAAAATATGTTTTAATAAACTCATAAAATCACTAGATGCATTAGTTAATCTAACCGAAATAACTAACCACTTATACAAATCACATGTTAATGCAACTTTCCATCCATCACATTCACTCATGATAATTTGATTAGACATTTTCATCACACGATCATCATCAAATTTAGACAAAACACGAATACTATGCAATTCATATAGCATATTATCTTAGCAAAGAAAAGAATATTGATACTTGTTTACCACTTGAAAACTAACGTACATTCTCGACGTCTTATCTTTCTTAGGTACTATGATAACTTGAATGACACACGAACTCATGTTTTCTTTCACAATACCCCTCCCCATCAACTCTCTAACCTGCCTTTGTAACTCCTTCGTGTAAAATCCCAACTTTTATGAATAAATATTTATTTTTCTCTGAACAGTATTCTAAATTGTAAGGTGATAATTTAATAAATGTTATAGTAATGGGTGATATGTGTAAATTTTGCAAAGTAAGTAAGTTGTCATAAAATATTCGTTTGGTAAGGGAATATTCTTTTTATTGGGGAATATTTGTACGACAGCACAATCATTAGTGGACCCCACAACGGAATAACTGTCAGATATAGAAAGTGACAAAAATAACATTTTCATAAAATAACGGCAAAACTTTTACAGTTAAACTGTTGAAATACCGGTGATAAAAGTACAGTAATACGCGTTGTGACACAGTATCTCTGATTATTGATGCTTACGTAAGAAGTCACTCAGTTTCATTCGATAATTTCCACAGTAATTGATGCATAGTATCTCATATTATTGATTCAATTATTGTCACAGTATCATCTGAATAATATTTTATATTATTAAATCAATAATTGAGACGACACAATTATTTATTTTATTATTTACATTATTGACAATGTCTAGAAATTTCTGTCGAGGAAAGGAGTTAGGTTATTTAATTGTGCGCCAATAAGAAAAAATCCTTGTCGAAAAGCCCCCTCTTTCCTGGGAACGATCTGGTTATCAATACTGTGAGTTATAATATTAATGATGAATAAGTGTTGAAAGATAAAAAATGGGTTGATTGAAGATAAGTAATTTGTGGGAAATATTTATTCAATTTTTGATATAAGTAGAGGAGTTTGTCATAAAGCATTTGTTGTAAGTTTGACTTATTATTTCATGGACCCCCATGTGCCAATTTGTCAAATCATCGGTAGAAAGTTATCTCAAAATTTTATTATTATTATTATAATAGTAATAAAACAAAAAACTTTTTATGATATATATAAAGTTATTTATTTTATTAATATATATATATATATATATATATATATATATAAAGTTTTTGTTTTATTAGAATATTTTATTGTACAGTGATGAATAGTAAAAATTAGATTTTTTGTCCATGAATTCGTCCAAAATTCGACTGTTCATCCGTGATTAAATAGTGCTCTGCCATTCTCCTATAAATGGAATGCTTAGTTAAGAAATAAAAATCACCCCAGAATCAGAAAATTCATTTTTTATAATATTGTGCGTATTTCTTTCTAGTATAAGAATACTTTGAGTGTAGCTAATAGTGAAAGATTTCCTAAAGAATATCTACACTATACAAGTCAGATTTAGTCTCTTAATAAGGTAAAGAATTTTATTTTCTTCATACTTATAAGGGTTGCCATTTTATTTCTTATTAATATGTGGGAATAACATGTCTACGCGGACTACCGCATGCTTGATGAATAACCCTTCATATTTATTCTTTATTAAATTGTGAAAATGATCTGTCTACGCGGATTACCGCATGACGGGTGAAAATTCATTAGTAATTTTGTATATTTTTTCATAATCGTATGAGATATCATTTCTTTGTACTCGTCAATGGATATCGTTTCTTTCATATTTTCTCCATCATGGTACGAAATTATTATTTGTTTCCTTAACCTTATTATTAAATGGTGAAAATCCCTTAAATTAGTAGAATATCCTTGACCTTTGCGCTTCATCTAGTATCCTTTCACTAAAATATTTGTCTAAACCTTCTTATAAAATTTTAATATTTTCATTTGGGATACTATTCATGGGGTAGTATTCACTTGGGGTACTATTCATTTGGGGTACTATTCACGACAAAATTAGTTTCTTTTCTGTCCAAATTATTTTTGATATATGAATATCATATTAGAATTTTACTCCACAATTTGTGACTATGTTGACAATTTGGATATTTTTGAACTCTAGATAAATTAAATTATAAATCTCTACTATTTATCCTTGATCTCACTTGATTCATTCTTTATATCATTGTCATCATCCTCGTGCTTATATTGTGTTGAAAGTCATCTTTGGCCCGTAGTGCAAAGATAGACTGTTGATTGGTATGATTATGATCAGGAATTGTGTATTGGTATAATCATGACCTTAATGTTACAGATAAAGGTTTGTGGTGAAAGTCCTCTTTGGCTCGTAGTGCATATATAAACAGGTGTTTGACATGATCATGACCACTAGTGATACAAACGAATATCTTTGGCCCGTAGTGCATAGATAATTCGTTTGTTTGAAACAATTATTGATTGTTTTTACAAGGATAAAATATTGATGACAGACTTTTAAATCGTAGAAGATAGTAGACATCATGCTTTACTCGACTCTTCTAATGGGTTGCTATTTTCGCTGTAGTTGTTGATCTAAAACTTGTTGTCTATTGTATTATATCAGATTTTTTCCTGTTGAGGATTAAGGATAATTTATCCTGCATTATCTTAGTCATAATATTATTTACTGAGCTAGTTGAACTCACCCTTTTCTTTCATTGTTCTCTTCAGGAAATGAGAATATAGCTGGGACTAGTCGGAGAATGGAGTGACGGTCCGAGATAGTCACTATAGCAGTCTTCATTATGTTGTAAAATAATGTGACAATAATTGTAATGAAGACTTAATTTGAGTATGGATATTGTCGTATTATATATGGTGCAATATTTGTATTTAAACTCTCAGCTTATGTGTTGTCGTATTTTGCACGACAGTTGTATAAAATGAAGTTTGTATTTAGATTATGTACCATGTATTTTGGCGACTGAAAATGGGTTGTGTGGACATATTTTAGGGGCGTCACAATTGGTATCAAAGCTTAGGGATATGATCTCTAGTGGAGATATGGGATTAGAGCTGGGAGGGGAGAGACCAGCAAATCCTTCGCTAGTGTGTCCTACCTAATTTTATTTGTTATTTAATTGGTTGGTCAGAATATAGGTATAATATGTGAGATATCAATTTCTTTAATTAACCCTTGATTTGTGATAGTATTTGAGAATGACATCTAAGAATTTAGAGATAAGCAATGGAGCACATGAGACCATTGAGACACCGTCAATAAATAACCAAGATAATGTGCATCAGGAAGGCAATAATCATCCTATAAACAACAACACCGACCAAATAATGAACGATAGAATGTTTAGGAGCTTTTTACAATTCATGCAACACAAAACGAGAGAGACTCCTGTTCAAAATGCAGGTGGAAACAATGGTAACTCACGGCTTGTCACTGCCACGGAATTCAAGGAGTTAAGACCACCAAAGTTTTTGGGAAAGCTAGAGCCACTTAAGGTAGAACTTAGATTAAGCAAATCACCAAAATATTTAATTTCTTGGGATGCACAGAGGAGCAAAAGGTTCCCTTCCCCACCTTTATGTTATGTGGAGAGGCATATTACTGGTGGAAATCTGTGAAACGTACTCATTTTTTAGCACTTAAGATGTCTTGGGAGAAGTTCCAGGAATTATTCAATGACAAGTATTTTCTAGAAAGTATTTGTCATATGAAAGAGGTGGAATTCATCAAACTAGAACATAAAAATATGACTGTATCACAATATGACACCAAGTTAACGAAATTATCCCGGTTTGCATCCCATTTGATGGATAATGAGTAACGAATGACACGAATATTTTTGAGAGGTTTAAAACCTGAAATTCGTCAATACCTCATTTATCATAAACTTTGTTTGTATTCAGATGTTGTGAATAGGGCTCAATTATTGGAGCAAGATAATGAGACAGTTCAACCAAAAGACAATAACCGACAACACGATAATAGTCGTACCAGTGGCAATAGTCATCGGAGCAGTGATAACCAGCGTGGAGGAAATTATCATGCTAGAAATGATAACCACTTTGGTGGTAATCATGGCCCAGATAATAGGAGAGGTGAACCAAGTGGAAACAACTTTAAAAAGAGAAGATTCAATAATGACAACAGAAAGATATTGACAGCAGCACCCGTTTCTAGGGAAGGAGAACGACCACCAGTTAAATGTTATAGATGCGAAGAGAAGGGACACATCAGTCCAAACTGTACACAGCCTTCCAAGGTGTGTTTCAGTAGTGGAAAAGACAGTCACATAGCTCGATTTTATCCTGTAACAAAGTTAAGTCCAGCTGGGACGGTGACACCAAAGGCTATCCCAGACAAGTCAAAGTCGGTGGTTCAAGGGAGAGCGTTTGTTGTGACTTCCAAAAAAGCGAAGAACCTGAACGAAGTTATCACGGGTAAGCTAATCATAAACTCTTGTGAAGTCTATACCTTATTAGATAACGGTTCTACCTATTATTTTATTTCGCATGCTTGTGCTCAACGTTTAAACTTGACCCCTAAGAAATTAGCTTTGACTTATCTATTAAAACTTCGTTGGGAGAAACCTTCGTTACATCCACAGTTTATAAATCTTGTTTGATTTAAATCGGCACGCTCACATTACCTGTTGATCTCATCTCTTTAAAAATACTTGCATTTGATGTGATTTTAGAAATCGACCAGTTAACTACTTATCATGCTAAAATTGATTATTTTCGTAAGGCCGTTAGTTTTAATATTCATAACCAACCTGTTATGTGAATTTAAGCAACCAAACTACTAAAGTCAATCACTGTCATATCAAGCCTTAAAGTCGTTCATTTTTTGAAAAATGGATGTCAAGCTTTCTTAGCCCATGTCACCGATTTAAACAAAAAATACGTCAGATTTGAATGATATTTTTGTTGTTAATAAATTCCTTGACGTATTTCCCGAAGAACTTTATGGCCTACCCCTATAACATGAAATCAAATTTTGTATTGAGCTTGAACCTGGTACAAAACCCATTTTTAAAACCCCATATCGAATGGCTCCTATTGAACTTTAAGAGTTAAAAACTCAACTACAAGAACTGTTAGATATTGATTTCATTCGTCCTAGTACATCTCCTTAGGGTGCTCCTATTTTATTCATAAAGAAAAAATATGGGAGTATGTGACTCTGCATTGACTATCAAGAGTTAAACCATGTCACCATCAAAAATAGGTACTTGTTACTTCGCATTGATGACTTGTTTTACTAATTGCAAGTTGCTCAATTCTTCTCAAAGATCGATCTTCGTTCTGGGTATCATCAGTTAAAGATTAAAGCTGATGATATTCCAAAGACTGCTTTCAGAACTCGATATGGGCATTATGAATTTCTAGTCATGTCTTTTGAATTGACTAATTCTTCTGCTACCTTCATGGATATGATAAATTGAGTATTCAATGAATATTTGCATTATTTTGTGGTTGTCTTTATTGATGACATTCTCATTTACTCCAAAAGCTGTGAAGATCATGAGCAACACTTGAGGCTGATACTCCAAAAGCTTGGTGAAAACAAGCTATATGCCAAGTTAAAGAAATGCAAGTTCTGGCTTGAGGAAGTAGCATTTCTTGGGCACATGATATCGAAACATGGAATATCAATTGACTCGATGAAGATTGAAGCAATACAAAGTTTGGAGAAACCTAAGTCAATAATCGAAATACGTAGCTTTATGGGATAAGTTGGTTATTATCGGAGATTCGTGGAAGAATTTTCTCGAATCGTCACTCCATTAACTTAGCTAACTTGAAATGATATAAAATTTGGATGAAGTGATGAATGTGAGAAGAACTTCCAAGAACTTAAGAGGAGACTCATTTCAGCACTTGTTCTGATAATACAATCAGGTTTAGAGCGATTTATCATCTACAGCGATGCTTTAGGTAGAGGTCTAGGTTGTGTTCTCATGCAACATGGGAAAGTCATAGCCTATGCCTCTCGGCAACTTAAAAAATATGGGAGGAATTATCCTACTTATGATCTAGAGTTGGTAGTAGTCGTTTTTGCGTTAGAGATCTGAAGACACTACTTGTATAGGGAGAAAGTGGAGATCTATACAGATCATAAAAGCCTCAAATATTTCTTCATCCAAAAGGAACTCAACATGCGACAACGACGTTAGCTCGAGCTGTTGAAAGATTACGATCATACCATCCAATATCATCCTGGAAAAACGAACGTGGTAGCTAACGCGTTGAGTAGAAGATCATATGCGGGAACGAGTGCGATATTGTCAACACAAAGACCCATTTTATATGACTTACAAATGATGAAGATAGAGTTAAAGACTCCAAGGACCTACGTGATGATGTCAAATATACGAGTAGAACCGACTTTAATCAATAAAGTTAAATTTACTCAAGCTAAAGAGCCGGAGCTGATGAGTATTGAACATGAAAGTACAAGAAGGTGTTATTCTAGAAGCAAGAATTGACGAAGAAGGAATACTTCGAGTCAACTCCAGACTTTGTGTTCTTAACGACTCTTATTTGAAGTATAAAATAATGATGGAAGCACATAACACACAGTTTACAATCCATCCTGGGAGTACCAAAATGTATCGTGATCTTCGACATACATTTTGGTGGAGCAATATGAAGAGAGATATCGTGGAGTTTATCTCAAGGTGTCTAACTTGTCAATGTGTTAAGGCGGAACATCAAGTGCCAAAAAGTTTATTGCAACCACTTGAAATTCCAGAATGGAAGTAGGAACACATTAACATGGATTTCGTTACGGGTATTCCCAAGGCTTCTCAAGGCATAAATACAATTTGGGTCATTGTCGATAGATTAACCAAGTCTGCTCATTTCTTGCCTATACGAGAAACTTATTCACTTGAACGTCTTGCTCGTATATACATAAATGAGATTGTGAGATTGCATGGTATGTCAGTATCCATAGTTTCTTATTGAGACCCAAGATTCACTTCACAATTTTGGGTCAGCTTATAGAAAGCTATGGGCACTGATTTACGATTCAGTTTTGCATATCATCCCCAGACGGACAGGCAATCAGAAAGGACTATTCAAACTCTTGAACATCTATTCAGACTCTGCGTACTATACCTTAAAGGAAGTTGGGACAAGTACTTGCCATGGGTGGAATTTTCCTACAACAACTGTTATCAAGCAAGTATAGGCATGACTCCATTCGAGGCATTGTATAGACGAAAGTGTCGTTCTCCAGTATACTGGGACGAAGTGGGTGAAGCAACGTTGTTGGGACTAGAATTGGTACGCATGACTACGAAAAAGATTCAAATGATTCGGCAACGTATACAAACCTCACAAGACTGACAAAAGATTATGTCAATCTTCATCAAAGGGACGTGGAGTTCAATGTTGGAGATCATGTATTGTTACGTGTTACTCCATGGAAAGGAGTAACGAGATTCAAAAAGAGAGGAAAGTTCAACCCTCGATTCATTGGTCCATTTGAAATCCTTGACCGAGTAGGAACTGTGGCCTATAGACTCGCCTTACCACCAAGTATGTCTCGTGTTCATAACATTTTTCATATATCTATGTTCCGTAAATATGTGGAAGACCCAAACCACATTATTGAACTATAACCAGATGAGATAGCAGAAGATTTAATGTATGAGGAGGTACCTGTCAAGATCTTGGATAAGAAGGAGCAGATTCTACGCTCAAAGGTTATACATCAAGTCAAACTTTTATGGAGAAATCATGATATTGAAAAAATGACCTGGGAATTAGAATCTGAAATAAAAATAAGGTATCCTCACCTCTTCAACATACCAGATACGTACATTAATTTTAAGGATAAAATTTCATAAGGAGGGGAGGTTGTAAGACCCCAACTTTTATGAATAAAGATTTATTTTTCTCTGAATAATATTCTAAATAGTAAGGTGATAATTTAATAAATTCTATAGTTATGGATGCTATGTGTAAATTTTGCAAAGTAAATAAGTTGTTATAAAATATTCGTTTGGTCGGGAAATATTCTTATTGTTGGGGAATATTTGTACGACGACACAATCATTGGTGGACCCCACAACAGAATAACTGTCGGATATAGAAAGCGACAAAAATAACGGCAAGACTTTTATCGTTAAACTGTTGAAATACCCTGTGATAAAAGTACAGTAATACGCGTTGTTCCACAGTGGTACGCGATATTGCACAATTGCACATGGTATCGCACAGTATCTCTGATTATTGATGCTTATGTAAGAAGTCACTCAGTTTCATTCGATAATTGCCACAGCAGTTGCTGTATAGTATCTCCTATTATTAATTCAATTAATGTCACAGTATCATCTGCGCAATATTTTATATTATTAAATCAATAATTGAGACGACACAATTATTTATTTTATTATTTGTATTATTGACAGTGTAACATTCCATAATTTTAAAGTGTGACATTAAATATTTATTGATTTATTTAAGTATTTAATGGATATGTTTATTGTTGAATAAATAATTGTTCAATTTGAGTGATGTGGTTTATTTAATTATTTGTTGAATAAATAATTAAATATTAAATATTAAATATTTATTGGCAATATTAAATATTTATTGAATTATATGGCAATTTGAGTTGATGTGATTTAATTAATTATTTGTTGAGTAAATAATTAAGGAGCTAAATAAATTAATTATTATGAGATTTTATAATAATGGAGTTAAATTTAATAAGCTAGAGAGCTTATAATGATTTTAAATAAATAATAATATTTAAATGAGAAATTGTAGTTTAAAATATTAGTTGATTAAATGAAATTATAATTGTAAAAAGAATTATAATTATTTATGTGTTAAAGTAATTTAATAGATTAATGTTTAATTGATTTATTAATTTAATAAAGGTGTGACTAATAACCTTGTTATAAAGGAGTTATTAAAATAAATTAAAAATGGTTTAATTTAGTTTTGTCAAACAAGGCTTAATGCATAATAAGTCTTTAATCTATTAGGATTTATAAGGATTAATCTATTATATTTTAATTCAATTTACCAAACAAGGAGTAAGGATTAATAGGTTATTTTTATTAAGCTTAACCAAACAAGCCTTATGGCTTTTGATTTTCAAAATAATATAACTGATGTCAGTTAAATTCTATACTAAATATATCTATTATTACATACGTTACGTTATTATACGTAAACTAGAGAAAGACTCAGTGAAAGAAAAGAGAAGAAGAAGAAGAAGAAAAGAGAAAAGGAAAATAAAACTTGAGAGAATTCCTTGAAGGTTTTGGAGAAAAGAATTTGGAGAAAAAGATAGTTATCATCTTCCTAATCTAAGGTAGGAGCTCAATCCCTTTCTCTAAAAGTTTCATGTTTTTATTCTACCCAAAAAGTTCTCTGTAGAATATTTTGTAGGATGAATTGTTGATATACTTGTATAATTGGTATGATAATCATTATAAAAAGGTTTTTATGGGTTTATATATGATTATAGATAAAGTAATTCATGTATGTATGTGTTTTATGGAAGAAAAGATATCTCAGTGTTCATATGAAATATATATATGAGTATGGCTATTTTAAAATAGAAATTAAGGTTTTAATTGTTGTTAAATTGATAAATTGATTGTAAAAATTGCTAGAGTATGAAAAATCATAATCATGATGCTTGGAAATTTCTGTTTTGATTGAATAACAAAATCACAGTGTTGAATTTCATGAAAAATATCAAAAAGTGGTGTTTTTGCCAAAAACCTTGAAATTAGGAGTTTTATAGTTGATGTTTAGACAAATTATGAATAGAAACACGTTAGGAATTGTCACAATGTGTTTGTATGAAGTTTATGTGCAAAATAGAGTGTAACTAGTCTATTAGATTCGAGCTTTTTGGCCAATTTAGCTTTTTCTTTCATGGTTGTCGAAGCTGTCAGTCCACGCTGACACCGTCACTGCGCCGCAGCGCCGGCACGTAGTATAATCGCTGAGCCGCAGCGCCGACTCAGCGCCGCAGCGCGAGCCACAGTACAAACTGTGGCGCCGCGGCGCGGCTTGGCAGAACTGTCTGACAGTTTTGTTTAAATGTACAAAACTTGAAAATAAATGTTATGTATTTATGTTAAATGATAATTTCAGTATTATTAGACTATGAAATATCATGTTATTAAGTATTATCTACTTGAAATATAATTGATTATGTGAATGGGTAATTCAACCCATATGAGGAATGTAATTGTTTATATAAATGTACAATGTTGGTTAGGACTAATTATGTCAATATGACATATGTTTAGGGTATCAATTCAAGTGGTAAAAGTGTAGCTTGTGCTAAAGGCAAGTTTCCTAAACCTACCTTTTACATTGAGCAAGTTTCTAAGCCTTAACTTTTGATATTTAGCAAGTTCTTTATTGTATAAGTTTTCTAATCATTGGTGTTATTGAACTAATTATTGTTTCAATTTCGATTATCATATAATGGTGTAAATTTATTTGGAGCAAGTTATTCTTGTACTTAACTTGTGGTTTAGCATGTACAATTATATACATGTTGTGGATGTTTATTATTCAATTAACCTTGTCTTATTATTGTTCAAGCAAGGTAGGTTATAATTATTCAAATTGTATGCTATTAGATTATCCCTAAAGCATGATGTCAATTTATAAACATCAATTAAACTATGATTATTCCATAGTATACAGTTATGTCGTTTGTAATCAACTAAACCTTAGTTGATTACCGTTGAATTCTAAATACCCCATGATGTATCCAAACCAAACTCACTTTGGTACGGACTTGTATTCTAAATACTGAGAAGAACAACTCTTTTATAAGAGGTTACGCTTTGCGTTGAAATGATTGTGCACAATACATTGTACGAAGGGTTGATCCCCCTAAGTACGTGAAGTCCTTATAGTCTTATGACTGTTAAAGTTTAAGTTGAAAAATTACTTATAACTATGGACATGATTCGTGGTCATTAGACCCTCAGTAAATGTTAAAGTTTTCAGAAAGTAATAGAATTTATTGTTCAGTTCTATTAAACCTAATATTGGCAAATGATGTAAAGTCAAATGATTTATCTATTATTATTTCAAGTGGGCTTTGTTTGCTCACTCTTGCCTGTAAAATTTCTTACAGCTAAGGTTGAAACTGGTGATGTACCTAGTACCAGTAAAGGGAAAGGAAAGACGAAGCAATGCTGAGGACCTGTAATAGATTGAATAGTTTATTTTCAGACTTGTTTAAAGATTGTAATGAATGTTATTTTAATTATTCCGCATGAATGAATGAATGCTTGTAAAGGTTAGATAACCTGGGAGATTTATTTAAATTTAGTCCTGTATGGGCAGGTTTTATTTATTCAATTTTATTATAATTGGGTAGTTAGAAATGAATGTTTTGATTACGTGAACACCAAATCTTGAGGAAATGGAGTACCAGGATTTGGGGGTGTCACAGGTTGGTATCAAAGCCTTAGGTTATGAACCTTAGGTGGGGGAAAAGCCTTAGGATGTAACCTTTTGAAAAGATAGTGGAGTTAACTCTTATCGAGTTTTAAGAAAGAAGTAATAAAACACTTATGTGCTTATGTGTTTATGTTTATGTACTCGTGAGTGTCGAGTAGTAATGATTATTAATTAAAACTTTAAAATTTTATTGTCAGGATGACTAATGTTGGAGAGTCCAGTCAAGTTTGGGAGGAGGGACCTCAAATGCCTATAGAGGAGGAGCCTCGCGACATTCAGGTAGTTTGGGAACAACTACTGCCACGGGAGTTACCGTTGGTCACAGTAGTTGAAGATGAGGAGAATGATGTGGAGACAGATGAGGAGGATGAGGAAGAAAGGATTCCACTTAACTCGATAGCAGGTCGTATTTACGATGAGGTGCATGACCGCAACGTGGAACTTCAGGATACAGTTGAGGAGTTGCAGGAGATAGTAGCTGAACAACAGACTACAATTACACAAAAAGACGGTGAGATCCAGGATCGTGAAGAACGACTGACTAACGCCGAGGAGAAATTAATACAGACTGAAGGAGAGAAAGAACAATTGATTGAGATGGTTGCTGAACTGGAGAGCAACCTGAGAGAAGAAGCTGCTAAGAGGGCAAGAGCTGAAGATGCATATGAGGAAGCTTATCAACGAACTGGAAGAGCAGCGAGAGACGCGCAGGCAAAGAGGATGAAGATGGAAGAGATGGATAAAGTATTTAACACCGCAATTAATCGAGCTCAAGATCGGGTCATGGGATATCCGATTCAATTCGAGACACTGCCATCATTCGTGTTAGATCGCAGAATAATGTTTCGAGTCATGGAGGAAGAACGTGATAGGGCTACGAAGTACCTTAATAGATCATCGTAAAAAAAAATGTGTCGGTAATGTACGTAATAAGTATTGAATAATGTGTAAGTCCCTAGTGTTAGGTAACCATGGGATATGATAATAATGGTGTTGTCCTGAAACTTTATAGTTCAGGAAAGGATGTAGATAGCAGAGATGCTATTGTGTTATGTTTTCAAAAAGTTTATGAATAAATAAAAGTTATTATTTTATTCAAAGTATTATGTGCTATGTGGTTATTTTTTTGAGGCAAGTTAATTAGAAATACTTAAAGAAGTTGAGTAATGGTCTAATAGATGTTTTATTTTAAACAGAAAATGCCTCCCAGACGTCAGCCAACACGACAGAGAACCACTGAAGGAACTAACAATAACGACAATGTTGATGCGAATCCTGTTCAACAACTAGTAACACTACTGACAGGAGCGTTGCAGAATCAACCTCAAAACTAAGGTACAACGTTTAAGGAGTTTAAGGCGGTTGGACCACCTGAATTCTGTGGGTCCATGAATCCAGTCGAAGCACAAACCTGGATTATGGAGAAAGAGAAGGTGTTCGATGTCGCTAGGGTAGGGGATGGCCAGAAGACTGCTTTTGCAACTTTCATGTTGAAAGCAGAAGCTAGTTATTGGTGGCAGGCTAATAAAACTCGTGAAGGGCCAGGAGTGATGACTTGGGATAGGTTCAAGGAGTTGTTCTTCGAGACCTATTTCCCGGAGAGTTCGAAGAGTCAGCTGGAGGTACAGTTTCTGGAGCTGAAGCAAGGGACGATGTCGGTATCCGAGTATGCCGCAAAATTCAACGAATTGGCGAGGTTTGCGCCATATCAGGTTAGCACAGACGAACGCAAGGCGAAGAGGTTTGAACAGGGACTGAAGTCCTGGTTGTACAGTAGGGTTTCCCTGTTCCAGTTAAAGACATTTGCAGCACTAATGGAGAAAGCAGTACTCGCCGAAGGTGGAGGCGAGGCGGTAACAAAATTCAACCAGGAACAAAAGAAGAAGAAGAATGAAAATGAGATGAAGAGTGGAGGTGGTAGCGGTGGAAACAACAACAACAACAACAACAACTTGAAGAGAAAGTGGAATGGGAGTATGGGTACTGGAAACCATCAAGGTAACCAGCAGAACAAAAAGTTTGAAGCATGTGCGACATGTGGAAAGTTTCACAAGGGTGCATGCTTGATGGGAAAATGAGTTTGCTACAATTGTGGCCAGGAGGGTCACATCGCTCCAAATTGCACTCAATCAAAGAAGAATGTGTGCTTTACGTGCGGAACCAAGGATTACTTTGCTCGTGAATGTCCTAAGAAGAAGGAGGGAGTGACAACCAGAAGCAAAGGAGATAACAATAGAGGTGCGTGGGCTGTTACAGGACCTGCAGCATCAATCAAACCCACAGCCAGAACCTTCAACATGATTGTGTAAGATGCAGTGCAATCAAAGGATGTGGTGTCAGGTATTATCCCAATCAATGATATTGATGCATATGTATTGTTTGATTCGGGTGCTACTTGCTCGTTTATATCTGATGAATTTGCTAAGAGGTTAGAATTGCCTAGAGAAGAACTGAATTTTCCTTTGAACATAGAAATTGCAAATAAGGAAATAATCCCTGTTAGATTCGTATACAAGAACTGTAGGGTGAAAATTAAGGGGAATATCTGGTTAGTAGATTTGATTCCGATTAGACTCGGGGAATTTGATATAATTTTGGGAATGGATTGGTTGTTCAATTATGGAGCAATAATTGACTGCCAAAAGAAGTGCGTAAACCTTATGACTCCGTCAATGGTAGTATTTTATGGTAGCAAGTCGCCAAGACAAATGAAATGTCTGACGACTATGCAGGCCAAGAAGTTGTTGAGTCAAGGTTGTGTGGGCTATTTAGCTTACATAGTCGATACTCAGAAGAAAGGTGTGAAATTAGAAGAAATACCGGTAGTGAGAGAATTCGAAGACGTGTTTCCAGAAAATTTGCCAGGACTTCTGCCGGACAGAGAAATTGAATTCGTGATCGACTTAGTGCCGGGAACAGCACCGATATCGAAGGCCCCGTTCAGAATGGCTCCGGTAGAAATGAAGAAACTAATGGTTCAGTTGCAAGAGCTGCTGGACAAGAAATATATTCAACCAAGCGTATCGCCATGGGGAGCACCAGTTTTATTTGTGAAGAAGAAGGACGGGTCAATGCGTCTTTGCATTGATTACAGGGAGTTAAACAAAGTCACTATTAAAAACAAATACCCGTTGCCAAGAATAGATGACTTGTTTGATCAACTGAAGGGTGCTAAGTACTTTTCGAAAATAGATTTGAGAAGTGGTTATCACCAATTGAAGGTAAGAAAGGAGGATATACCACGAACGGCATTCAGAACTCGGTATGGACATTACGAGTTTCTGGTGATGTCTTTTAGTTTAACCATTGCACCTGCTGCGTTCATAGATTTGATGAACAGGGTGTTTAAACCATTCCTAGACAAGTTTGTAGTGGTATTTATTGATGACATTCTAGTGTATTCCAAAACTCAAGAAGAACACGTGGAACACTTACGTCTGACATTGGAGACACTAAGAAAGGAAAAACTGTACGCGAAGTTCTCTAAGTGTGAATTTTGGCACGATCGTGTATAATTTTTGGGGCATGCGATTGACAAAGATGGGATCTCAGTGGATCCGTCGAAAGTGGAAGCAGTAATCAATTGGGAACAACCAAAAACACCGTCGAAAGTGAGGAGTTTCTTGGGACTGGCTGGTTATTATAGAAGATTTATTCAAGATTTTTCTAAGATAGCCACTCCGTTAACAAATTTGACAAGGAAAGCTGTAAAATTCGTGTGGACAGAGAAATGTGAAGAAAGTTTTCAAGATTTGAAGAAGAAGCTAAGTGTAGCACCTGTGTTGACGTTACCAGACAATACAAGAAATTTTGTGGTGTATAGTGATGCCTCACACAAAGGGTTGGGTTGTGTTCTTATGCAGAACGACAAAGTTATTGCTTATGCATCAAGACAATTGAAGGATTATGAGAAGGGGTATCCGACTCATGATTTGGAATTGGCTGCAGTGGTGTTTGCTCTAAAAATATGGAGACACTATCTTTATGGAGAGAAATGTGAGATCTACACAGACCACAAAAGTCTGAAGTATATTTTCACTCAGAAGGATTTGAACATGCGTCAAAGAAGGTGGATGGAACTGATAAAAGATTACGATTGTGAGATCTTTTATCATCCGGCCAAAGCGAATGTGGTAGCTGATGCTTTAAGCAGGAAAGGTCGGGAGAAGTTGATGCTGATTACAACTCAGGAGGAGCTCATTTCAGCAATGACAAAACTGGAGTTGGAGATCAAATTTCCAAAGGAATCTGACGAACAATTATTTCAGATAGAAGCTGGTCCAACTTTAATGGACAAAGTGAAGAGTGCCCAACTACAAGACGAAGAGTGTGCAAAAATCAAAGAGAATTTGATTGAAGGCGGTGATGTAAAATACAAGATCGACACCGAAGGGTTACTACGGTTCGATGGACGAATTTGGGTTCCAGCAGTGCTAGAGCTGAAAGAAGAAATTCTGACTGAAGCTCATAGCTCAAAGTATTCAATTCATCAAGGAAGCACAAAAATGTATCAGGATTTGCGCTGACATTTTTGGTGGCCAAATATGAAAAGGGATGTTGCTGAATGCGTAGCGAAATGCTTGTCATGTCAGAGAATAAAAGCCGAGGATCAAAGACCCAGCGGATTACTTCAACCGTTGGAAATACCAGAATGGAAGTGGGAACACATCACGATGGATTTTGTGGTGGGTCTTCCAACTACTCAGAGAGGATGCGATACGATTTGGGTGATAGTGGACAGACTGACGAAGTCAGCGCACTTTTTACCAATAAAGATTAGGTTCAGTCTTGATCAGTTGGCAAGATTGTACATTAAGGAAATCGTTTCGAGACATGGGGTGCCAGTATCAATAGTGTCTGATAGAGATCCGCGGTTTACATCAAATTTCTTGAAGAGACTACAAGAATGCATGGGGACTCAATTGCGAATGAGTACGGCTTATCATCCACAAACAGATGGCCAAAGCGAAAGAACGATTCAGACATTGGAGGATATGCTGAGAGCATACGTCATGGATTTTAAAGGAAGCTGGGAAGATCAACTACCATTGGTTGAATTTGCTTACAACAACAGTTATCACGCGAGCATCGGCATGCCACCTTACGAGGCATTGTACGGCAGAAAGTGCAGAACCCCACTGTGTTGGGATGAAGTCGGTGAACGCCAACTGTTAGGACCAGAACTGGTACAACAAACTGCTGATGTTGTCAAACTCATCAGGACAAGACTAGTCGCAGCTCAAGACAGACAGAAAAAGTATGCTGATCAACACAGATAAGATCGTACATTTGACGTAGGAACTTTTGTATTCTTAAAAGTCTCTCCCTGGAAAGGAAAAATTCGTTTCGGTAAGAAGGAAAAACTAAGCCCGAGGTTTATTGGACCATTTTAAGTGCTGCGAAGAGTGGGAGAAGTGGCTTACGAGGTAGCTCTACCTCCAGGGTTGGAAAACATTCATAATATTTTTCATATTTCGGTGTTACGACCATATAAACCAGACTACAAGCATGTGATCGAGTATGAACCGTTGCAGTTCGAGAAAGATTTGTCTTATGAGGAGGTTCCTATCCAGATAGTAGACAGGAAAGAACAAGTGCTCAGGAATAAGGTGATACCTTCTGTGAAGGTGATTTGGAGGAACCACAACGCTGAAGAGGCTACGTGGGAACTCGAAGAGAAAATGATGAAAGATTATCCTGAGTTATTTGTTTAATACGTGTCTTCGATTCTGGGGACAGAATCTTTGTAAGTAGGGAAAAATGTAACGAATGATTTGTTTGAATTGTGATTCTGAGGACAGAATCCTTGTAAGGAGGGAATGATGTAACATTCCATAATTTTAAAGTGTAACATTAAATATTTATTGATTTATTTAAGTATTTAATGGATATGTTTATTATTGAATAAATAATTGTTCAATTTGAGTGATGTGGTTTATTTAATTATTTGTTGAATAAATAATTAAATATTAAATATTAAATATTTATTGGCAATATTAAATATTTATTGAATTATATGGCAATTTGAGTTGATGTGATTTAATTAATTATTTATTGAGTAAATAATTAAGGAGCTAAATAAATTAATTATTATGAGATTTTATAATAATGGAGTTAAATTTAATAAGCTAGAGAGCTTATAATGATTTTAAATAAATAATAATATTTAAATGAGAAATTGTAGTTTAAAATATTAGTTGATTAAATGAAATTATAATTGTAAAAAGAATTATAATTGTTTATGTGTTAAAGTAATTTAATAGATTAATGTTTAATTGATTTATTAATTTAATAAAGGTGTGACTAATAACCTTGCTATAAAGGAGTTATTAAAATAAATTAAAAATGGTTTAATTTAGTTTTGTCAAACAAGGCTTAATGCATAATAAGTCTTTAATCTATTAGGATTTATAAGGATTAATCTATTATATTTTAATTCAATTTACCAAACAAGGAGTAAGGATTAATAGGTTATTTTTATTAAGCTTAACCAAACAAGCCTTATGGCTTTTGATTTTCAAAATAATATAACTGATGTCAGTTAAATTCTATACTAAATATATCTATTATTACATACGTTACGTTATTATACGTAAACTAGAGAAAGACTCAGTGAAAGAAAAGAGAAGAAGAAGAAGAAGAAAAGAGAAAAGGGAAATAAAACTTGAGAGAATTCCTTGAAGGTTTTGGAGAAAAGAATTTGGAGAAAAAGATAGTTATCATCTTCCTAATCTAAGGTAGGAGCTCAATCCCTTTCTCTAAAAGTTTCATGTTTTTATTCTACCCAAAAAGTTCTCTGTAGAATATTTTGTAGGATGAATTGTTGATATACTTGTATAATTGGTATGATAATCATTATAAAAAGGTTTTTATGGGTTTATATATGATTATAGATAAAGTAATTCATGTATGTATGTGTTTTATGGAAGAAAAGATATCTCAGTGTTCATATGAAATATATATATGAGTATGGCTATTTTAAAATAGAAATTAAGGTTTTAATTGTTGTTAAATTGATAAATTGATTGTAAGAATTGCTAGAGTATGAAAAATCATAATCATGATGCTTGGAAATTTCTGTTTTGATTGAATAACAAAATCACAGTGTTGAATTTCATGGAAAATATCAAAAAGTGGTGTTTTTGCCAAAAACCTTGAAATTAGGAGTTTTATAGTTGATGTTTAGACAAATTATGAATAGAAACACGTTAGGAATTGTCACAATGTGTTTGTATGAAGTTTATGTGCAAAATAGAGTGTAACTAGTCTATTAGATTCGAGCTTTTTGGCCAATTTGGCTTTTTCTTTCATGGTTGCCGAAGCTGTCAGTCCACGCTGACAGTTCGCGCCGCGGCGCGGCCCAGCAGTTCATTTCTGGCGCCGCAGCGCCATCACCATGACGTAAGCACACCGTCACTGCGCCGCAGCGCCGGCACGTAGTATAATCGCTGAGCCGCAGCGCCGACTCAGCGCCGCAGCGCGAGCCACAGTACAAACTGTGGCGCCGCGGCGCGGCTTGGCAGAACTGTCTGACAGTTTTGTTTAAATGTACAAAACTTGAAAATAAATGTTATGTATTTATGTTAAATGATAATTTCAGTATTATTAGACTATGAAATATCATGTTATTAAGTATTATCTACTTGAAATATAATTGATTATGTGAATGGGTAATTCAACCCATATGAGGAATGTAATTGTTTATATAAATGTACAATGTTGGTTAGGACTAATTATGTCAATATGACATATGTTTAGGGTATCAATTCAAGTGGTAAAAGTGTAGCTTGTGCTAAAGGCAAGTTTCCTAAACCTACCTTTTACATTGAGCAAGTTTCTAAGCCTTAACTTTTGATATTTAGCAAGTTCTTTATTGTATAAGTTTTCTAATCATTGGTGTTATTGAACTAATTATTGTTTCAATTTCGATTATCATATAATGGTGTAAATTTATTTGGAGCAAGTTATTCTTGTACTTAACTTGTGGTTTAGCATGTACAATTATATACATGTTGTGGATGTTTATTATTCAATTAACCTTGTCTTATTATTGTTCAAGCAAGGTAGGTTATAATTATTCAAATTGTATGCTATTAGATTATCCCTAAAGCATGATGTCAATTTATAAACATCAATTAAACTATGATTATTCCATAGTATACAGTTATGTCGTTTGTAATCAACTAAACCTTAGTTGATTACCGTTGAATTCTAAATACCCCATGATGTATCCAAACTAAACTCACTTTGGTACGGACTTATATTCTAAATACTGAGAAGAACAACTCTTTTATAAGAGGTTACGCTTTGCGTTGAAATGATTGTGCACAATACATTGTACGAAGGGTTGATCCCCCTAAGTACGTGAAGTCCTTATAGTCTTATGACTGTTAAAGTTTAAGTAGAAAAATTACTTATAACTGTGGACATGATTCGTGGTCATTAGACCGTCAGTAAATGTTAAAGTTTTCAGAAAGTAATAGAATTTATTGTTCAGTTCTATTAAACCTAATATTGGCAAATGATGTAAAGTCAAATGATTTATCTATTATTATTTCAAGTGGGCTTTGTTTGCTCACTCTTGCCTGTAAAATTTCTTACAGCTAAGGTTGAAACTGGTGATGTACCTAGTACCAGTAAAGGGAAAGGAAAGACGAAGCAATGCTGAGGACCTGTAATAGATTGAATAGTTTATTTTCAGACTTGTTTAAAGATTGTAATGAATGTTATTTTAATTATTCCGCATGAATGAATGAATGCTTGTAAAGGTTAGATAACCTGGGAGATTTATTTAAATTTAGTCCTGTATGGGCATGTTTTATTTATTCAATTTTATTATAATTGGGTAGTTAGAAATGAATATTTTGATTACGTGAACACCAAATCTTGAGGAAATGGAGTACCAGGATTTGGGGGTGTCACAGACAGTGTCTAAAAAGTTCTGTCGAGAAAATGAGTTAGGTTATTTAATTGCGCGCCAATAAGGAGAAATTCTTATTGAAAATCCCCCTCTTTCTTGGGAACGATCTGGTTATCAATATTGTGAGTTATAATATTAATAATGAATAAGTGTTGAAAGATAAAAAATGGGTTGATTGAAGATTAGTGATTTGTGGGAGATATTTATTCAGTTTTTGATATAAATAGAGGGGTTTGTCATAAAGCATTTGTTGTAAGTTTGGTTTATTATTCCATGGACCCCCATGTGCCAATTTGTCAAACTGTCGATAGAAGGTTATCTCAGTTTTGTTTTATTATTATTATAATAGTAATAAAATAAAATTTTTTTATATAAAACAGAAAAATTTTTATAATATATATAAAGTTATTTGTTTTATTAGAATATATTATTATTATATATAAAGTTTTTGTTTTAATAGAATATTTTATTGCACTGTAATGAATAGTAAAAATCAGATTTTTGCCCGTGAATTCGTCTGAAATTCGACTGTTCATCCGTGATTAAATAGTGCCATGTCATTCTCCTATAAATAGAATGCTTAGTTAAGAAATGAAAATCACACCAAAATCAGAGAATTTTTCTTCTATAATATTGTGCGTATTTATTTTCTTCATACTCATAAGGGTTGTCATTCTATTCCTTATTAATTTGTAGGAATAACCTGTCTACGCGGACTACCGCATGCCTGGTGAATAATCATTCGTATTTATTCTTTATTAAATTGTGAAAATGATCTGTCTACGTGGATTATCGCATGACGGGTGAAAATCCATTTACCGTTTTATATATTCTTTTATACTCGTATGAGATATCATTTCTTTTGTACTCGTCAATTGATATTTTTCTTTCATATTTTCTCCCTCATGGTACAAAATTATTATTTGTTTCCATAACCTTATTATTAAATGGTGAAAATCCCTGAAATTAGTAGAATATTCTTTAGTTTTGTGATTCGTCTAGTATCGTTTCACTGAAATATTTGTCTGAACCTTCTTATTAAATTTTAATATTTTCATTTGGGGTATTATTCATGAGGTGCTATTCACAGGATACTATTCACTTGGGGTACTATTCATTTGGGGTACTATTCACAATAAAATTAATTTCTTTTCTGTCCAAATAATTTTTTTTACATGAATAGCATTTTAGAATTTTACTCCACAATTGGTGTCCATGTTGACAATTTGGACATTCTTGAACTCTGGATAAATTAAATTATAAATTTTTAATATTTATCCTTGATCTCACTTTATTCATTCTTTATATCATTGTCACATCCTCATGCTTATATTGTGCTAAAAGTCATCTTTGACCCGTAGTGCAAAGATAAACTGTTGATTGGTATGATTATGACCAGGAATTGTGTATTGTTATAATCATGACCATTAATGTTACAGATAAATATTTGTGGCGAAAGTTATCTTTGGCCCGTAGTGCATAGATGGACAGGTGTTTGGCATGATCATTACCAATGGTGATACAAACGAATATATTTGGCCCGTAGTGCATAGATAATTCGTTGGTTTGAAATAATTATTGATTGGTGTTACAGGGATAAAATATTGATGGACTTTTAAATTATAGAAGATAGTAGACATCATGATATACGTGACTCTTCTAATGAATTACTATTTTCGTTCCAGTTATTGATCTAAAACTTTTTGTCTATTGTATTTTATTATATTTTTCCCTGTTGATGACTAAGGATAATTTGTTCTGCATTATCTTAGTCATAATATTCTTTACTGGGCTAGTTGAGCTCACCATTTTCTTTCATTATTCTCTTCAGGAAATGAGAATATAGTTGGGACTAGTCGGGGAATGGAGTGACGGTCCAAGATGGTTGCTATAGTAGTTCTCAGTATTCTATAAAATAGTGTGAAAATAATTGTAATGATGACTTTATTTGAGTATGGATATTATCGTATTATGTACGATGCAATATTTGTATTCAAACTCTCAGCTTATGTGTTGTCGTATTTTGCACGACAGTTGTATAAATGAAGTTTGTATTTCGATTCTGTACCACTTATTTTGGCGACTCAAAATGGGTTGTGTTGACCTATTTTGGGGTCGTCACACTTAATCTCCACGGGAAATAAATGGGATGATCGGTACAGAATGATAGCACTAGGTATGATATCAACCTGAAATAGAGAAACAACATAACTAGACAAAGAAGGGTTAAACTGGTTAGTATTCAAAAGCGCCTCTTTTAATGTAACATTCCAGAATTTTAGAATTTTAAATGTAATTTATAACTATTTATTGATTTATATAAATATTTATTGGATGTGTTAATTGTTGAATACATATTTGTATTTGTCTAAATTGATTTGAGTTGATTAATTGTTTATTAAATAAATAATTAATAAGTTAAGGAAATTATTATTATTTCAATTTGATAGTTAACTATATTTGTGTTGAGTATGTGATTAAGTGATTTATTTAATAAATTATTATTTGAAGTAATTAATTAAGTATGGAAGCTTAATTAAATAAAGTGTGACCAATAACTATATTATAAGGAATTATTAAAATAAACTAAAGTAGTTTAATTTAGTAATTGCCAAACAAAGCCTATAGCTTTTGGATTTCTTTTGAAAATTAAATTATAATAATATAAGTTAAATAAACAAATTATAAATATTATATAATGATTTTTATAACTGATAATTTAATAAGGGCAATCATTATAACATCAGTTTTTTTTATTCAATTGATAAGACGTACGTTAGTATTTTTAGTTTACCCATTTGTCTAAACCTAAGCCTAAGTAAGAATAGAGAGAGTTTGAAAGAGAGAATTAAGAGAAAGACAAGTCTTTGAATTCTCCAAGCTTTTACCAGTGAATTACAAGTGACGTCTGAACAAATTAAAGGTATGTTCTATAAATCTTATCATATATGTTTTACATTATATAGTCTCTGTGAAATTTTATGTCTCTGTTTTCTTAAAAATCACTGTGTATAAAGACTTCTACCAAAATCTCTGAAAAACCATGTTTGTATAATTGGGTAGAGAGTTATGTGTAATTATAATTGTTATCACTAGCATGTCTATATATATATATATATATATATATATATATATATATATATATATATATATATATGACTGTATGCTAATTACATGATAAAGGAAGAAAATTGGTTTGTACAATAAAAATTCATGTATGAACGTATGTTTTGTAGAAATATTAAAATTAGTGTATGCTAATTGAGAAATTGAAATATATATGTTAAATTGGTTTATATGTGGGTATGTTGGTGTTTTAAAGGAATCAAATTGGATTTTTACAGACTTACAATGTTTAATGTGATTATCAACTGTCAGTAATGGAGTTTGAGTTTTAAAATATGGTTTCAAGGATTAAGTTTTCTAAAATCGTTGTTTAATGGTTGGTCGTTGGTATATGGATGATTTTTAACATTCAGGTGTAATTTACGTGAAGTCGTACTTGTTAATTGGTGTTAATTGTTGTTAAAAATTAAGACAGTAGCTTTGCTCTGTTCTTGGTTTGGTTTCTGTGAGTTTCGGCGCCCTAGCGTAAAAATTCGCGCTCTAGCTCCACTTCTCGCGCCTTAGCACCAAAATCAGCGCCCCAGCCAGACTTCGCGCCGCAGCGCCGAAGTCAGCACCAGACTTCGCGCCGCAGCGCCGAGTCCTTATACATTTCTCGCGCCGAAGCGCCACCTCAGCGCCGCAGCGCGACCTACAGTTCAAACTGTGGCGCCGTGGCGCCACTTAGTAGAAGGCTCATAAATGACTTTTGTCTTGCACAGAAGTTTGAAATTTTTAGTTGTAATGCTATATGACCAAATAATTTTGTTATTTTAGTATTGTAATGTGTTGAACGAACATGGTTTTAATACCCAACGAGTTTATTATCGTTTAGGAATATAACTTGATTACATGGTTAGACATTTAAACCATACGTGATGTAGTGTTGATTATGACTGATCATATCATATTAACATATGTATATAGGGTATTGTGATTTGGATATTAACGGTTTAATCTACGCGCAAGACAAGTTCTTTAACTCTACTTTGTTAATAGTTAAGCAAGTTTTTCTAATTCTAAATCGTCGTTATTCAAATTTCATATTTCTATACTTTATTGAGTAAAGTATTTTCATTAAGCAACTTAATTGTATCTAGTTATTCATGATGATACAATCTTCCCATCTCCACACTTTCGTCGAGATAGTTATTATGATTATGCAAGTTTTTCCTAACTCTAAACTTGTTATATTAGCATGCAAGTACCTTTATTCTGGTGAATCAGTTTATCGTTCAAATTATTGTTGTTATGCATGCTTGATATTAAATTCTAAGACGTAACCTTAGCTTAATGTTGTTCAAAGCAAGGTATGATAGATTATTCAATTGTTATGCTATTAGATTATTCCTAAAGCATGAACTTAGAACGAAATGTTTATTTAGTTATGATCATTCAATAACATAGTGTTATTATCTTTTATTCAACTAATCCTTAGTTGATGTCCGTTGAACTCCAAATTACCTTGAAGTGTATCCAAACCAAACGGACTTTGGTGCGGACTTGTACTCTAAATACTGAGATGAACAACCCTATTTTTAGGGGTTGCACCTAGTTTTATACTTTATGCTGAAATGTTTGTATACAATACATTGTACGAAGGGCTGATCCCCCTACGTACGTAGAGTCCTTATAGTCTTATGACTGTTAAAGTTAAAGTTGAAAGATTACTTATAACTGTGGACATGGATCGTGGTCATTAGACCCTCAGTTGTACATTTCAGAATGTTAATAGAACATATTGTTCAGTTCTATTGAGCCTATTAGTTGGCAAATGTTGTAAGGTTTTCTTCATTATTATTTCAAATGAGCTTTGTTTGATCACTCTTGCTTATATAACTATTACAGTTAAAGATGAGAAGGTAGATGTACCTAGCACCAGTAAAGGAAAGGGAAAGATGAACAAGTACTGAAGACTTGTAATATGTTGACAGTTATTTACTAGACTTTAATTTGATTGATGTAATGAAGTATTTATTTAATTTCTGCATTTGAATGATTGTAATTAAAGGTTAGATAACCTGTGAGATTTTGTTTATATAATCCCTTAAGGGAAGGTTTATTATTCAATTTTTATTATGATTGGGTAGTTAGATATGAATAATTTGATTAAGTGAACACCGAATCTTGAGGTGATGAAGTACCGAGATTTGGGGATGTCACAAGTTGGTATCAAAGCTTTAGGTTATGAACCTTAGGTGGGGGAAAAGCCTTAGGAAGTAACCTTTAAAAAGATAGTGGAGATAACTCTTATCAATTTTTAAGGAAGAAGTAATAACACACTTATGTGTTTATGTGTTTATAACTTATGTGCTCGTGAGTGTCGAGTAGAATGATTAATAATTAAAACATTAAAACTTTTTTGTCAGGATGACCAATGTCGGAGAATCCAGTCAGGCTAGAGAGGAAGGACCTCAGATGCCTATAGAGGAGGAGCCTCGCGACATTCAGGTTGTTTGGGAACAACTACTGCCACGGGAGTCAGCCCCGTTGGTCACAGTGGTTGAAGATGAGGATGATGATTTGGAGACGGATGAGGAGGATCCTGTGGAGTTGCCACAGGAGGATGAGGATGACGAGAGCGAGGAGGAAGAGACTCCACTAACCTCGATGGTTGCTCGTATGTATGATGAAGTCTACGACGGTAACGTAGAACTTCAGGATACCGTCGAGGAGTTGCAAGAGATAGTAGCTGAACAACAGACTGCAATGACACATAAGGACGACGAGATCCAGGATCGTGAGGAACGACTGACTAATGTCGAAGAGAAGCTAGTACAAACTGAAGGAGAGAAAGAACAATTGATCGAGGTGATCGCAGAACTGAAGAACAAACTGAAGGAAGAAGCTACTAAGAGAGCAAGAGCTGAAGACGCAAATGAAGAAGCTTATCAACGAACCGGGATAGCAGTAAGAGATGCGCAATCAAAGAGGATGAAGATGGAGGAGATGGATAAAGTATTCAATACCATGATCAATCAAGCTCAAGATCGGGTCATGGGTTATCCAATTCAGTTAGAGACTCTGCCATCGTACGTGTTAGATTGCCGAACAATGTTTCGAGTTATGGAAGAAAAGCGTCGAAAGGCTATACAGTATCTTAATAGGATATCCTAGGGAATGTACTTGATATAAGATATATGGTATGATAAATAATATGTAAGTCCACAGTGTCATGTAACCTGTGGGATATGATGATGATGTCCTGAAGCTTTAGTAGTTCAGGAAAATAATGTAAATAGCAGTGATGATATTGTTATGATGTTTTCCAAAGAAATTATGAATGAATAAAAGTTATTTATCTTATTATTCCAAAGTGCTATGTGTTATGTGATTATTACTTCTTTGGGGGCAAGTTAAGAAAAAAAATTACTTAAAAGAGTTGAGTAATAATCTAATGAGTGTATTTTTAACAAAAAAAATGCCTCAAAGACGTCAACTACCCCTACAGAGAACCACTGAAGGAACCAATAACAATAATGCTAAAGCTAACCCCGTTCAGTAGCTGGTGACGTTACTGACAGGTGCACTGCAGAATCAACCGCAGAATCAACCACAAAATCAAGCTACAATGTTTAAGGACTTCAAGGTGGTTGGACCACCAGAATTTCGTGGGTCCATGAACCCGATTGAGGCACAGACCTGGGTCATAGAGATAGAGAAAGTGTTTGATATTGCGGGGGTAGGGGAAGATCAGAAGACTATTTTTGCAATATTTATGTTGCAAGCAGAGGCTAGTTATTGGTGGCAGACCAATAAAACTCGTGAAGGGCCTGGGGTGATGACCTGGGGTAGGTTTAAGGAGTTATTCTTCGAGACCTATCTCCTAGAAAGTTCGAAGAGTCATCTAGAAGTGAAATTTTTGGAGTTGAAGCAGGGAACGTTGTCAGTGTCTGAGTATGCCGCAAAATTCAATGATTTAACGATGTTTCTGCCATATCAAGTCAGCACAGATGAACGCAAGGAAAAGAGGTTTGAACAGGGACTGAAGCCCTGGTTGTACAGTAGGGTTTCCCTGTTCCAGTTGAAGACGTTTGTAGCAGTGATGGAGAAGGCGATTCTCGCTGAGAGTGGAGGCGAGGCTGTAACAAAACACAATCAAGAGCAGAGATGAAAGAAAAGTGAAGGTGAAGCTAAGAGTGGTGGTAGTAATGGCAGAAATGGCAACAATTTGAAAAGGAAGTGGAATGCGAATGGGGGAGCTGGAAATCAGCAAGGAAGCCAGCAAAAGAAGAAGTTCGAAACATGTGCTACATGCGAAAAGTTTCACAAGGGTGTATGCTTGATGGGGAAACGAGTATGCTTCAACTATGGCCAGGAGGGTCACATCGCCCCCAAATTGCAATCAACCCAAGAAGAATTTTTGCTACACCTGCGGGTCAAAGGATCACTTTGCTCGCGAGTGTCCAAAGAAGAAGTCGGGTGAGACAGCTGGAAGCAAGGAAAATGCTAGTGGAGGTGCACTGACTATTGCTGGACCGACGTCAACAAATAAGCCCACAGCCAGAACCTTTAACATGACGGTGCAGGACGCGGTGCAATCAAAAAATATCATGTCAGGTATTATCCAAATCAATGATATAAATGCATATGTATTATTTGATTCGGGTGCTACTTGCTCGTTTATATCTGATGAATTTGCTAAGAAGTTAGAAATATCTAGAGAAGAACTGAATTTCCCTTTAAACATAGAAATTGCGAATAGGGAAGTGATTCCTGTTAGGTTCGTATACAAGAACTGTAGGGTGAATATTAAGGGGAATATCATGATGGTAAATTTAATCCCGATAAAACTCAGAGAGTTTGGCGTGATATTGGGAATGGATTGGCTATTCAATTATGGAGCGATAATTGACTGCCAAAAGAAGTGTGTAAACCTTATGACTCCGTCAAAGGTAGTTTTTCATGGTAGCAAATCGCCTAGACAAATGAGATGTCTGACGATGATGCAGGCCAAGAAGTTGTTGAGTCAGGACTGTGTAGGGTACTTAGCTTACATAATCGATACTCAAAAGGAGAAGGGTGTTAAATTGGAGGAAATACCAGTGGTTAGAGAATTTATGGACGTTTTTCGGAAGATTTGTCGAGACTTCTGCCCGACAGATAAATTGATTTCATGATCTACATAGCGCCAGGGACTGCTCCAATATCGAAAGCCTCGTATAGAATGGCTCCGGTAGAAATAAAGGAACTGATGGTACAACTGCAAGAACTGTTAGATAAGAAGTATATTCAACCGAGTGTATCACCGTGGGGAGCGCCAGTGTTATTTGTGAAGAAGAAGGATGGGTCAATGCGTCTTTGCATTGATTATAGGGAATTGAACAAAGTCACTATTAAAAATAAATATCCATTGCCAAGAATAGATGACTTGTTTGATCAATTGAAGGGTGCTAAATATTTCTCGAAAATAGACTTGAGAAGTGGATATCACCAATTAAAAGTGAGGAAGGAGGATGTACCGAAGACGGCATTCCGAACTCGCTATGGACATTACGAATTTTTAGTGATGTCATTTGGTTTGACAAATTCCCCTGCACCATTCATCATTTTGATGAACATGGTATTTAAACTATTTTTAGACAAGTTTGTGGTGGTATTTATCGATGATATTCTGGTGTACTCTAAATCTCGAGAGGAACACGTGGAACATTTACGTCTGACGCTGGAGACGCTAAGAAAAGAAAAATTGTACGCGAAATTCTCTAAATGTGAATTTTGGCTGGAACGTGTACAATTTCTTGGTCATGTAATCGATAAGGATGGGATTTTAGTGGATCCATCAAAAGTCGAAGCGGTGATAAATTGGGAGCAACCAAGAACTCCATCAGAAGTAAGAAGTTTCTTGGGATTGGCCGGATATTACAGATAATTTTTTCAAGATTTTTCCAAGATTGCTACTCCGTTGACAAATTTCATGAGAAAATCTGTAAAATTTGTTTGGACAGAAAAGTGTGAGGAAAGTTTTCAAGAACTGAAAAAGAAGTTAAGTGTGGCACCTGTGTTGTCACTACCAGATAATACAGGAAAATTTTTAGTGTATAGTGGTGCTTCACACAAAGGATTGGATTGTGTCCTTATGCAGAACGGCAAGGTTATTGCGTATGCATCAAGGTAACTGAAAGACTATGAGAAAGGGTATCCGACTCATGATTTAGAGTTGGCGGCAGTAGTATTTGCTCTGAAAATATGGAGACATTATCTCTATGGAGAAAAATGTGAGATCTACACAGACCATAAAAGTATGAAGTATATATTCACACAGAAAGACCTGAACATGCGGCAAAGGAGATGGATGGAATTGATAAAGGATTACGATTGTGAGATCTTTTATCATCCGGGCAAAGCTAACGTGGTTGCAGATGCCTTGAGTAGGAAAGGCAGAGAAAAGTTGATGTTGTTAACTGATAAGGAGGAGCTCATTTCAGCAATGGCAAGGCTAGAGCTAGAAATCAAATTTCCAGAAGAATTCGGTGAAAATTGTACCAGATAGAAGCTAGTCCAACTTTGGTGGACAAGGTGAAGAGCGCACAACTATAGGATGAAGAATGTAGAAAAATAAAGGAAAGCGTGGCCGAGGGTTAAGAATTGAAGTACAAGGTCGATACTGAGGGAATGCTAAGATTCGAGGGACGAATTTGGGTTCCAGCAGTACAAGATATTAAAGAAGACATCTTTACAGAAGCTCATAGCTCAAGATACTCGATTCATCCAGGAAGTACAAAAATGTATCAAGATTTGTGGCGTCATTTTTGGTAGCCGAACATGAAAAGAGATGTTGCAGAATGTGTTGCAAAGTGTTTGACATGTCAGAAAGTGAAGGCCGAGCATCAACAACCAAGCGGATGACTTCAACTGTTGGAAATAACGGAATGGAAATGGGAGCATATCACAATGGATTTTGTGGTAGGTCTTCCAACAACTCAGAAAGGATACGACGCGATATGGGATATAGTGGACAGACTGACAAAATCTACACACTTTTTGCCAATAAAGATTAGATTTAATCTTGATCAGCTGGCAAAGTTATATGTTAAAGAGATCGTGTCGAGACATGGAGTTCCAGTGCGAATTGTGTCAGATAGAGATCCGAGGTTCACATCAAATTTCTGGAAGAGACTACAAGAATGTATGGTAACACAGTTGCGAATGAGTACGACATATCATCTGCAAACAGATGGCCAAAGCGAAAGAACGATCCAGACATTGGAAGATATGCTAAGAGCATGCGTCATGGATTTCAAAGGAAGCTGGGATGAACAATTACCATTGGTGGAATTTTCCTACAATAACAGTTACCACGCAAGCATCGGCATGTCGCCTTACGAAGCATTATACGGCAGAAAGTGCAGAACTCCACTGTGCTGGGATGAAGTTAGTGAACGTCAACTGCTAGGACCAGAACTGGTATAATAAACTGATGACGTTATCAAACTCATCAGGAAAAGACTGGTAGCAGCTCAAGATCGACAGAAGAAGTATGATGATCAACGTAGAAAAGATCGTGCATTCGACGTAGGAAATTATGTAATCCTAAAAGTTTCTCCTTGGAAGGGGAAAATTCGCTTCGGTAAGAAGGGAAAGCTAAGCCCGAGGTTAATTGGACCCTTCGAGGTGCTGCGAAGAGTTGGAGAGGTAGCTTACGAAGTAGCTCTACCTCCAGAGTTGGAAAACATTCACAATGTTTTTCATATTTCGGTGTTACGACCATATAAACTTGATTACAAACACATGATCGAGTATAAACCGTTACAGTTCAAGAAAGATTTGTCTTATGAAGAGATTACTATCCAGATAGTAGACAGGAAAGAATAAGTTCTCAGAAATAAAGTGATACCTTCTGTGAAGGTGATATGGATGAACCACAATGCTGAAGAAGCTACGTGGGAACTCGAAGAGAAAATGTTGAAAGAGTACCCTGAGTTATTTGTTTAATCCATGTCTTCGATTCTGGGGACAGAATCTTTGTAAGTAGGGAAGATTGTAACGAATGAGTTGTTTGAATGGTGATTCTGGGGACAGAATCCTTATAAGAGGGGAATGATGTAACATTCCAGAATTTTAGAATTTTAAATGTAATTTATAAATATTTATTGATTTATATAAATATTTATTGGATGTGTTAATTGTTGAATACATATTTGTATTTGTCTAAATTGATTTGAGTTGATTAATTGTTTATTAAATAAATAATTAATAAGTTAAGAAAATTATTATTATTTCAATTTGATAGTTAACTATATTTGTGTTGAGTATGTGATTAAGTGATTTATTTAATAAATTGTTATTTGAAGTAATTAATTAAGTATGGAAGCTTAATTAAATAAAGTGTGACCAATAACTATATTATAAGGAATTATTAAAATAAACTAAAGTAGTTTAATTTAGTAATTGCCAAACAAAGCCTATGGCTTTTGGATTTCTTTTGAAAATTAAATTATAATAATATAAGTTAAATAAATAAATTATAAATATTATATAATGATTTTTATAACTGATAATTTAATAGGGGCAATCATTATAACATCAGTTTTTTTTAATTCAATTGATAAGACGTACGTTAGTATTTTTAGTTTACGCATTTGTCTAAACCTAAGCCTAAGTAACAATAGAGAGAGTTTGAAAGAGAGAAGTAAGAGAAAGACAAGTCTTTGAATTCTTCAAGCTTTTATCAGTGAATTACAAATGTCGTCTGAACAAATTAAAGGTATGTTCTATAAACCTTATCACATATGTTTTACATTATATAGTCTCTGTGAAATTTTATGTCTCTGTTTTCTTAAAAATCACTGTGTATAAAGACTTCTACCAAAATCTCTAAAAAACCATGTTTGTATAATTGGGTAGAGAGTTATGATAATATGTGTAATTATAATTGTTATCACTAGCATGTATATATATATATATATATATATATATATATATATATATATATATATATATATATATATATATATGACTGTATGCTAATTACATGATAAAGGAAGGAAATTGGTTTGTACAGTAAAAATTCATGTATGAACGTATGTTATCACTAGCATGTCTATCTATATATATGTAAGACCCCAACTTATTATTAATGAAATTAAAGTTTCTCTATTTATTATTTTGAAATAGTAAGGGTTGATTTGATTAATGTGGTGAGTTATGGGTAAAATACGCAAATATTTTAAATAAGCAAGTGATTATAAAATATTTATTTTTATCGGAGAATATTCGTTTGGTCGTGGAATATTCTTACTGTCGGGGAATATTCGTACGACGACGCAGCCTTGTGTGGGCCACATAACGAAAAGCGATTGGATGAAGAAAATGACAAGTATAAGTTGTTTATAAATAACGGCGTAGTTGTTACCATTAATACTGTTAGAATACCCGGTGGTTAAAACACAGTAGCACACAGTATTGCACCAATTATTGATTCTTACGTAAGAAGGCAATACTCAATAATTGTTACAGTAATTACTGTTCAATATTTTGTTTTATTGATTCAATAATTGTTGCATTGATATTTTATATTACTGTTATTCAATAATTGTCACTACACAATATTTTTCATTATCGAAGCAATAATTCATATTATCTGAATAATATTATTATATAACATTATTGACAATGTCTAGAAAGTTCTGTCTAAGGAGAGGTTTGGTCATCTAATTGCACACCAGCAAGGAGAAATCCTTATTGGAGAACCCCCTCTTTCCTGGGAACGGCCTGGTTGTCGATATTGTGATTCTGTAATATTATTTGTGAATAATTAATTATTGATTTATATGATAAGAAAAATATTCATTTTATGTGAATATAGATGGAGAAAATTTTAAAGTGACAATTGTTGAAAAATTGATATTTTATCTTTTTTGATAAATAATTCATTTAAATATATTATTATATTTTAATAATATAATAATGGTGATATTTTTACAATGAATGTGGGATATATGAGTATATGAGGAGGAAGAGTGTGACAACCCGAGAATTTAAAATATTTTTAAAATTTTTATTAATTGATTTAAGGTGCAAAATTAGAACCTAGACAAAAAATAAGTGTATGCGTTTGATATTTTTGAGATAGAATTTTAAGGATTTCAAAATTCTGTGAAGGATTTAGGTGAATTATTCAGGATTAAGGGAATAAGCGTTTATGTTCTGTGTATATGGTATTATATGTGTGCATGATGTGGTTAAGGGACAAAAGTTGACCAGATAAATGATATCTGTGACAAACCCTAGGTATATATTTAGAACGTCCAAGTTCAGTTAGAAAATTTTTACGATCTATAAGAAACCCTAGAAATCGGTTCTGAAACCCTAAGTTCAGTTCTGGAGATTTTTAAAACCCTAATATATGATTTTGACCCTAATTGCTTAATTAGCGAGTTTAATTAGGAAATACTAATCCTAATTAGCAATATTTAAATTTTGACCAAGGAATTTTCATATAATTAGAAAATTCTAATTATAATTTAGAAATATTAATTTCTATTTTTGAAATTTTAATTTGGAAATTTTAGAATTTATTTTCAAAACCTAAGGGTTCAAACCCTAAAACTTAACCCAAACCCTAAACCCTAAAGGTTTGGACTATCTACATAAATACCATTAAATTTAATAGTTTAATGACCATTTTGCCCTTTTGTATTTTAGCTTACAAAATCTTGCCATATCCTTAAGTGGGTGACTAAACCACCCTAGCCTATACATGTGACTGAAATTCAGCAACTATTAGCCCCCATACCAGCCATTTCATTTGCACTCAAGTTGTAAAATAATTGAAGAGAGAGAAAGTTATTATCTAACCTCATTTTTGTGACAAACTCTCAACCCATACTTTCTCTCTCTAGATCCATGAAAATATGGTGTATATCAGTCTTTATATGATCCACAGCATCTCAAGAACAGAACATGATGATCAGAATCAAAATCCAAGCTAGAAAGGTATAAAAACCCTAAATCTTGAAAATCTTTGTATTTGATGTTAGATGTTATAAGTTGTTGGTTAAAGTTGAGTATTAGGGTGTTAATAAGTGATCTGGGTTGTTGGATCATAGATCCATAACACTTAGATGCACGAAAAAGAAGTTTTGAAAAATCTGGAAAAAAGGTTGAAAAGTGGCCTGACAGTCATATGTCAGGGACTCTAGATCTTTACCTGTTAGATGTTAAGTGTGTTTAATGTTATAAATCTATAGTATGCCATGTTGTTTATGACCTTGAACTGGAAACAGGGTCAGATCATGTCTAGTTTGCAAGATTTAGGTGGTCAAACATGGTTGATCGACCATGGGAGACTGTTTCTGGAAAACCCAGAATTTCCAGGAACTTTCTGACAAGTTTGTTTGGCCTCTGATCTTGCAGCCGTTTGATTGTTTGGCCAAGTTGTTGTATTAATATTGTAGTCTGTCATATGGCCTACATGTATAAGCTTTTATATCACCCAAATACGTAAAGGAATTAAAGTTATATGAGGTCAAACCACCGTTGACTAGCTTCCCGGAAGGAGATTCTGGGTAACCCAGAATCTTTAAGACCGTTTTCTGACCCCTACTTTGACCAGCGATGATCTGTTAGGTGTGATGTTTTTATGATGATATGTTGTTATAGACATGTAGTCTGACATCTCTTCTACAAGATAGATTCACTAGATCACACAAACCGAGCCTAGACTGCAAACCATAAAGATCTAAACCAAGCTCCCTCGACTGTTCTTCATTTTCTGGAAAACCCAGAAATGAAGAACAGTGTTGTCAGAAAGTTTGGAAGCTTAGATTTTGCTGTGATGTTGTGTGATGACCTTGAAACTTGCTTTAGGTTATAGTATTACATCACGACTACAAACATATTATACTAGATTGACTAGAAACCGTATGATCAAGATATTATGAGTGGTCAAACCACCTACCCTGTAAACTGTTGATGAATTTCTGGGCAGCTCAAGAACATGGCCAAGAACACCTATAGCGACGGGTCTGTCACTATAGGTCCCTTTAGCGACGTTTTTATTAATTTTGAATTTCTGATTATCCGAAAATTATTTAAAAATAGATAAAAATGGGTTTTAATTATTAAAAATATAAAATAAATTCCTAAAAATTATTTTAAATTCTGAAAATTAGTTTTTAATTATTTTGAGTATATTTCATAAATATTTAATATTTTTGGAATATAAATGGTATTTGATTTATTTAATTATAATATTAAATAAATAATTTAAAAATGATTTAAATACATGAAAAATCATGAAAAATAATATTATGGTAAAAGAAAATATTTTAAGTTATTTTCCATGAATTTTAAAATTTTGTGATGAATTTCATTAATTAATAAATATTAATGATAATTAGTTTATTTAATAAATATATTAAATAAATTATGAAAAAATTGAATTAATGATTTAAAAATCATATAAAAAATGATTTAAGTGTTATAAAAATATTTTAAGTTATAAAATATAACTTTTGATATTTTGTCATGAAAATATTAATATTTTAATATTAATAGCAATTATTGGATAATAAATTTAACTGTTTAAAAATCATATAAATATGATTTTAAAGTATTAAAAATACCTTGTGATATTATAAATATATTATAATATTATGACATGAATTTTATTAATATTTGATAATAAATAAATATTAATGATAATAGAATATTGGGGTATTTAATTCATTTAAATACGAGTTAATGATTGAAAAATCATGATAAATAGTAATAATTACATGAAAAATTATTATGAAACATAGAAAAATATTTTGACTGTTATTAAAATTATCTGAGATAATTGTTAAGTGTTTCACCAGAGTTTAATTGAACTTAGACTCGATAAAAGTCCGACTAGACCGTCGGGATGTTAGATTTGTGTCGGGTTCAACTCAGACGGCAATAGTTTGACTTAATACCGAGTCCTATATGTGTTATAGACTGATAGGGTTATGTGTTTAGGTTATTTTAATTACTGTGATGATATTATTCTAATTTGTATATCAATATTATTTATATATTATATTAGGTCTTCTGAAAAGCTTATCAAATTGCATAACGGTAATCAACGGTTCAGGCAAGTTTTACTTAACTCTACTAAGAGTTGTTTCATTCAGATATGCTTATGGTTAATCATTGATGATTGCCATTGTAAAATTGTACTTTGTACATATTACATGTATAAGTCAGGTATGAAAGGCTGATCACCTTCATTACCAGTTGGTCCAGATATATTTGTTCATGTTTAATACTTGTTCAGTCAAAATTTTGTTTGCGCTAATTCATAACTATATTGATGAATTATAGCCAGCTTATTATTCAGACTCTTTCAATCATGATATATCTTAATAAATTTAAACTTGCTGGGCCACTTTCATGCTCACCCTTGCTATATCATGATAAATATTGCAGATAAGGCAAATGCGTTCGGATTCAGGAAAAGGATAATGCCAAGTTCAGCTTGGGATAAAATGTGCAGCTAATTTGTAATAGAATAGTTTAATAAATATGTTATATGTCTGATAGTTTATGAATTGTGTATTAGTTAAGGCTACTTGATTTTGGGGAAATAATGTGTACGTTTATTGTATAAACAATTTATGTTTATATCTTCCGTAAATAGTGATAGAATGATTATACCGGATCCGCGGTGATTTGGGACCTGGATTCGGGGCCGTCACAGTTGGTATCAAAGCTGTTGGTTATAAATCTTAGGTAGATTACCTGAGACTAATAACCGCAGTGATTAGGGTAAAGTACTAACTCAAATAGAGTTAGTGTGTCGGTATGATTCAAAGACGAATCTCGGCAGGGTATAATTTATAGAGTTCCCTAACTCTGATAATAAAGTTGAACAGTAGTGGTGAATAGATAGAGTCTAAAAGACTAATAGTACAGGGATAGGAGATCGAAAAATAAAACGATCATATAATAGAAATGGATTGTATTATATACGATGAGATCACCCCGTGATCTGATATGGATTAACCGAATGATAGACAAGTAGCAAGAATATTGTGTCAGTGGTACTATGAATTGGTACAGATTCAGGAAAGGTTTATGAATACGGATTAAATGAAATTCGTATTGAGAAGGGAGTAGGTTTAGGTGGGGATTCAATTGAGGACTCATGTCAGTAGCTGAGTTGTATGATTCCTTGTTATGGGCGGGGAATTGTACTTGGTGTAAAAACCACTTAGTTTCTAGCACTGATAATCATTGAAATGTTTGTGTCGCGCTATTTTCTATATGCATATTAAGAGGGTGATTCCTTTCTCATGTGTATAACAGATAGATAGGTTATAGGTAGAGAATATAAAGTTAAGCACGAGTTCTTAAAACTCATACGTATGGTATGTTTGTGACTCATAATTATATGAAATGTTTATGAACCCCTCAGCGAATGAATGTCAAAGGTCTGTCTAGGATAACTTCTTAAACTCATATGATTATGGCAAATTCCTGAACTCATAAGTGTGCTAAGTTTGACAAATTGGGTATAGTTTTGTGTGAATGGAGTATTAAAGATAATAGGAATAGATAAACTGTTTAAGCAAATGATTATTAGTGGAGACATAGGTTTTCCAAAATTTCCACCCATGCTAAACTTCGAATTTTTGGACATCAAGCTAAATACGCACTATGTGTTTTTTTTAAAAAAATTAAAAAAATGTAGACTCGTAATCATTTTTGAAACGGTTTAAAGTATAGTCTATGCTACTTGTTTCAGCTAGAAGAAGATGATTTAAAATATCAAAATTTATTTTATTTATCACTCATGTACCATGTAACCTGGTGCAGAGATGATAAAAAGGTGATAGAGTTATAAATACAGGAATACTTAGTGTGAATTCGATCTAAAAATTATTGTTCCACTATTGTATGATGTGTTATAACAAAGTCATATAATGACGGCATCCTCAAACGGACTGTTAATACAGTACGGCATCATGACGTCATTCTCAAAAATATTTTCAAAAATTTTAATTTGCCAACGGGGTTTGGCTACACCAAAATAATTCGATTGAATTAAATTATTGATATGAGTCTACGCTATTCGATTTAGCTAGACTAATGTTATAAAAACTCTAAGTGTTCATTGAAAGAAATTTCCCGAACCAAATTGTTTTGGTGCGGAATCCATTATGACTGAGGTAGAAGTTTATGTGCCCAAGGCGAATACGAGAAACAGATCAGACCAGAAGTACTTTATAAGTATAGGGCACATCGGGCTAATTACCCACTATGTCCGTAAGTTAAGACGGTTAGCAGATGAATTTCTATATAGCATTTGCGAAAATGACAGACAATAGTCTGTAAAACCCCTCAGCATAATGGTAAAAAAAAATATTTTAAGTTATTTTCAATGACTTTTAATATTTTGTGATGAATTTCATTAATTAACAAATATTAATGATAATTAGTTTATTTAATAAATATATTAAATAAATTATGAAAAAATAGAATTAATTATTTAAAAATCATATAAAAAATAATTTAAATGTTATAAAAATATTTTAAGTTATAAAATATAACTTTTGATATTTTGTCATGAAAATATTAATATTCTAATATTAATAGCAATTATCGGATAATGAATTTAACTGTTTAAAAATTATATAAATATGATTTTAAAGTATTAAAAATACCTTGTGATATTATAAATGTATTATAATATTATGACATGAATTTCAATAATATTTGATAATAAATAAATATTAATGATAATAGAATATTGGGGTATTTAATTCATTTAAATACGAGTTAATGATTGAAAAATCATGATAAATAGTAATAATTACATGAAAAATTATTATGAGACATAGAAAAATATTTTGACTGTTATTAAAATTATCTGAGAAATTTGTTAAGTGTTTCACCAGAGTTTAATTGAACTTAGACTCGATAAAAGTCCGACTAGACCGTCGGGATGTTAAATTTGTGTCGGGTTCAACTCAGACGGCAATAGTTTAACTTGATACCGAGTCTTATATGTGTTATAGACTGATAGGGTTATGTGTTTAGGTTATTTTAATTAATGTGATGATATTATTCTAATTTATATATCGATATTATTTATATATTATATTAGGTCTTCTGAAAAGCTTATCAAATTGCATAACGGTAATCAACGGTTCAGGCAAGTTTTACTTAACTCTACTAAGAGTTGTTTCATTCAGATATGCTTATGGTTAATCATTGATGATTGCCATTATAAAATTGTACTCTGTACATATTGCATGTATAAGTCAGGTATGAAAGGCTGATCACCTTCATTACCAGTTGGTCCAGATATATTTGTTCATGTTTAATACTTGTTCAGTCAAAATTTTGTTTGCGCTAATTCACAACTATATTGATGAATTATATCCAGCTTATTATTCAGACTCTTTCGATCATGATATATCTTAATAAATTTAAACTTGTTGGGCAACTTTCATGCTCACCCTTGCTATATTATGATAAATATTACAGATAAGGTGAATGCGTTCGGATTCAGGAAAAGGATAATGCCAAGTTCAGCTTGGGATAAAATGTGCAGCTAATTTGTAATAGAATAGTTTAATAAATATGTTATATGTCTGATAGTTTATGAATTGTGTATAAGTTAAGGTTACTCAATTTTGAGAAAACAATGTGTACGTTTATTGTATTAGCAATTTATGTTTATATCTTCCGCAAATAGTGATAGAATGATTGTACCGGATCCGCGGTGATTTGAGACCCGGATTCGGGGCCGTCACAAAGAGTATTTTTGTTGCAATAAATATTAAAAACATGTTAAACATGTCGGTGGACCCCATTTCTTGACTGAAATTTGATTATAGCCTATAAAATCGTTCATTTGTAAATTTCAGTCAATTTTTGTTTGGAATTTGGAAAAACTTTCTTCTGCAAAGTTGTAGATAATAGAATTTCCTATGAAAAAAACATAAGGATCGAATTTTTCTGATAAAAGGGCTATTTATTATGAATTATTGAAGTTCTGAAGTTCTAGAATAATAGATTTTTGAAGTTTTAAATATTTTTTTTATAAAAATGTTTTTTACACTTTGGTGGACCCCACTTGTACATGTTAATGGCTGAATTCGGATCTTCAAAAGTGGGTGTAGAAAAAAATTTAATAAATAAAATTATTATATTAAATTTTCTACTTTGGTGTTCTAAGCATTTTCCTATAAATAGGGTGCTTAGGTTAGAATTAAAAATTACACCAGAAACTGAAGTTTTCTCTCTCTTTCTCTCTCTATATTATCGAGCGTATTCTTGTGAGTATTTTAAAACTTTGAGTATTGCTATACGGTGCAAGTTTCCTTCAGCACTATATCCAGTATTCCAGCCAGAAATACTGTCTTCTCTGAGGTAAGGGATGTTATTTTTTTTATAAATGATATTATTTCTTTCAATATCATTATGCTAAAATATTGATCTAAATTTTTATCAAATTTAGAACTTTTTGTGTCGGGGTTACTATTCATGTATACGTCACTATTCACGTATACGGCACTATTCACCGAAAAATTAAATTTTTATTTTTGTCCAAGATATCAATTATGGATACTAGCTTTGATTGTATCCATATTTTGATCATTCTTAAATTTTACTTCACTATGGTTATTTATTAAGTATTTTTGAACTTGGATTGTTTAAAGTACGAATCCGTAATATTTGTTCTTCTGTTTCACTGGATTAGTTTTTCTTTAAAATATTTTTCATCATCCTCAGTCCTAAATGATGATATTATTGAATATCTTTGGCCTATAGTGCAAAGATGAATGATTTTTTGATGAATATCTTTGGCCGTAGTGCAAAGATGAACATGTGTTTAGATAAACATGACCAACTGATGAATATTTTTTGCCTGTAGTGCAAAGATGAATATTTGATTCAAGATGTATATTGATTGATGTTACAAGAATAAAATACTGATGATGGACTTTTAAATTCATATATGATAGTAGATTTCATCCTCTACTTAACTCTTCTAATGAATTATTATTCTCGCTGCGAATATTGATTTAAAATTTGTTGTCTATTATATTCTATTAGATTTTTCCCTATTGAAGACTAACGATAATTTATTCTATATTATCTTAGTCATAATATTTTTTACTAGGCTAGTTGAGCTCACCCTTTTCTTTTTTGTTCCATTGTTCTTCTCAGGAGGCGAGAATGTAGCGAGTACTAGTCAGGGTATGGAATGATGGTTCTAGAAGTTGTTTTAGTAGTTCTCACCATTTTTATAAAATAATAATTGTAATGAGGACTTATTTGGGTGTGGATATTGTCTAGAAGACAATTTTTGTATTTAAACTCACAATTTAAGTGTTGTCGTATTTTGCACGACAATTATATTAATAAAGTTGTAGTTGTTTCTATACCATGTATTTGACAACTCAGAATGGGTGATGTATACCTATTTTGGGGGCGTCACAGTTGGTATCAGAGCTTAGGGATATGATCTCTGACGGAGATCGGGGAATAGAACTAGGAGGGGAGAGACGAGTAAATCCTTCGCTAGTTTGTCCTACCTAAGCTTATTTGTTGGTTGGTCAGAGTATAAGGTTATTGTGTTGCATGTCAATTTCTTTAATTAACCCTTGTTTTATGGCAGTATTTGAGAATGGCAACTGAGAATGTTAAAAGTGGAGTAAACGAGACCGTGGAGACACCTTTACTCACTAATGAGGAGAACGTGCAATAGGCCAACAATGTTCCTCCTGTAAACAACACCACTGAGCAGACGATGAACGATGAGATGTGTTAGAAGCTTTTTGCGGTTTATGCAAAACTAGACGAGGGAGACTCCTGTTCAAAATACAGTAAGAAACAATGGCAATGCACAGCTGGTCACAGCCAAACAGTTCAAAGAGTTAGGACCACAATAATTCTAGGGAAAGCCGAATCCGATTAAGGCAGAAACGTGGGTCAAGCAAATTACCAAGATATTCGATGTCTTGGAATGCACGGAGGAACAGAAGGTTCCATTCACCACCTTTATGTTCCGTAATGAGGCAGATTACTGGTGGAAATCTGTGAAGCGTACCCATCCAGCCGCACTCAGCATGTCTTGGGAGACATTTCAGAAACTGTTCAATGACAAGTACTTTCCTAAAAGTATTCGTCATATGAAGGAGGTGGAGTTTATTAGACTGGAGCAGAACAACATGACGGTGTCCCAGTACGAGGCGAAGTTCGCGGAGTTATCCAAGTTTGCACCTCATTTGGTGGAGAATAAGGAACGTATAACACGGATGTTTCTGAGAGGTTTAAAACCCGACATACGTCAGTATCTCATTTCTCATAAATTTTCTCTATATTCAGATGTTGTCAACAGGGCTCAATTATTAGAACGAGATAACGAGTATGTTCAACCGAGGGACCAAAACCAGGGTCATACCGGTGACAGCAGTCATCAGAGCAACGATAACCAGCGGGAAAAGAAGAACACGGACAAAAGCGGTAACCACTCTGGTGGTAATCGTGGCCATGATAATAGAAGAAGCGAGTGGGGGAGAGATTTTAAAAAGAGAAAATTCAACAATGACAATGTGAAGACGTCAGCACTAGCAGCAACTTGTTCTAAGGGAGGAGAACGACCACCAGTCGTATGCTACAAATGCGAAAAAGAGGGACATATCAGCCCAAACTGTCCACAACAGTTCAAGGTATGCTATAATTATGGAAAGAAAGGACATATCGCTCGAGATTGTACGGTAGCGAAACCAAGTCCAGTGGTGATGGTGACTCAAAAGGCTGTCCCAGAAAAGTCAAAGTCAGCAGTTCCTGAAAGAGCGTTTGTTGTAACTAGTCAAAATGCGAAGAACCCAAACGAGGTGATCACGGGTAAGCTAATCATAAATTCTTGCGAAGTTTATACATTACTAGATACCGGTTCTACCCATTCATTTATCTCTCCTACTTGTGCTCAACGTTTAAACTTGACTCCGGAGAAATTAGACTTTGACCTATCTGTGGAGACTCCGTTAGGAGAAACTTTCATAACATCCACTGTTTATAAATCTTGTTTGATCCAAGTTGGCACCATCACATTACCTATTGATCTTATCTCTTTAAAGATACTTGTTTTTGATGTGATTTTAGGGATTGATTGGTTAACTACTCATCATTCCAAAATTGATTGTTTTCGTAAGGTTGTTAGTTTTCATATTCCTAACCAACCTATTGTTCGAATTCAAGCAACTAAACCACTAAAATCAATCACTGTCATATCAAGTCATAAAGCTATTCGTTTATTGAAAAACGGATGTCAAGCTTTCTTAGCCCATGTTATGGATTTGAATAAAGATACAACAGATTTGAATAATATTCCTGTTATTAGTGACTTTCCTGATGTATTTCCTGAAGAACTTCTCGGTCTACCCCCATAACGTGAAGTTAAATTCTTTATTGATCTTGAACCTAGTACAAAGCCCATTTCTAAAACCCCATATCGAATGGCCCCTATTGAACTTCAGGAGTTAAAGGTCCAACTACAGGAGTTATTGGACATCGATTTCATTCGTCCTAGTACATCTCCTTGGGGTGCTCCTGTTTTATTCGTAAAGAAGAAAGACGGGAATATGCGACTTTGTATTGACTACCGAGAATTGAACCATGTCGCTATCAAGAATAGGTATCCGCTACCTCGAATTGATGACATATTTGACCAATTGCAAGGAGCACAATTCTTTTCAAAGATCGATCTTCGTTCTGGATATCATCAGCTGAAGATTAGAACTGAGGATATCCCAAAGCATGCCTTCAGAACTCGGTACGAGCATTATGAATTCTTAGTCATGTCTTTTGGATTGACTAATGCTCCTGTGGCTTTCATGGATATGATGAACCGAGTATTCAAGGAATATTTGGATCAGTTCATTGTTGTCTTTATTGATGACATCCTCATATATTCCAAAAGTCGTGAAGATCATGAGCACCATTTGAAGCTAGTACTCCGAAGGCTTCGTGAAAACAAGCTATATGCCAAGTTGAAGAAATACGAGTTCTGGCTTGAGGAAGTAGCATTCCTTGGACACATGGTGTCAAAACATAGAGTATCTGTTGACCCGGCAAAGATTGAAGCAATACAAAGTTGGGAGCAACCTAAGTCGGTGACCGAAGTACGTAGCTTTCTGGGCTTAGCTGGTTATTATCGGAGATTCGTGGAAGGGTTTTCTCGAATTGCTACTCCGTTAACTCAGTTGACTCGGAAGGATACAAAATTTGTATAGAGCGAAGAATGCGAAAAAAGTTTTCAAGAGCTCAAGAGGAGACTCATTTCGGCACCTGTTCTGACAATACCATCTGGTTCGGATGGATTTGTTATCTACAGCGATGCTTCAGGCAAAGGTTTAGGATGTGTTCTCATGCAACATGGGAAAGTCATAGCCTATGCCTCGCGACAACTTAAAGAATATGAGAGGAATTATCCTACTCATGATCTAGAGTTGGCAGCAGTCGTTTTCACGCTAAAGATCTGGAGGCACTATCTATATGGGGAGAAAGTGGAGATATATTCAGATCATAAAAGCCTCAAATATTTCTTCACCCAAAAGGAACTCAACATGTAGCAACGACATTGGCTCGAGCTGTTGAAAGACTACGACCATACCGTTCAATACCATCTTAGAAAAGCAAACGTGGTAGCTGACGCATTGAGTAGAAGATCATATGCGAGTACGAGTGCAATGTTATTAACACAAAGGCCCATTTTGTATGACTTACAAAGGATGGAGATAGAGGTAAAGGCTCCAAGTACCCACGTGATGATATCAAGCATACGAGTAGAACCGACTTTAATCGATAAAATTAAAGCTGCTCAAGCTACGAACATGGAGCTGATGCATATGAAGAAGAAAGTGCAAGAAGGTGCTATTTCGGAAGCAAGAATCGATGAAGAAGGAATACTTCGAGTCCACTCCAGACTTTGTGTTCCTAATGATTCTGATTTGAAGTACAAGATCATGATGGAGGCACACAACACACCATTTGCAATTCACCCTGGACGTACCAAAATGTATCGTGATCTTCGACATACATTTTGGTGGAACAATATGAAGAGAGAGATTACGAAGTTTATCTCGAGGTGTTTAACTTGTCAACGTGTAAAGGCGGAGCATCAAGTGCCTAAGGGTCCATTGCAACCACTTGAGATTCCAAAATGGAAGTGGGAACACATTACTATGGATTTCGTTACAGGTCTTCCCACGGTTTCTCAAGGCATAAATGCTATTTGGGTTATTGTTGATAGATTAACTAAGTATGCTCATTTCTTGCCGATATGAGAGACTTATTCCCTTAAACGTCTTGCTCTTATGTACGTGAATGAGATTGTGAGGTTTCATGGCATGCCAGTAGCCATAGTTTTGGATCGTGACCCAAGATTCACTTCACGATTTTGGGTTAGCTTGCAAAAAGCTTTGGGCACGGATTTACGATTCAGTTCGGCATACCATCCTCAAACGGATGGACAATCAGAGAGGACTATTCAAACTCTTGAAGATCTATTAAGACTCTATATCTTAGACTTCAAAGGGAGTTGGGATAAGTATTTACCATTGGTGGAGTTCTCTTACAACAACAGTTATCAGGAAAGTATAGGGGTGGCTTCATTCGAAGCATTATATGGATGAAAGTGTCGCTCTCCAATATATTGGGATGAGGTGGGTGAAGCAACATTGTTGGGACCCGAGTTGGTACGTATTACTATAGAAAAGATCCAAATGATTCGACAACGTATACAAACGACACAAGATCGATAAAAAAGTTATGCAGATCTTCATCGAAAGGACGTGAAATTTAATATTGGGGATCATGTATTATTGTGTGTGGCTCCATGGAAGGGAGTTACAAGATTTAGGAAAAGAGGAAAGCTCAATCCACGATTTATTGGTCCATTTCAGATTCTTGACCAAGTAAGAAATGTGGCTTATAGACTCGCGCTACCTCCAAATATGTCTCGTGTTCATAATGTTTTTCACATATCCGTGCTTCATAAATATGTGAAAGACCCGAATCACGTTATTGAGTTAGAACCAGACGAGATAGCCGAAGACTTAACGTATGAAGAGGTACCTGTCAAGATCTTGGATAGAAAGGAGCATGTCCTACGCACAAAGGTCATACCACAAGTTAAAGTTTTGTGGAGGAACCATGCTATTGAGGAAATGATCTGGGAGTTAGAAACGGAAATGAAAGCAATGTATCCTCACCTTTTCGAAACACCAGGTACGTACGTCAATTTCGAGTATGAAATTTCATAAGGAGAGGAGGTTGTAAGACCCCAACTTATTATTAATGAAATTAAATTTCCTCTATTTATTATTTTGAAATAGTAAGGGTTGATTTGATTAATGCGGTGAGTTATGGGTAAAATGCGCAAATATTTTAAATAAGCAAATGATTATAAAATATTCATTTTTATCGGAGAATATTCGTTTGGTCGTGGAATATTCTTACTGTCGGGGAATATTCGTACGACGGCGCAGCCTTGTGTAGGCCCCATAACAGAAAGCGATTGGATGAAGAAAATGACAAGTATAAGTTATTTATAAATAACGGTGTAGTTGTTACCGTTAATACTGTTGGAATACCCGTTAATACTGTTGCACCAATTATTGATTCTTACGTAAGAAGGCAATACTCAATAATTTTTACAGCAATTACTATTCAATATTTTATTTTATTGATTCAATAATTGTTGCATTGATATTTTATATTACTGTTATTCAATAATTGTCACTGCACAATATTTTCTATTATCGGAGCAATAATTCATATTATCTTAATAATATTATTAGATAACATTATTGGCAATGTCTAGAAAGTTCTTTCTAAAGAGAGGTTTGGTAATCTAATTACGCGTCAGTAAGGAGAAATCCTTATTGGAAAGCCCCCTCTTTCCTGGGAACGGCCTGGTTGTCGATATTGTGATTATGTAATATTATTTGTGAATAATTAATTATTGATTTATATGATAAGAAAAATATTCATTTTATGTGGATATAGATGGATAAAATTTTAAAGTGACAATTGTTGAAAATTTGATATTTTATCTTTTTTGATAAATAATTCATTTAAATATATTATTATATTTTAATAATATAATAATGATGATATTTTTACAATGAATATGGGATATATGAGTTTATGAGGAGGAAGAGTATTTTTGTTGTAATAAATATTAAAAACATGTTAAACATGTCGGTGGATCCCATTTCTTGGCTGAAATTTGATTATAGCCTGTAAAATCGCCCGTTTGTGGATTTCGGTCAATTTTTGTATTGAATTTGGAAAAACTTTCTTCTGCAAAGTTGTAGATTATGGAATTTCCTATAGAAAAGATATAAGGTTTGAATTTTTCTGATAAAAGGGCTATTTATTATGAATTATTGAAGTTCTAAAGTTCCAGAATAATTGATTTTTGAAGTTTTAAATATTTTTTTTATAAAAACGTTTTTTACACTTTGGTGGACCCCACTTGCACATGTTAATGGCTGAATTCAGATCATCAAAAGTGGATGTAGAAAAAAAATTAATAAATAAAATTATTTTATTAAATTTTCTGCTTTGGTGTTCTAAGCATTTTCCTATAAATAGGGTGCTTAGGTTAGAATTGAAAATCACATCAGAAATTAAAATTTTCTCTCTCTTTCTCTCTCTATATTATCAAGCGTATTCTTGTGAGTATTTTAAGACTTTGAGTATTGCTATACGGTTCAAGTTCCCTTCAGCACTATATCTAGTATTCTAGCTAGAAGTACTGTCTTTTTTGAGGTAAGGGATGTTATTTTTTTTATAAATGATATTATTTCTTTCAATATCATTATGCCAAAATATTAATCTGAATTTTTATCAAATTTGGAACTTTTTGGGTAGGGGTTACTATTCACGTATACTGTACTATTCACGTATACGGCACTATTCACGAATACGGCACTATTCACCAAAAAATTAAATTTTTGTTTTTATCCAAGATATCTATTATGGATACTAGCTTTGATTGTATTCATGTTTTGATCATTCTTGAATTTTACTTCACTATGGTTATTTATGAAGTATTTTTGAACTTGGATTGTTTAAAGTACGAATCTTTAATATTTGTTCTTTTGTTTCACTGGATTAGTTTTTCTTTAAAATATTTTTCATCATCCTCATTCCTAAATGATGATATTACTGAATATCTTTGGCCTGTAGTGCAAAGATGAATGATTTTCTGATGAATATCTTTAGCCGTAGTGCAAAGATGAACAGGTGTTTAGATGAACATGACCAACTGATGAATATCTTTGGCCTGTAGTGCAAAGATGAATATTTAATTCAAGATGTATACTGATTGATGTTACAGGGATAAAATACTGATGATGGACTTTTAAATTCATAGATGATAGTAGATTTCATCCTCTACTTAACTCTTCTAATGAATTATTATTTTTGCTGCGAATATTGATTTGAAATTTGTTGTCTATTGTATTCTATTAGATTTTTCCCTGTTAAAGACTAACGATAATATGTTCTATATTATCTTAGTCATAATATTCTTTACTGGGCTAGTTGAGCTGACCCTTTTTCTTTTTGTTCCATTGTTCTTCTCAGGAGGCGAGAATGTAACGAGTACTAGTCGGGGTATAGAATGATGGTTCTAGAAGTTGTTTTAGTAGTCCTCACCATTTTTATAAAATAATAATTGTAATGAGGACTTATTTGGGTGTGGATATTGTCTAGAAGACAATTTTTGTATTTAAACTCGCAGTTTAAGTGTTGTCGTATTTTGCACGACAATTGTATTAATAAAATTGTAGTTGTTTCTGTACCATGTATTTGACAACTCAGAATGGATGATGTATACCTATTTTGGGGGCGTCACAATATATATATATATATATATATATATATATATATATATATATGCTAATTACATGATAAAGGAAAGAAATTGGTTTGTACCGTAAAAATTCATGTATGAACGTATGTTTTGTAGAAATATTAAAATTAGTGTATGCTAATTGAGAAATTGAACTATATATGTTAAATTGGTTTATATGTGGGTATGTTGGTGTTTTAAAGGAATCAAATTGGATTTTTACAGACTTACAATGTTTACTGTGATTATCAACTGTTAGTAATGGAGTTTGAGTTTTAAAATATAGTTTCAAGGATTAAGTTTTCTAAAATCGTTGTTTAATGGTTGGTTGTTGGTATATGGATGATTTTTAACATTCATGTGTAATTTACGTGAAGTCGTACATGTTAATTGGTGTTAATTATTGTTAAAAATTAAGACAGTAACTTTGCTCTGTTCTTGGTTTGGTTTCTGTGAGTTTCGGTGCCCCAGCGTAAAAATTCGCGCCCTAGCTCGACTTCTCGCGCCTTAGCACCAAAATCAGCGCCCCAGCCAGACTTCGCGCCGCAGCGCCGAAGTCAGCGCCGGAGCGCCAGACTTCGCGCCGCAGTGCCGAGTCCTTATACATTTCTCGGGCCGAAGAGCCATCTCAACGCCGCTGCGCGGCCTACAGTTCAAACTGTGGCGCCGCGGGGCCACTTAGTAGAATGCTCAGAAATGACTTTTATCTTGCACAGAAGTCTGAATTTTTAGTTGTAATGCTATATGACCAAATAATTCTGTTATTTTAGTATTGTAATGTGTTGAACGAACATGGTGTTAATACCTAACGAGTTTATTATCGTTTAGGAATATAACTTGATTACATGGTTAGACATTTAAACCATAAGTGATGTAGTGTTGATTATGACTGATCATATCATATTAACATATGTATATAGGGTATTGTGATTTGGATATTAACGGTTTAATCTACGCGCAAGGAAAGTTCTTTAACTCTACTTTGTTAATAGTTGAGCAAGTTTTTCTAATTCTAAATCGTCGTTATTCAAATTTCATATTTCTATACTTTATTGAGTAAAGTATTTTCATTAAGCAACTTAATTGTATCTAGTTATTCGTGATGATACAAGCTTCCCATCTCCACACTTTCGTCGAGATAGTTATTATGATTATGCAAGTTTTTCCTAACTCTAAACTTGTTATATTAGCATGCAAGTACCTTTATTCTGTTGAATCAATTTATCGTTCAAATTATTGTTGTTATGCATGCTTGATATTAAATTCTAAGATGTAACCTTAGCTTAATGTTGTTCAAAGCAAGGTATGATAGATTATTCAGTTGTTATGCTATTAGATTATTCCTAAAGCATGAACTTAGAACTAAATGTTTATTCAGTTATGATCATTCAATAACATTGTGTTATTATCTTTTATTCAACTAATTCTTAGTTGATGTTCGTTGAACTCCAAATTACCTTGAAGTGTATCCAAACCAAACGGACTTTGGTGCGGACTTGCACTCTAAATACTGAGATGAACAACCCTATTTTTAGGGGTTGCACCTAGTTTTATACTTTGTACTGAAATGTTTGTAGACAATACATTGTACAAAAGGCTGATCCCCCTACGTACGTGGAGTCCTTATAGTCTTATGACTGTTAAAGTTAAAGTTGAAAGATTACTTATAACTGTGGACATGGTTCGTGGTCATTAGACCCTCAGTTGTACATTTCAGAATGTTAATAGAACATATTGTTCAATTCAATTGAGCCTATTAGTTGGCAAATGTTATAAGATTTTCTTCATTGTTATTTCAAGTGAGCTTTGTTTGCTCACTCTTGCTTATATAACAATTACAGTTAAAGATGAGAAGGTAGATGTACCTAGCACCAGTAAAGGAAAGGGAAAGATGAACGAGTACTGAAGACTTGTAATATGTTGACAGTTATTTACTAGACTTTAATTTGATTGATGTAATGAAGTATTTATTTAATTTCTGCATTTGAATGATTGTAATTAAAGGTTAGATAACCTGGGAGATTTTGTTTATGTAATCCCTTAAGGGAAGGTTTATTATTCAATTTTTATTATGATTGGATAGTTAGATATGAATAATTTGATTAAGTGAACACCGAATCTTGAGGTAATGAAGTACCGAGATTTGGGGGTGTCACATTTAACGAACGTAATCATCGGTTGTTTAAAATACAATACTCTTTCTAACTCACACTCTTTTTCATAATCACTTATTTCCCTTTCTTCTTTTTGCTCAATTTTTCTCTCAACTGTCTCATTCCCTAGTTTATTTTTAGTCTCACTTTTCTCAATCTCTCTACTCTTTTCATTCTCACTCCTTTCGATCTCTCTTTTCTTTTCATTCCCAATCTTTTCAATCTCTCTTTTGTTCTCATCTTCACTTTATTTGCTCCCTCTTTTTCACTCTTAATCTTGAGATCACAATCTTTTTGTAAATGAATTGGATCTTCATCTTTATCTAGCACACTTGTTGATGAGTGGGTAATATACCCATGAATTGAGTATTTATTAGCTTAATATATTGTTAGTCTTAAGGCAATGCAGGGGCAAAACAGTGAATTTTGGCAAAAGGAGGGACAAAAGAGGAATTTTGACAACTTTAGCAGTGTCGGGGCGCTACTCCAAGAGTAAAACCCAGCCCTGGGACGCTGAGAGTCGGGAATTGTTGGTTGAGTTTATTTGCAGTTGGGATTTTGGACTCGAATTTCTATTATGAATTAGATTCTTAATGGAGCTAGACTTTGTGGAGAAATTCTATATATAAGAGGAAGGGTTGTTCATCTAAGAGACACACAGAGTTTGAAGCAAATAGCTAAACTTGAAGATTGGAGAACTGGAGAAGCTTTGCAAGGAATTCAGACTTGAGACTTGAAGGCCGAAGAAGAATTCATTGAGTTTTTCTTACTTCTTTATTTAGTTTTGTAATTCTATTGTGATGACTTATTTAGGATTTCTGATTTTAAATTTCAGCATGAACGAAACTTATAATTAAGACTGCAATTGAACCTTTTATGTTTATGAATTAATTATTTATTTAATTCCAATTATTTATTCAAATTGAGTTGTTTATCGTATTTTGTGATTATTGATTAATTGTTTGGTCAGCAATTAGCGGGATACTTTAGATGAATTCGGGAGATGAAATCTAGGGTTAGATCTGAATATGATAACATGTATTCTTAGTTATTTGCATGAGTTGAATAATTAGGGTTGCAAATTGAATAGGAATATCTCTTTTCACTGTATGTAACTTTTGGAAATTGTTATTTAATGAATTTGATTCTTTTATTTTGCATAGGAATATAGCTAGATTAATTGAATTGATTATTTTTATTTAATCCTTAGGAAAGGGATTATAAATAATCACGAATTCCTATTAACAACTTTAATGGATTTAATAATTGGATGATTTGGATAATTGATTCATGTTACATAATTGGGGATATTGTAGTCTGAAGCCTTTAACATCTAATTTTCAACCTTTGTGTTAGCTTTTACTCTTTGTTTTAAATTTACTTTTTACCATTAATCATAATTGAGATTGTTTAAATAAAATTGAATTGATACAAAACTAGTAGTTGAGATATAATAAATGAAGATTCCATGTGGTTTCGACACTTGTATTTACTCTATATTATTTGTTAATCGTTTATACTTATACGTATTTGTCAATATCCAAATTGGAGAACATGTTTTTGGTGCCATTGTCGGGGAATCGAAGTTTAGTATTTATTTCCATATTAGTAACAATCAATTCAGTCTTAATTTAAACTTTTTATTTTCTTTGTTATTTTACCTTTGTAGGTTTTCTAATCTGTGTATGCACACTAGGCCTAAAGGTAAGGAGGAACTTTTGTCGTTCGTAGACAATATTGAAAGAAAGTTCCAAAAACTGAAGTTATCTGTTCTAGAAACACAAATGGAAGAAGAACATGCATAGGAAACCAAAACGCAAGAAACCATGGCTAAGGAAGAACAAAAGTCACTAAGGAATTACACAACACCGTTGGTGACAGAAATTTAATCCATCATTCAGAGACCTGCCATAAATGCCAACAATTTTTAGATTAAGATGGGAACCATACAGATGCTATAAAATTTAGTACAGTTTCGGGGTGGTCGGAATGATGATTTGAATGAACATCTCATCAATTTCCTGAAAATCTGTGACACATTCAAGTTTAATGGGTTACGAACGAAGTTGTGAGGTTGAAATTGTTTCCATTCACACTCCTCAATATGGCGAAAAGTTGGTTGTATTCGTTTTCGTTGGTTTCAATTACAACGTGGGCAGATTTGATACAAAAATTCTTAGCTAAATTCTTTCCACTTGCTAAGACGGCGAAAATGAGGAATGATATCGTTACATTCAAAAATTTTGATTCAGAAATGTTATACGAGGCGTGTGAAAGATTCAAGGACCTACTCCGCAAATGCCCTCACTATAGAATCCAGAAGTGGTTGCAGGTGCAGACGTTCTATACCGGGTTACATAGCACGACAAGGACAAGTATAGATGCAACAGATTGGGGTGTTATTATGGCAAAGAACGTTGATGAGGCCTATCAGTTGTTAGAAACCATGGCAGCCAACAAATACAGTGACTTATGGCAAGGATCAGTTAACCAAAAACAGCAGGAAAATTGGAGTTGGATGCGGTCACAGCCTTGTCTACACAAGTGTCTACTTTAACTAAAAAGATTGATTCATGAGAACTTTAATAGATGTGCAAAAAGGTGAATTAACAATGAGTCCAAGATTAGGAAATCACCTTTAGATTAATAAATAATCCACATCATCCCTGCAGTACGGCCAAGGATATTCATTAGTATCACGACCACAAATTATCCATGCACTACGGGCCAAGGATATTCGTGTTTTCATCAATGGTCATGATCATGCCAACAACTATCCATCAATGCACTACGGGCCAATGAGAACTTTTACCACATCATTTGTAACATTACGGTCATGATTATACCGAATAATCTCTGGATATAATCATACCAAGTCCATCTATGCACTACGGGCCAAAGATAACTTTCAACATAATATAAGCATGAAGATGATGACAATGATATAAGAATTCAAATAAATAAAAGCAGAGAATAAATTTTTAAAGATTTATAATTTAATTTATCCAGAAATCAATAACGTCCAAATTGTCAACATGATACTGCTTTGTGGAGTAAAATTCAAGAATAATATTGTACTAAAAATGATTTGGACCAAAAATGAATCAGTTTTTATCATGAATAGTACCCCGGGTGAATAGTACTCGAGTGAATAGTATCCCGTGAATAGTACTTCAGGAATAGTAACCCCGTGAATAGTACTCCGGCATGAAAAAGTTAAAACTTATCAAGAATGCTCAGAATAATATTTTCATGAAAAGATACTGGATGAAGCGCAAATAGCAAGGATATTCTACTAATTTCATGGAGTATAGAAGCCAAAACTTAAACAAAACAAGTATAGAATTCGAAAGATGAAACGAAATAATATTACTTACATACTACAGAGTATGGAAGAAAATATTATTTTAAGCGAATATTGAACAAAAATAACATCTCTTTCCTTGAAAGAAGAGTATTCCAATTGGTATAGCGGAGATATTCTTGAAGAAAACTTTCACTATTTTCTAAACTCATAGCTTTCTAAAACTCGAAAGAAATACGCTTAATATTATAGAAGAAGAATTCTATGATTCTGGTGTGATTTTCAATTCTAACTAAGCATCCTATTTATAGGAGAATGGAAGGGGTATTATTTGAATAAAAATCACGGACGCAATAGTAACGTACGAAATTTTCAGCCTAATTTTTTCAATTCACGAGATTTATTACTATACAACACTATGTAGGTACTATGCAAATACTATGCATAATAAAATATAATATTTTCTATTTTTCATAAAAAAATAAAACTTATTATAATATATATATATATATATATATATATATATATATATATATATATATATATATATATATATAATAATTATACCTATATAACAAACATCCGTGACTTCTGAATTTCTCCACCCATATGTCCTTTTCAAAAACGTGGGCCCCACCATAATCATATATATAATACTTATATATATATATATATATATATATATATATATATATATATATACTGAATAACTTTCTACCGATTATTTTGAAAAATGAGTAAATGGGGGTCCAAATAATACGTCAATATTTACAACAAATACTTCATAAATTTACCTCAATATTTTTAACAACATTTATCATCATTATTATAATTCACAATATTTAACAACCAGATCGTTTTCAGGAAAGAGGGAGATTTTCGATAAGGATTTCTCCCTATTGGCGCGTAATTAGGTGACCAAACCTCTCCTTGACAGATCTTCTAGACATTGTCAATATTGAAGATATAATATGAATAATTATGTCGTCTTAATTATTAATTTAATAATATAACATATTATGCAGATGATACTGTGACAATAATTGAATCAATAATATGAGAGATATGATGCAGCAATTACTGTAGCAATAATTGAACAAAACTGAGTGACTTCTCACGTAAGCATAAATAATTAATACCGTGTGCTACTATACAAACACGTGTATTACTGCACTTTTAACACTGTGTATTTCAACAGTTAACGATAAAATTTCTACCGTTACTTTTATAAAAAGATATTTTTGTCATTTTCTCATTCCGACAATAATTTCATTTGTGGGGTCCACTAATGATTGTGCCGTCGTACGAATATTCCCTGTTAAAACGAATATTTTCTGACCAATCGAATATAATATAACAACTTGCGTACTTTATAAAATTTATAAATATTACCCACAACTATAACATTATATCACATTCACTCCTTAATATTCAAAAATTATATTTATAGAAAATTAATCTTTATTCATAAAAGTTGGGGTCTTACAACCTCCCCTTCTTATGAAATTTCGCCCTCGAAATTAGAGTACATACCTAGTATGACGAAGAGGTGAGGATACCTTAATTTCATTTCAGATTCTAACTCCCAGGTCATTTCCTCAATATCGTGGTGTCTCCACAAAACTTTGACTTGAGGTATAACCTTGGAGCGTAAAATATATTCCTTCTTATCCAAGATTTTAATAGGAACCTCTTCATACGTTAAATCTTTCGCTATTTCGTCCGGTTCTAACTCAATAATGTGGTTTGGGTCTTCCACATATTTACGTAACATGGATATGTGAAAAACATTATGAACACGAGACATACTTGGCGGTAACGCGAGTCTATAAGCCACAGTTCCTACTCGGTCAAGTATTTCAAATGGGCCAATGAATCGAGGATTAAGCTTCCCTCTCTTTCCAAATCTCGTAACTCCTTTCCATGGTGCCACACGTAACAACACATGCTCTCCAACATTGAATTCCACGTCCTTTCGATGAAGATCAGCATAACTCTTTTGTCGATCTTGTGAGGTCTTTATACATTGCCGGATCATTTGAATCTTTTTTGTAGTCATACGTACCAATTTCGGTCCCAACAACGTTGCTTCACCCACCTCGTCCCAGCATACTGGAGAACGACACTTTCTTTCATACAACGCCTCAAATAGAGCCATGCCGATACTTTCTTGATAACTGTTGTTGTAGGAAAATTTCACCAATGGTAAGAATTTGTCCCAACTTTCCTTGAAGTCAAGGACACAAAGTCTTAATAAATCTTCAAGAGTTTGAATAGTCCTCTCCGACTGCCCGTCCGTTTGAGGATGATATGCCGAACTAAATCGTAAATCCGTGCCCATAGCTTTTTTTAAACTAACCTAAAATCTTGAAGTGAATCTTGGGTCTCGATCAGAAACTATGGATACTGGCATGCCATGCAATATTACAATCTCGTTTATATACATACGAGCAAGACGTTCAAGTGTATAAGTTTCTCATATTGGTAAGAAATGAGCAGACTTAGTCAATCTATCAACAATGACCCAAATCGCATCTATGCCTTGAGAAACCTTGGGAAGACCAGTAACGAAATCCATCGTAATGTGCTTCCACTTCTATTCTGAAATTTCAAGTGGTTGCAATGGACCTTTTGGCACTTGATGCTCTGCCTTAACACGTTAACAAGTTAAACACCTTGAGATAAACTCCGTTATCTCTCTCTTCATATTGCTCCACCAAAATGTATGTTGAAGATCACGATACATTTTGGTACTCCCAGGATGGATTGCAAACGGTGTGTTGTGCGCCTCCATCATGATTTTATACTTTAAATCAGGGTCGTTAGGAACACAAAGTCTGGAGTTGACTCTAAGTATTCCTTCTTCATCGATTCTTGCTTCCGAGATCGCACCTTCTTGCACTTTCTTCCTCATATGCATCAGTTCCAGGGCTATAGCTTTAGCAGCTTTAACTTTATCAATTAAAGTCAGTTCTACTAGTATATTCGCCATCATCACATTGGTCCCTGGAGTTTTTAACTCCATCCTTTGTAAGTCATATAAAATGGGTCTTTGCGTTGACAATATCGCACTCGTACCCGCATATAATCTTCTACTCAATGTGTCAGCTACTACGTTTGCTTTTCCAGGGTGGTATTGAATGGTATGCTCATAATCTTTCAACAGTTTAAGCCAACGTCGTTGCCGCATGTTGAGTTCCTTTTGAGTGAAGAAATATTTGAGGCTTTTATGATCCGTATAAATCTCCACTTCCTCCCCATACAGGTAATGCCTCCAAATTTTAAGTGCGAAGACAACAGCTGCTAATTCTAGATCATGAGTAGGATAATTTCTCTCATATTCTTTGAGTTGTCGAGAGACATAGGCTATGACTTTTCCATGTTGCATAAGAACACATCCTAACCCTTTGCCCGAAGCATCACTATAGATGACAAATCCCTTCGAGCCAGATGGTATTGTCAGAATAGGTGCTGAAATGAGTCTCCTCTTAAGTTCTTGAAAACTCTTCTCACATTCCTCGCTCCAACTGAATTTTGTATCTTTTCGAGTCAACTGAGTTAACGGAGTAGCGATTCGAGAAAACCCTTCTACGAATCTCCGATAATACCCAATTAAGTCAAGAAAGCTACATATTTCGGTCACTGATTTAGGTTGCTCTTAGCTTTGTATTGCTTTAATCATTGCCGGGTCAACAGATATTCCATGACTTGATACTACGTGCCCAAGGAATGCTACTTCCTCAAGCCAGAACTCGCATTTCTTCAGCTTGGCGTAAAGCTTATTTTCACGAAGCTTTTGGAGTATCAGCCTCAAGTGTTGCTCATGATCTTCACGGCTTTTGAAATATATGAGAATGTCATCAATAAAGACAACCACAAAATAATCCAAATATGCCTTGAATACTCAGTTCATCATATCTATGAAGGCAGCAGGAGCATTAGTCAATCCAAAAGACATAACTAAGAATTCACAATGCCCGTACCAAGTTCTGAAAGCAGTCTTTGGAATATCATCAGTTTTAATCTTCAATTGGTGATATCCGGAACGAAGATCAATCTTTGAAAAGAATTTGGCGCCTTGTAACTGGTCAAACAGGTCATCAATGCGAGGCAACGGGTACCTATTTTTGATGGTGACATGATTCAACTCCCAATAATAAATACAAAGTCGCATACTTTCATCTTTCTTCTTCACAAATAGAACAGGAGCACCCCAAGGGGACGTACTAGGACGAATGAAACCGATGTCTAACAATTCCTATAGTTGGATTTTTAACTCCTGAAGTTCAATAGGATCCAATCGATATGTGGCTTTAGAAATGGGTTTTGTACCGAGTTCAAGATCGATACAAAATTCAATTTCACGCTCTGGGAGCAGGTCAGGAAGTTCTTCAGGGAATACGTCAAGAAATTTATTAACAATCATTCAAAACTGACGTATTTTTGTTTAAATCTGTGACATGAGCTAAGAAAGCTTGACATCCATTTTTTAATAAACGAATACCTTTATGGCTTGAGATGACAGTGATTGATTTTAATGGTTTGGTCGCTTGAATTCGCATAATAGGTTGGTTAGGAATATGAAAGCTAACAACCTTACGAAAACAATCAATTTTAGCATGATGAGTAGTTAACCAATCAATCCCTAGAATTACATCAAATGCAAGTATTTTTAATGAAATAAGATCGACAGGTAATGTGAGGGTACCAATTTAAACCAAACAAGACTTATAAACAGTGGATGTAATGAAGGTTTCTCCCAACGGAGTTTCAACAGATAAGTCAAAGTCTAATTTCTCTGGAGTCAAATTTAAACATTGAGCGCAAGTAGAAGAAATAAAAGAATGGGTAGAACCGGTATCAAAAAAGGTATATACTTCACTAGAGTTTATGATAAGATTACCCGTGATGACCTCGTTCAGGTTCCTTGCTTTTTGGGAGGTTACGAGAAATGCTCTCCCTTGAACTACTAGTTTTGACTTGTCTGGGACGGCATTTGGTGTCACCGTTCCAACTGGACTTGGCTTCCCTGTATGATAAAATCTATCTAGGTGACCTTCTCTTCCATAATTGTAACACGTTTTGGACTTCTGCGCACAGTTTGGACTCATGTGTCCCTCCCCTCCGCATTTGAAGCATATGATAGGTGGTCGTTCTCCTTCCTTAACAATGGGTGCGGGTGCTGATGTCTTTCCATCATTGTTGAATCTCCTCTTCATGAAATGTTCACTTTTATTGTCTTGGCCATGATTACCATCGAAGTGGTTACCATTTTTGGCATGTTGATTCCCTCCACGTTTGTTGTCACCGCTTCGATGACTGCTACCACTGGTATTATCATTTTATCGGCTACTCTCTCTTGGTTAGGTTGACTCGTTATCGCACTCCAATAACTGAGCCCTATTTACAACATCTGAATACAAACACAGTTTATGAGAAATTAGGTATTGACGTATCTCAGGTTTTAAACCTCTTAGAAACATTCGCGTCATTCTCTCCTCATTATCAACCAAGTGGGACGCAAACCGGGACAACTCGGCAAACTTAGCTTCGTACTGCGACACGGTCATATTGTTCTGCTCCAACTTGATGAACTCTACCTCCTTCATGTGAAGAATACTTTCGGGAAAGTACTTGTCGTTGAATAGTTCTTGGAACTTCTCCCAAGACCTCTTCAGTGCGGCAGGTTGAGTACGCTTTATCGATTCCCACCGGTAATCTGCCTCTTCTCGCAACATAAAGGTGGCAAAGGGAACCTTTTGCTGCTCGGAGCATCCCAAGACATCAAATAGTTTAGTGATCTACATTATCTACGTTTCCTCCTTAAGTGGTTTTGGCTCTCCAATAAACTCTGGTGGTCCCAGTTCCATGAACTGCTTAGCGATGACCGTCCGAGAGTTGCCAGTGTTTCCACCTGCATTTTGAATAGGAGCCGCTCTCGCCTGATGTTGCATGAATTTCATAAAGCCTCTGAACATCCCATTGTTCATCATTTGATCGGTGTTGTTGTTTACTTGAGGATTATTATCTTCTTGTTGCACATTATCCTAGGTATTGATCGTTGGTGACTCAACGGTCTCCTGTGCTCCATTGCTATTCTCAACATTCTCGAATGTCATTTTCAAATACTGTCACAAAACAAGGGTTAATTGACACACCACATATTATCCCTATATTCTGATCGACCAATTAAATAACAAATAAACTTAGGTAGGTCATATTAGCGAAAGAATTTCCCGTCTCTCCCCTCCTAGTTCTTGTCTCACATCTCAACCAGGGATCATATCCCTAAGCTTTGATACCAATTGTGACGCCCCCAAAATAGGTAAACATCACCCATTCTGAGTCGCCAAATACATGGTTCAGAATACAAATATGAACTTAATTATAGAACATAAGCTGTAAGTTTGAATACAAATATTATCTTCAAGACAGTATTAAAACTCAAAATAAGTCCTCAATCCATTTATTATCACACTATTTTACAGAATAGTGAGGACTACTAATGCAAACATCTGGACCGTCACTCCGCTCCCCGACTAGTCCCAGCTATATTCTCATTTCTTGAAGAGAACAATGAAAGCAAATGGTGAGCCCAACTAGCCCAGTAAGAAATATTATGACTAAGATAATGCAGAATAAATTATCGTTAGCCTTCAACAGTGTTAAACTGATAAAATATAATAAATATCAAGTTTAACTGCAGCGGAACAAGCAATCCATTAGAAGAGTCAAGTAGAGCATGATATCTACTATCTTCTATGATTTAAGAGAATTTATCATCAATTTTATCGTTGAGACTCAGCTTAATAAATAATCCACATCATCCCTGCAGTACGGCCAAGGATATTCATTAGTATCACGACAACAAATTATCCATGCACTACGGGCCAAGGATATTCGTGTTTTCATCAATGGTCATGATCATGCCAACAACTATCCATCAATGCACTACGGGCCAATGAGAACTTTTACCACATCATTTGTAACATTACGGTCATGATTATACCGAATAATCTCTGGATATAATCATACCAAGTCCATCTATGCACTACGGGCCAAAGATAACTTTCAACATAATATAAGCATGAAGATGATGACAATGATATAAGAATTCAAATAAATAAAAGCAGAGAATAAATTTTTAAAGATTTATAATTTAATTTATCCAGAAATCAATAACGTCCAAATTGTCAACATGATACTGCTTTGTGGAGTAAAATTCAAGAATAATATTGTACCAAAAATGATTTGGACTGAAAACGAATTAATTTTTATCATGAATAGTATCTCGGGTGAATAGTACTCGAGTGAATAGTACCCTGTGAATAGTAACCCCGTAAATAGTATTCCGACATGAAAAAGTTAAAACTTATCAAGAATGCTCAGAATAATATTTTCATAAAAAGATACTAGATGAAGCGCAAATAGCAAAGATATTCCACTAATTTCATGGAGTATACAAGCCAAAACTTTAACAAAATAAGTATAGAATTTGAAATCTGAAACGAAATAATATTACTTACATACTACAGAGTATGGAATAAAATATTATTTCAAGTGAATATTGAACAAAAATAACATCCCTTACCTTGAAAAGAAGAGTATTCTAACTGGTATAACGGGGATATTCTTGAAGAAAACTTTCACTATTTTTTAAACTCAAAGATTTTTAAAACTCGAAAGAAATACGCTCAATATTATAGAAGAAGAATTCTCTGATTCTGGTGTGATTTCCAATTCTAACTAAGCATCCTATTTATAGGAGAATGGAAGGGGTACTATTTGAATAAAAATCACGGACGTAATAGTATCATCTACCAAATTAAAACCAACTTTAAGTGTGTTATACATACCATATTAGAATGCATTTTAGAGGTTATAACCCTTCCATTTCAAATGTGATACGTAGCTTAAAACAGTGGTCATATTTGGCTTGCCACACTAAGTTTATTTTTCTCTTTTACTTTTGTTTTAGCTTGAAATTGCCTTTCACTCTAATCTAGTACTTTCAAATTCCTTAATTACCATCATTTATGTTGTATACATCAATCCCAAGCTTTACTTTCTTCTCATATTCATTTTTTAGTTAAAATAGTTCTTTTAGAACTTTTATCGAACAGTTGGTATCAGAACTGTAGGTTATAAACCTTAGATAGGTGTACCTTAGGCTATAACCGTAGAGATGAGGATAAGGAATAAACTCAAATAGAGTTTAATTTGTTACTCAAATAAAGTTTAATTTATTAAGAGATGAATTTGGAAAATTCATTATTAAGTAAATAAGATTCAAAGAAGAATTTTGAAAAGTTATAAAGATCCAAAGTTACCTAACTCTGATGTTAAAGACAAAAAGTAATAATGAATAGATAGAGTCTATGAGACTAAAAGTATAAAGGGAAAGGAGATCGTAAAACAAAATGATCATAAGATAGAAGAGAATCGTAATATAACACGATTATAAGATAAGATCACAACGTGATCAGATTGAATAGCAGAAAATCTGTGAAATGATTGGAATGATATAGCCTGACGCTATAAAGAGAATGTACTATGAAATGGTACGATGTAAACTCGAAAAGAGTTGTAGATGATGAGATACAGATTAAATAAAATTCGTGTTGATTAAGGGAAAGCTAGAATTGTGTGAGATTTCAATTCAGAACTCATGTCAGTAGCTAAGTTGTATGATTCTTTGTATGGGCGGGGAATTGTACTTGGTCTAACAACCACTTAGCTTCTGGTAGTGATAATCATTGAAATATGTGTATCGCGCTATTTGCTATATACCTGTTGAGAAGGTGATTCTTTTCTTATGTGTATAACAGATAGGTAGAGAATATAAGGTTTGCGGTTCTTAAAACTAATGCATATGGTAAGTTCGTGACTCATAATCATATGGTATGTTTTGAACCCCTTAGTGAATGGACACCTATGGTTTAACTAGGATAAGTTTCTAAACTCATATGATTATGGCAAGTTCCTGGATTTTCAAAGTGTGATAAGTTTGACGAACTGGGTATAACTAAGTGTGAATGAAGTATTGAGGATGATAGGAATTGATAGACTTATTAAGCAATGGATCATTAGAGAAATTGAAGTTGATGGTGGAAGCATAGGTATTCCAAATCTTTTAGCTATGCTAGACTTCAAAATTTTTGACATCAAGCTAAATTCGCACTATGGTGCCTTTAAAAATGAATTTTGTTATCAGTAACATACGGTGACAAAGGTATATATATGGACTGTGAACCACTAACATCTCGTTATCTGTTACAACATGATAACACTAAAATTGATTTTCAATGGTTTTGAACCATTTAAAGAAGAGTCTATGTTAATTGCTTTAGCTAGACAAAAATGATTTAAAATATATCAAAATGTATTTTATATATATCAGTAATGCATCATGTAACCTGGTGTAAAAGATGATAAAAATGATGGAGTTATCAATACAAAATTACTTAGTGTTGGATGTGATCAAAAGATCGTCAGCCCACTATGGTAAGATGTAGTATGACAAAGTCACAAAATGACGGAATCCTCAAACGGACTGTAAATACAGTGCGGAATCATGACGTCATAAAATGATTTTTTAGAATTTTAAACCAATTAAAAAAAAGTCAATACCAATTAAAGTGGCTGGACAAATGTTTCAATTGATGTTCGACTTATTGATATGCGTCTAAGCTATTTGATTCAGCTAGGCAAATGTTTATGAAAATTTAAGTATTTCTTTGAGAATTTATCCTGAACCAAATTGTTTTGGTACGGAATCTTATGCTAAGTCTGAGGTGAAAAACCCCGATTGGATAAAATAATCCAATCTAGTAGCGCAAATAGTCGCTAAACAAGATTGATACGTTGTGCAAGATGTAGGGTACGATAGGATGCTCACCTAGTACAACATTTTTACAGAATTGGTTGCGGTGAATACCGTTAAACCTGAGAGTTCATGGTCTATATGATCCCTCAACATAATATGAAAAGTTTTTAACTTCCTAAACAGAGTAGAAATTGTTGAATGAGATGATAGAAGAGAAATCCTCAAAGGAGGAAAATGTAAAGGTTAAATTGAAAACCTATTTTCGGTGAATAGGAGAACCAAAGATTAGTAAACTGTAATTTCTGGGAAGAAATTCTTAGAAAAAGAGGTGAATGTGACAACCTGAAAATTTAGAAGATCTCGAATGATTAAATTAAAGGTTAATTAAAGTTTAAAACCTAGAGTGAAAATAGATTATTTATTTAAAATTTTTAAGAAAAATCTAAGGAAATAGTACGTTGAAATGATTCAATGATAAGGTTACGAGAAAGAATAAGATCTAAACCGATTAAGAATGATTCGGTATTATTATTCCGGGGACGGAATCCTTATAAGGGGAAAAGAATATGATAACCCAAATTTTTGGGTAATATTAAAATAAGAATTAAATAAATAAAATTCTTATTATATAATATGTTGTATGATATTATATTGCATAAGTGGACATGAACTATGCAATATGTGATGTTTATGCTTAATAAATATATTGGTATTATATATTTATTATATGTAAATAAATTGTAGGGGCAATTTATTAAAGGAAGAGAAAAATAACATACATTATTAAAATGATATTTCGATATCAAAATGAAAAGGAAAGCTAACATGGCTTAGTTATGAAATACTCTTGGCATGAAACTACCTATGTGGCTAAGGAAATAATTATATTATAATATAATTGATTTCATTCAAAAGTAGTATGTGGTAGATTAACACATGAAGCTTATTATGTATTGGGAGTCCAAATTGTATAATTTGGGCCCTAATAAATTTCCTATGTATGCTCACAAGCTTATCCCCAAGTGTAATGGGTCATTACTACTTTTGAATTATGTATTAGGCCAAATACCAAACTCAAATCCAGCCCACTCCTTGATCATTCCAGCAGCCACTTTGGATGAATTATGTTATGTCTTATTAGTTAGCAAATAGTATAACTGGTTCCAAGAGGGAGGAATCAGGTAGTTGATTAGCAGTTAGTTAGAGGCTATGCTATAGAGTGGCTAATTAGGGACCATTGTTAAGGAGCTGTCAGTAAGCTGAGAAGAGGAAAAGGTAGCTATCATAGGGGCCAAGTATGGTGAATTAGCTAGGATTAGTAGGAGCCAACTGACTGTTGTGTCAGGGGGCTGAATGAGGCTATAATCTAGCTAGATAAAGGCTGAAGAAAGACCAGCAATAGAGCCATGTTGACTAGCCTTCTTCCTTATCTATAAATAGCTTTACCAGGTATCTCAGTCTCAATTAGTAAACTTCCTAACTAAGGCTCCAAAAATAGTAGTACACACTGAGGGAAGGGAAGGAATCCGGCTGGTAAAGGAGAAAGAAATTAAGCAACAACTATTTGCAGTGTCTGAGCTATTAAGGTAAGCCTCCCAAGTCTCTCCCACTTTATTCTCTTGCTACTATTTGTTAATGTTTTAATGTAGTTGTGTTAGTGAATTCAATTGTTGTTAAACTAACTGATAAGGAAATTAGTGAGTTAAGCTTTCTTGGGTAAAACCATCTATAAGAGTTGTAATATCAAACTTTTAATGAAAGGTTAACAAGTAATAAACTATCTTATTTAAAACTAAAATGTGCAAGTTGTGATGAAATGGACTGCTATGGTTTTATCTAGGCACAAAGAGATAGGTTGGGCTGAGGAGTAATAAGGAGGATAAAAAAATGGATTCATGATTTAAACAAATGGCTGTGAAACTTGTACCTTATGGACTGTGCCTACCAACTGTTCGATAAAAGTTCTAAAATAACTGTTTTGACTAAAAAAAATGAATATGAGAAGAAAGTAAAGCTTGGGATTGATGTATACAACATAAATGATGTTAATTAAGGAATTTGAAGGTACTAGATTAGAATGAAAGGAAATTTCAAGCTAAAACGAAAGTAAAAGAGAAAAATAAACTTAGTGTGGCAAGCCATATATGACCACTGTTTTGAGCTACGTATCACATCTGAAATGGAAGGGTTATAACCTCTAAAACGCATTCTCATATGGTATGTATAACACACTTAAAGTTGGTTTTAATTTGGTAGATGATTTAAAAGTTATAAGGCCATAATTTAGGCATGGTGGAGTAGAGTTGATGCCTATGGCAGCAGCAGTGGGGATGCTTGGCAAGGGTTGGAGCCTTCCTTGGGCGCTCAGTTAACACACTTGAATTATAAAGGGTGGATATATGACCTATTTAGTAGCTAAAGTTCAATTGAATAACTCAAGCCGCGAGAAATGAAAAGCTAACATATTAAAGAAGAGGTGGACTGCTGGCCATTAACTGCAATAATCAGCCATAAGGAACGGCATTTGCAAGCAAGTGAGTTCATATAGATGATGTATTAATGTAGATTGTTAGCTAGGAGAGTGTACCATCTCTTAGGTGTTAAAATAACCAAGGTGCATGTTATAATTTACCAAAATAAGAGGTAGGGAAAAAGGGACTGCTGCCTAATGGCAGCAGTGAGCAACATCAAACTGCTGTTGAAACAACATTGGTCGAGGGATGTTTTGAATAAAGAGTATAAAACCTTGCATACTTGAGTTTAAAACCATGAATGCAATGTATATAAAAAACATATGATATGATAATGCTAATGATTGAAGGCTTTAGTAAAAGATTAAAAATCGAAAAATTGTGAACTGCTGACCCTAAGGACAAATTCGGGGCTAGCTAGAGTTTCCAAAAAATTCTAGGCCTTTGGGGTATTATAGTACATTGAATAAGCTTTCCATAGACTCTAGAATATACTAATTCTGACTTCGGAGCAAAGAGTTATGACCGTTCAAAGTAGTCGCATCAAAATTGCCTAACCAAATCGGGTCAGTCCCTTTGCACGGAATTTCTAGAATTTTGTGCTAGTAATTTGAAAATGGTCAAAGAATAAAAGTTGTACTCCCAGAAGTTAGCTTCACGTGCGTTCAAGAATCACTTAAAAATGTTGAGAAACGAAGGAGTTATGACCATTTTCGGGAAGGAGGGTCGTGTAGTCTAAAAATAGAACATTCTGTCCACTTAGAGCATATTTCTGTTCTGTTCGGTTTGGAATTTAGATTTTTGATCGCAAGAGAAATTGTAGTCCAGGAAGTTAGTTTCGCGTGGGCTCAAGAATCGATCAAAAATGTTTTGAAACGAAAAAGTTATGACTGTTTTGGCGAGAGAGGGTAAAGCCAAAATAAAAGTAAAAAAATGTTATGAGCGTACACTTTTGGCACTCTATTTGGGCTGCCTAATGAACCCGAAATGGGGGTTTCATATTTTTTTAAAATAGTCTCATATGATACGAAAAACATACCAAAAATTGGTTGCAATTCGAGCTACAAGCAAGAAGTTAAAAATGCGTAAAGTATGCTTCAAGCAACTGAGTAGCAGCAGGGCACTGCCCAGCCACGCGCCGGCGTTGTGCCGTGCTGCGCTGGTGCAGTCGCCTGACATGCTTTTCACATACTGTTTTGGTCGATCTTAGTCGCTTGTTTTCGTAGTTAGAAAATTTCTTTAAATACTTGGATATACGGACTAAAACCTACCCAAAACTCGTAGCAAGTTGATTAAAGGTTTAAGAAACAAAAAAATTAGCAAAGGAGCGTGTCAAGCCATGGGCTGCCCAGCCCAGGCGGCAAATGCCGAGCCTGGCAGCCTTGGGCTACTCAGCTTATCTTGTTTTTCCGCGACATGTTTGGTTGGTTTTAGAGCTATTTGGCACATAATGAAACACCGGTATAGTATTATAAAGACTATATATCGCGCAAACTTATTCATGCGCAAGAAAAGTGATAAAAGTATTATGTAAACATGAAATTACATATATGTGATCAACTTGAATTGAGAAATGAAATATAAAAGGGTTATGAATTAAAATAAAATATGCTAACCCATTTAAACTTTATTAAAACACTTGTCGCGCAAAATACAACAACACAATACAATGAGTTTAAATACAAATATTGTCTTCTAGATAATATCCACACTCAAATAAGTCCTCATTACAATTATTGATACACTATTTTACAAAAATAGTGAGGACTGCTAAACAACTTTTTAAAACTGTCACTCCATACCCCGGCTAGTTCCTGCTATACTAACTCCTCCTGAAAAGAAAATGGAACAAAAAGGGTGAGCTCAACTAGCCCAGTAAGGAATATTATGACTAAGATAATATACAACAAATTATCGTTAGTCTTCAACATGGAAAATCTGAAAAAATATAATAGACAACAAGTTTTAGATCAACAACTGCAGCGAAAATAGCAATCCATTAGAAGAGTCAAATAGAGAAAGAATTCTACTATCTTCTAAGATTTAAAAGTCCATCATCAATATTTTATCCCTGTAGCATCAATTAATATACATCTTGAATCAAATATTCATCTTTGCACTACAAGCCAAAGATATTCATTTGTATCACCAGTTGGTCATGTTCATCTCAACACCTGTTCATCTTTGCACTACAGGCCAAAGATATTCATCAGGTAATCATACATCTTTGCACTACAGGCCAAAGATATTCAGTAGTATCATCATTTAGGACTGAGGATGATGAAAAATATTTTAAAGAAAACGAATCTAGTGAGATAAAAGAACAAATATTAGGGATTCGTATTACAGTTTATCCAAGTTCAATAATACTCCATAATAACCAATTTTGATCAAAACATGGATACAATCAAAGATAGTAACCATAATAGACAACTTGGACAAAAAGAAAAAAATTACATTTTTCGATGAATAATGCCGTATTCGTGAATAGTGTTGTATACGTGAATAGTAACGTATACGTGAATAGTAACCCCGACACAAAAAGTTTCAAATTTAATAAAAAGTTCATACCAACATTTCGGTATAATGATATTGAAGAAAATATTATTTTAAGAAGAATATAACACCCCTTACCTCAAAATATCAGTATTTCTGATTGGAATATCGGTATAAGGCTGAAGAAAACTTGTACTGATGAATAGAAACTCATAAAGTATCTAAATACTCATAAAATACACTCAATAATCTAGAGAGAGAAAGAGAGAAAACTTGTTTTTGGTGTGATTTTCAATTTTAACTTAGCCCTCTATTTATAGGAAAATGTTAGCACGCCGAAGCAGACTTAACCTGCAACCTGATGGCTTTACCTGCTACTATTCCCACCCACCACATTTGAATAAAAATCTCAGCACATTTTCACCAACCAAAAGTGGGGTCCACCAATTCTACAATTTTTCACCAAAATGATAAATTCTGAAACTTTAACAATTTCTGAACCAGCCATCTCTTAAAATTCATAACAAATCATACGTTCATTTTTAACGGTTCAAAATTTGTGGATATATACTCAACTTATATATGTATAACATATCCAAAAATCACAACGATCCAACGGTCGGATTAAAAATTATAACCCCCGCAATATATCTCAAAAACCCTGATTAATTTTTAATACCTCCATTCCGACAAAAATACTGATAAAACACCTCAACATTAACTCCTTCATTTTTCACCACAAAATATATCCAACATTTATATTCACATAAAATAAATATTTTCTTATCATATGAATCAATAATTAATTATTCACAATTAATATTACAGAATCACATTTATGACAACCAGGCCGTTTTCAGGAAAGAGGGGGCTTTCCAATAAGGATTTCTCCTTACTGGCGCGTAATTAGGTGACCAAACCTCTCCTTAGAAAGAACTTTCTAGACATTGTCAATAATGTTATCTAATAATATTATTCAAATAATATGAATTATTGATCTGATAATAGAAAATATTGTGCAGTGACAATTATTGAAATAACAATAATATAAAATATCAATGCAGCAATTATTGAATCAATAAAATAAAATATTGAACAGTAACTACTGTAACAATTATTGAGTAGTGTCTTCCTTCGTAAGAATCAATAATTCAAAAATATTGTGCAATCCATGTGCTACTGTGCAACCACGCGTATTACTGTATTTTAACCACCGGGTATTTCAACAGTGTTAACGGTAACAACTACACTGTTATTTATAAAAACTTAATTTTTGTCGTTATCTTCATCCAACCGTTTTCCGTTATGGGGTCCACAAATAGTTGCGCCGTCGTACGAATATTTTCCGACAGAAAGAATATTCCACGACCAAACAAATATTCCCCGACAAAATGAATATTATATAACCACTTGTTTATTTTGCAAAATTTGCTCATTTCACCCATAACCAAAATATTATATCAAATTAACACCTTATTATTCACAATAATAATTAGAGAAAATTTGATTTTATTCATTAATAAGTTGGGGTCTTACAACCTCCCCTCCTTATAAAATTTCGCCCTCGAAATTGACGTACGTACCTGGTGTTTCGAAAAGGTGGGATTACCTCGCTTTCATTTCTGATTCTAACTCCCTGGTCATTTCTTTAATAGCATGGTTTCTCCACAAAATCTTAACTTGTGGTATAACCATCGTGCGTAGGACATGCTCTTTCCTATCCAATATCTTAACAGGTACCTCCTCGTATGTTAAATCTTCGGCTATCTCGTCCGGTTCTAACTCAATAATGTGGTTCGGGTCTTTAACATATTTACGAAGCATAGATATGTGAAAAACATTATGAACACGAGACATACTTGGAAGTAATGCGAGTCTATAGGCCACATTTCCTATTCGGTCTAGAATTTCAAATGGACCAACAAATCGTGGATTGAACTTTCCTCTCTTCCCAAATCTTGTAACTCCCTTCCATGATGCAACACGTAACAATACATGATCCCCAATATTTAATTCCATGTCCTTTCGATGAAGATCCGCATAACTCTTTTGTCGATCCTGTGCCGTTTGTATACATTGTCGAATCGTTTAGATCTTCTCTGTAGTCATTCGTACCAACTCTGGTCCCAACAATGTTGCTTCACCCACCTCGTCCCAGCATACTGGAGAACGACATTTTCTTCCATACAACGCCTCGAATGGAGCCACACCTATACTTGCCTAATAACTGTTGTTGTAGGAGAATTCCACCAATGGTAGGTACTTATCCCAACTCCCTTTGAAATCTAGGACACAAAGTCTTAACAAATCTTCAAGAGTTTGAATAGTCCTCTCTGATTGTCCGTCCGTTTGAGGATGGTATGTCGAACTAAATCGTAAATCCGTGCCCATAGCTTTCTGCAACCTAACCCAAAATTGTGAAGTGAATCTTGGGTCACGATCCGAAACTATGGATACTAGCATGCCATGCAATCTTACAATCTCATTTACGTACATACTAACAAGACGTTCAAGGGAATAAGTCTCACGTATATGCAAGAAATGGGCAGACTTGGTTTATCTATCAATAATAACCCAAATCGCATCTATGCCTTGAGAAACCTTGGGAAGACCCGTAACGAAATCCATGGTAATGTGTTCCCACTTCCACTTCGGAATTTCAAGTGGTTGCAACGGACCCTTTGGTACTTGATGCTCCGCCTTTACATGTTGACAAGTTAAACACCTCGAGATAAACTCCGCGATCTCTCTTTTCATATTGCTCCACCAAAATGTATGTCTAAGATCGTGATACATTTTGGCACTCCCAGGATGGATTACAAACGGTGTGTTGTGTGCCTCCATCATGATTCTATGCTTCAAGTTAAAATTATTAGGAACACAAAGTCTGGAGTTGACTCAAAGTATTCCTTCTTCATCGATTCTTGCTTCTGGAATAGCACCTTCTTGCACTTTCTTCTTCATACGCATCAGCTCCATGTCCATAGCTTGAGCAGCTTTAACTTTATCGATTAAAGTCGGTTCTACTCGTATGTTTGATATCATCACGTGGGTACTTGGAGCCTTCATCTCTATCTCCATCCTTTGCAAGTCATACAAAATGAGCCTTTGTGTTAACAACATTGCACTCGTACCCGTATATGATCTTCTACTCAATGCGTCAGCTACTACGTTTGCTTTTCCAGGATGATATTGGATAGTATGATCGTAATCTTTCAGCAGCTTGAGCCAACGTCGTTGCCGCATGTTGAGTTCCTTTTGGGTGAAGAAATATTTGAGGCTTTTATGATCTGTATAGATCTCCACTTTCTCCCCATACAGGTAGTGTCTCCAGATCTTCAACACGAAAATGACTGCTGCCAACTCCAAATCATGAGTAGGATAATTCCTCTCATATTCTTTGAGTTGTCGCGAGGCATAGGCTATGACTTTTCCATGTTACATGAGAACACATCCTAACCCTTTGCCTAAAGCATCGCTGTAAATAATAAATCCATCCGAACCAGATGGTATTGTCAGAACAGGTGCCGAAATGAGTCTCCTCTTGAGTTCTTGAAAACTCTTCTCACAATTCTCGCTCCAACCGAATTTTGTATCTTTACGAGTCAACTGAGTTAACGGAGTAGCGATTTGAGAAAATCCTTCCACGAATCTCCGATAGTAACCAGCTAAGCCCAGAAACCTACGTACTTCGATCACCGACTTTGGTTGCTCCCAACTTTGTATGGCTTCAATCTTCGCCGGGTCGACAGATACTCCATGTTTTGACACCACATGCCCAAGGAATGCTACTTCCTCAAGCCAGAACTCGCATTTTTTCAGCTTGGCATATAGCTTGTTATCGCGAAGCCTTTGTAGTACCAGCTTCAAATGGTGCTCATGATCTTCACGGCTTTTGGAATAGATGAGGATGTCATCAATAAAGATGGTAACGAACTGATCCAAATACTCCTTGAATACATGGTTCATCATATCCATGAAAGCAGCAGGAGCATTAGTCAATCCAAAAGACATGACTAAGAATTCATAATGCCCGTACCGAGTTCTGAAGGCAGTCTTTGGAATATCCTCAGTTTTAATCTTCAGCTGATGATATCCAGAACAAAGATTGATCTTTGAAAAGAATTGTGCTCCTTGCAATTGGTCGAACAGGTCATCAATGCGAGGTAGTGGATACCTTTTCTTAATGGTGACATGGTTCAATTCCCGATCGTCGATACAAAGTCGCATACTACCATCTTTCTTCTTTACGAATAACACCGGAGCACCCCAAGGAGATGTACTGGGACGAATAAAACCGATGTCCAACAACTCTTGTAGTTGGACCTTTAACTCCTGAAGTTCAATACGAGCCATTCGATATGGGGTTTTAGAAATGGGCTTTGTGCCAGGTTCAAGGTCAATAAAGAAATCAACTTCACGTTCTGGGGGTAGACCGGGAAGTTCTTCAGGAAATACGTCAGGAAATTCATTAACAACAGAAATTATATTCAAATCTGACGTGTTTTTGTTCAAGTCTGTGACATGGGCTAAGAAAGCTTGACATCTATTTTTCAATAAACGAATAGTTTTATGGCTTTAATGGTTTGGTTGTTTGAATTCGCATAATAGGTTGGTTAGGAATATAAAAACTAACAACCTTACGAAAATAATCAATTTTAGCATGATGTGTGGTTAACCAATCAATCCCTAAAATCACATCAAATGCAAGAATTTTCAATGAAATAAGGTCGGCGGGTAATGTGATGGTTCCGACTTGAATCAAGCAAGATTTATAAACAGTAGATGTAACGAAAGTTTCTCCTAACGGAGTTTCAACAGATAAGTCAAAGTCTAATTTCTCCGAAGTCAAGTTCAAACGTTGAGCATAAGCAGGAGAGATAAAAGAATGGGTAGAACCGGTATATAATAAGGTATAAACTTCACAAGAGTTTATGATTATCTTACCCGTGATCACCTCGTTCGGGTTCCTCGTGTTTTGGGCAGTTAAGACAAACGCCCTTCCAGGAACCACTGACTTTGACTTGTCCGGAACAGCCTTCGGAGTCACTATCCCCTTTGAACTTGGTTTCGCAACAAGACAATCTTTAGCTATATGACTTTCCTTTCAACAGTTATAACATACCTTGAACTGTTGTGGGCAGTTTGGGCTGATGTGTCCTTCTTTCCCGCATTTGTAACATACGACCGGTGCTCGTTCTCCTCCCCTAGAAACAGTTGATGTTGGTGCTGACGTCATCACGTTATCGTTGTTATACCTTCTCCTTTTGAAATCTCCTCCCGACTCGCTTATTCTATTATCACGGCCACGATTACCACCAGAGTGATTACCGCTTTTGTCCGAATATTTTCCTCCCTGCTAGTTTTCATTGTTCCGATGACCGCTGCCACCGGTATTACCCTGGTTATGGTCCCTCAGTTCAACATACTCATTATCTCGCTCTAATAATTGAGCCATGTTTACAACATCTGAATATAAAGAAAATTTATGAGAGATAAGATATTGCCGATTCTCAGGCTTTAGACCTCTCAGGAACATCCTCGTCATTCATTTCTCATTCTCTAACAAATGAGGTGCAAACCTGGATAACTCCGCAAACTTCACCTCTTACTGGGACACCGTCATGTTATTTTGTTTCAGTCTAATAAACTCTACCTCCTTCATATGACGAATACTTTCACGAAAGTACTTGTCATAAAACAGTTTCTGAAATATTTCCCAAGACATGTTGAGTGCGTCAGGCTGGGTACACTTCACAGACTCCCACTAGTAGTCTGCCTCACCGCGGAACATAAAGGTGGTGAATGGAACCTTCTGTTCCTCCGTGCATCCCAAGACATCAAATATCTTGGTAATTTGCTTGACCCACGTTTCCGCCATGATCGGATCTGGCTTTCCCTTAAATTCTGGTGGTCCCAACTCTTTGAACTGCTTGGCTGTGACAAGCCGCACATTGCTAGCATTTTCACCCGTATTTTGTGCACGAGTCTCCCTCGTCTGGTTTTACATGAACTGCAAGAAACTTCTAAACATCCCATCATTCATCATTTGTTCGGTAGTATTATTTACGGGAGGAATATTGTCTTCCTGTTGCACGTTCACGTGGGTGGTAATCAAAGGTGTCTTCACGGTTTAATTTACTCCATTATTAACGTTCTTAGCTACCATTCATAAATACTGCCATAAAACAAGGGTTAATCGTCATGTCATATATTATCCCTATACTCTGACCGACCAAATAAACACCAAATAAACTTAGTCAGGTCATACTAGCGAAGGAATTCTCCATCTCTCCCCAGCTAGTTCTTGTCTCACATCTCAGTCAGGGATCATATCCCTAAGCTTTGATACCAACTGTGACAAATGTCCCATCAGTGGACAGCACCTCACATTAGTACCTATCAGTTTGCCACCACAGAACGACGTCCCATACGGAGAGTCTGGCTTTAGTGCATCCCCCATCAACAAGAAGTCACCAGCGAGAGGCTCGGGGCTCTTTACTTATAGCTCTGATACCAACTGTGACGCCCCCAAAATAGGTATACATCACCCATTCTGAGTCGCCAAATACATGGTACAAAAATAAATACAACTTTATTAAAACACTTATCGCGCAAAATACGACAACACAATACTGTGAGTTTAAATACAAATATTGTCTTCTAGACAATATCCATACTCAAATAAGTCCTCATTACAATTATTGATACACTATTTTATAAAAATAGTGAGGACTGCTAAACAACTTTCTAAAACCGTCACTCCATACCCCGGCTAGTTCCTGCTATACTATCTCCTCCTGAGAAGAAAATGAAACAAAAAGGGTGAGCTCAACTAGCACAGTAAGGAATATTATGACTAAGATAATATACAACAAATTATCGTTAGTCTTCAACAACGAAAATCTGATAAAATATAATAGACAATAAGTTTTAGATCAACAACTGCAGCGGAAAAAGCAATCCATTAGAAGAGTTAAGTAGAGAAAGAATTCTACTATCTTCTAAGATTTAAAAGTCTATCATCAATATTTTATCCCTGTAACATCAATCAATATACATCTTGAATCAAATATTCATCTTCGCACTACAAGACAAAGATATTCATTTGTATCACCAGTTGGTCATGTTCATCTCAACACCTGTTCATCTTTGCACTACAGGCCAAAGATATTCATCAGGTAATCATACATCTTTGCACTACAGACCAAAGATATTCAGTAGTATCATCATTTAGGACTGAGGATGATGAAAAATATTTTAAAGAAAACGAATCCAGTGAGATAAAAGAACAAATATTAGGGATTCGTATTACAGTTTATCCAAGTTTAATAATACTCCATAATAACCAATTTTGAAGCAAAATTCAAAAATAAAGATCAAAGCATGGATACAATCAAAGATAGTAACCATAACAGACAACTTGGACAAAAAGAAGAAAATTTCATTTTTCGGTGAATAGTGTCGTATTCGTGAATAGTGTCGTATACGTGAATAGTAACGTATACGTGAATAGTAACCCCGACACAAAAAGTTTCAAATTTAATAAAAAGTTCATACCAACATTTCGGTATACTGACATTGAAGAAAATATCATTTTAAGAAGAATATAACACTCCTTACCTCAAAATATCAGTACTTCTGATCGGAATATCGGTATAAGGCTGAAGAAAACTTGCACTGATGAATAGAAACTCACAAAGTATCTAAATACTCACAAAATACACTCAATAATCTAGAGAGCGAAAGCGAGAAAACTTGTTTTTGGTGTGATTTTCAATTCTAACTTAGCCCTCTATTTATAGAAAAATGTTAGCACGTCGAAGCAGACTTAACATGCAACCTGATGGCTTTACCTGCTACTATTCCCACCCACCACATTTGAATAAAAATCTCAGCACAGTTTCACCAACCAAAAGTGGGGCCCACCAATTCTAGAATTTTCCACCAAAATGATAAATTCTGAAACTTCAACAATTTCTGAACCAGCCATCTCTTAAAATTTATAACAAATCATACGTTCATTTTTAACGGTCGGATTAAAAATTATAACCCCCGCAATATATCTCAAAAACCTTAATTGATTTTTAATACCTCCATTCCGACAAAAATTCTGATAAAACACCTCAACATTAACTCCTTCATTTTTAACCACAAAATATATATAACATTTATATTCACATAAAATAAATATTTTCTTATCATATGAATCAATAATTAATTATTCACAATTAATATTACAGAATCACATTTATGACAACCAGGCCGTTTCCAAGAAAGAGGAGGCTTTCCAATAAAGATTTCTCCTTACTGGCGCGCAATTAGGTGACCAAACCTCTCCTTAGACAGAACTTTTTAGACATTACCAATAATGCTATCTAATAATATTATTCAAATAATATGAATTATTGATCTGATAATGGAAAATACTGTGCAGTGACAATTATTGAAACAACAATAATATAAAATATCAATGCAGCAATTATTGAATCAATAAAATAAAATATTAAACAGTAACTACTGTAACAATTATTGAGTAGTGCCTTCCTTCATAAGAATCAATAATTCAAAAATATTGTGCAATCCGTGTGCTATTGTGCAACCACGCGTATTACTGTATTTTAACCACCGGGTATTCCAACAGTGTTAACGGCAACAACTACGTCGTTATTTATAAAAACTCAATTTTTGTCGTTATCTTCATCCAACCGTTTTCCGTTATGGGGCCCACAAATAGCTGCGCCGTCGTACGAATATTCTCCGACAGAAAGAATATTCCACGACCAAACGAATATTCCCCGACAAAATGAATATTTTGTAACCACTTGTTTATTTTGCAAAATTTGCACATTTCACCCATAACCAAAATATTATATCAAATTAACACCTTATTATTCACAATAATAATTAGAGAAAATTTGATTTTATTTATTAATAAGTTGGGGTCTTACATGTGATGCATGATAGACTGTTAGACTTGTTGGGTCATCGTGCTCAATCTTGCTTAATTTGTAGATTAAAGCTATGATGCGATCTATCATGATTAGGAGCGCATGAAAAGAAGACCAGTGATTTAATTGAGACTGTGTTGAATCATTTGATGGTATTTATATGTGTAAACCACAGAGAAGTAATCTTTAAATTATTCAATAGATGAAGATCATTTGTTCTGAATTAGGAATATGTTTGAAATAATGAATTGTACATATATTCATATCTATTCAGATTAAATAAATCATGTAATAAATATAATTCTAGTATAAAGAAGAATTGTAAAGGTTGCGATTCAGGGAATGAATGAATGGAAAGAAAGAAAGAAAAAAATTTATTCCGTATTTTTAGCTATTTTAACATTAAATAATGTTTTAAAGCTAGAACATGATAATATTAACGCACAAGATCGGGAAGGAAAATAGTCGTGATTTTGGGGGCGTTACAATTATAATATGTATAACTATTACTCCATACATTACGAAATTATATTCGTAACACCTCAACTTAAAATAAACATTTCCATTAAAATAATTAATATTTATTCCATTAATTATTTTAATTAACTCAAATGAATCAAGCAATCATAATATATAATTATTTAATTCCTTTCCTCACATAAATTGTCTCAATACAATTTATTTAATCCATACATCTAATCACTACTTAAATATTAATTCAATTTATTAATCTCAAACCAATAATTATTTATAGGTATATTGGTTTTTCTTCTCTCACCATTAATTTATATTTTATTAACATCATTCAAGATACTAAATCTTTTCATATATTTCCATGACATGTAATATATATTAAGAATATCAAATTTAATTAGCAAAACTCATATATTAACTCATTATTTTAATTAAGTGAATTAACTCTTTTATCCACTTTACTACAACACCACTACCAAGTAAGGTTTTAATATTCAAACAATATTATTCCATAATATAGTTTCAACTTAATTTAAATTACCCAATATTTATGGGGTTAATTTTTCTTGCCACTAAATTCCTTATCGTGACTAATTTTCTTCACTTTCTTTAATAGTTTAATCAATTATTAAATCTCACATAAATTTAATTTTCTCACACCAAAACACATAATTCAAAATATATACATCTCATAATAAGAATTTTAATTATTAAATTTTTATTTTAATAACTTATAAAAATTCGAGTTGTCACAATAGAAATATCAATTTCATCTTTAATTAACACGAACTTATTCATCATTAATATTATAACTCACAATATTTAACAACAAGATCATTCCCAAAAAAGAGGGACTTTTCGATAAAGATTTCTCCCTATTGGCGCGTAATTAGATGACCAAACCTCTCCTCGATAAAATTTTCTAGACATCGTTAATATTACAAATAATAATATGAATAACTTTGTCATCTCAATTATTGATTTAATAATATAAAATATTATGTAGAAGATACTATGATAATAATTGAATCAATAATATGAGAGATATTATGCAGCAATTATTGTAGCAATAAGTGAGTATAACTGAGTGACTTCTCACGTAAGCATAAATAATCAATACCGTGTGCAACTATGCAACCACGCATATTACTGTTCTTTTACCATTGGGTATTTCAATAGATTAACTGTAAAACTTTCGCCATTATTTTCATAAAAATATATTTCTGTAGTTTTCTAACTCCGACAGTAATTCCGTAGTGGGGTCCACCAATGATTGTGTCGTCGTACGAATATTCCCCGACAAAAAGAATATTTCCCGACCAAACGAATATGTTATGACAACTTTCTTAATTTGCAAAAAAATTCGCATATCATCCTTAACTGTAACCTTTTATCAATTTAACCATTTACTAAATAGAATAATAATTATAAGAAAATTGAATACTTTCATTTCATAAAATTCGGGATCTTACAATCTCCGCTCCTTATGAAATTTCGCCCTCGAAATTTGCGTACCTGGTTGTTCGAAGAGATGAGAATATCTTACTTTCTTTTCGGATTGTACCTTCCTGATTATTTCTTTTGTATCATGATTTTCCCATTGCTCATCTCCTGTATTTCAGATATCATACTAGAATACATCTTAAAAATAAAGGTTAATTGACATATCATAATTTGTCAAAAATTCATCTTAGGTAGTACACACACTAGCGACGGATATTACTCGTCTCTCCCCTCCTAGTTCTAATCCCGGATCTCCGCCAGAGACCATATCCCTAAGCTCTGATACGAAATGTGACGCCTCAAAATAGGTATACATCACCCATTCTGAGTCGCCAAATACGTGGTACATAACTAAAATACAACTTAATTTATACAACTGTTAAGTGTCGTGCAGAATACGACAAAATATAAGCTGTAAGTTTTAATATAAATTTATGTAACTCTCATGGTGCCTCGACCACAACACCTTATAATGGTACTTTACATAAAAGTACAGTCAATAACTGTTTTAGAAATTAAAATCTTTGGACAATGCTCAAGGAAACCATCATACATGGGAGACCATGCATCTAAGTTATGATAGATATCATATGACTCGAGAATTATCCTTGGTTGACCCAATAGACCCCAAAGAAAAACGAGAAAATTACTATCATATTCTTTCCAATGGTGATTCTTCTCTTGACATATATTTATCTCCATTGTCTCCAATTGAAAATTATATTTCAACCAAACTCCGAGATTATATAGGTAGTGCTCATAGATATAATCAGCAAGTGCATGTGCACAACCCTGTCTTATGATAACACGAAGTCGTCTGTCATTAGACATCTTGTATGATAATGGCAAAACACCCTTCCAAAGTTGGGTTCACCTCACCCTATTCGGTTTACCAAAATCAATAATTAAAATGACATATAAATATGACACACTTATCTAAAATTCTCAATAAAATTATTTTCATACTATTTTAGGGGAAACCTCAACAGCTATAGACCATCATTCTATTTCCCTGTTAATCCCGCTCGACCCAGCTACACTCTTATTACCTGAAAGAAATTGTGAAGCAAAAGGGTGAGCACAACTAGCCCAGTAAAGAATATTATGACTAAAGATGATTAAATTATCAATAGCCTTCGTCAGTAATAAATCAGATATTTAGAACATATTGTAGATGATAAAACTTTTCAACCATAGTGGCAGCAAAACGAGCAATCCATTAGGAGAGTCAAATAGACCATAAATTCTATTATCTTCTCCATGTTAAAAGTCCACCAATAATATTTTATCCCTGTAACATAAATCAACAGTTCCTATCCACAATTATGTGAATGACTTATAATCATAATTGTGATTCTAAATTCCTCTTCGCACCCAGGACGAAGATAATTTTTATCACATGTCTTTACCTGAAATATCAAAGATCATGGTTATACCAAATCACAGTTCCTATTCCTGTTCATAATCATAATAATAAATTCATCTTTGCACTACAGGCCACAGACATGCAACTGTATTTTAGAAAAGTCAAGTAGAGCATGATATCTAATATCTTTTATGATTTAAAAGTTTATCATAAATTTTATCACTGAGACTCGACTTAATAAATAATCCACATCACTGAATTATCCATGCACAACGGGTCAAGGATATTCATTAGTATCACGACCACGAATTATCCATGCACTACGGGCCAAGGATATTCGTGTTTTCATCAATGGTCATGATCATGCCAAACAACAATTCATCTTTGCGCCCTTGGCCGAAGAGAACCCATGGTCATGATCATACCAACAACTGTCGCTGAGACTCAGCTCAATAATCCACATCATTGAATTATCCCTGCACTACGGGCCAAGGATATTCATTAGTATCACGACCACGAATTATCCATACAGTACGGATCAAGGATATTCGTGTTTTCACCAATGCTCATGAGCATACCAAACAATAATTCATCTTTGTACCCTTGGCCGAAGAGAACGCATGGTCATGATCATACCAATAACTATCGACCAATGCACTACGGGCCAATGTGGACTTTTACCACATCATTTGTACCATTACAGGTCATGATTATACCGAATGATCCCTGGTCATAATCATACCAATCAATAGTCCATCTATGCACGTAAGCCAAAGATGACTTTCATCACAATATAAGCATGAGGATGATGACAATGATATAAGAATTCAATTAAAAGAAAGCAAATGATAAATTTTAAAGATTTATAATTCAATTTATCCAGAATTCAATAATATCCAAATTGTCAACATGATACTGCTTTGTGGAGTAAAATTCAAGAATAATATTTTATCAAAAATGATTTGGACTGAAAAGAAAATAATTTTTGTCATGAATAGTATCCCGGGTAAATAGTACCCTATGAATAGTACTTTATGAATAGTACTAGGGAATAGTACTTTATGAATAGTACCTGTGAATAGTACTTTGTGAATAGTACCCCGTGAATAGTATTTTAGCATGAAAAGATCAATAATTATCAAGAATGCTCAGAATAATATTTCATGAAATGATACTGGATGAAGCGTAAATTTCAAGGATATTCTACTAATTTCACGGAGTATAAAAGCAATACTTCAACAAAATGAGTGTAGAATTAGGGATACGAAACAAAATAATATTACTTACATACTACAGAGTATGGAAGAAAATATTATTTCATATGAATATTGAACAAAAATAATATCCCTTACGAATACGAAAGAAATAATACTCCTTACGAATAAGAAATAAATAACATCATTTACAACTGTTGAACGAAAATAATATTCCAAAGAATATTGAACGAAGATAATATTCCTTACGAATATTGAACGAAAATAATATTCATATGAATACGAAAAATAATATCCCTTCTGAATATGAAATAAATAATACCCCTTACGAATATGAAAGAAATAATACCCCTTACGAATACGAAAGAAATAATACCCCTTACGAATACGAAAGAAATAATACTCCTTACGAATACGAAAGAAATAATACCCCTTACGAATATAAAAGAAATAATACCCCTTATGAATACGAAAGAAATAATACCCCTTACCTTAGTAGAAGACTGGATACTGCAATAGTGAAGTAGCAGAATACTCTTCTTCTTCCTCTCTATAGCTTCTCTCTCAATAATTGCTCTTGTGAGTCTTAGTGAATTGGTGAGAATGAAAGAAGAATGAGCTTCTATTTATAGGAAAACATAGTTTCGATAATTGCACGTTTTGGGGCTCGAATTATTACAGTATAATACCTTCATCTTTTCCTCCATTTTTAATTTAGTCCTGCAAGTATTATCAAACTTGCACCACATCCCCTAATAGTATATGCATGTGAATCAATAGTACATTCATGTGAATCAATAGTTCCATACATGTGAAAAAAATAGTTATAGTATAGTACCTTCATCTGTATATCTATTTTTAATTTAGTCATGCAAATATTATCAATCTAGCACCACCTTCCCTAATAGTACATGCATGTGAATCAATAATACATACATGTGAACAAATAGTTATAAGCATGTGAATTAATAGTAATTAATTGCCCATTTATCCGATTAATTACTCGATTGGTTAATATAACCTTTAGAAATCAATTATTATCGAAATAAATGTCGATTCCACTAACACTAATAATCCCAACACAATAGAAATATCAATTTCATCTTTAATTAACACGAACTTATTCATCATTAATATTATAACTCACAATATTTAACAACCAGATCATTCCCAAGGAAGAGGGGTTTTCCGATAAGGATTTCTCTCTATTGGCGAGCAATTAGGTGACCAAACCTCTCCTCGACAGAACTTTCTAGACATCGTCAATATTGCAAATAATAATATAAATAACTTTGTCGTCTCAATTATTAATTTAATAATATAAAATATTATACAGATGATACTATGACAATAATTAAATCAATAATATGAGAGATATTATGCAGTAATTACTGTAGCAATAATTGATTATAACTGAGTGACTTCTCACGTAACTATCAATAATCAATACCGTGTGCAACTATACAACCACGCGTATTACTGTTCTTTTACCACCGGGTATTTCAACAGTTTAACGGTAAAACTTTTGCCGTTATTTACATAAAAATATATTTCTGACGTTTTCTAACTCCTACAGTAATTTCGTAGCGGGGTCTACCAATAATTGTGTCGTCGTACGAATATTTTCCGACAAAAAAAATATTCCCTTACCAAACGAATATTTTATAACAACTTGTTTACTTTGCAAAAAATTTCACATATCACCCTTAACTTTAACCTTTTATCAATTTAACCATTTACTAAATAGAATAATATATATAAGAAAATTGAATACTTTAATTTTATAAAATTCGGGGTCTTACATTTTCAAGGTAATGAAGTTCCCCAAAAGACGCTGAGGAGTACCTACGGATACATTTATTGAAGAGACAGTAACTAAGCTGCTCAACGAGAATTACTTAGCGGATCCATTGGAAGTAGCCCTGGTTGGTGTCGATGCATTAGATAAATTGGATTATATGGATTATGTTAGCATATTAGATACCATACCAGTATCCTCGAAGTTCAAAAAGTAGTCTGATACCCTTAATAGTCCCGTTGGAATAGAAAAATGTTCTAAAACATCATTGGAGGAACCACTAGTGCTAGAACTAAAACCCTTTCCTACTCATTTATGGTATGCCTACTTGAGAGATTCCAACACTTTACAAATTATAGTTTCTACTTGAAAGTAGTATGCACACAAGTCAATCATATGTGATATGATGAAGCATATACTCTATAACAATCTTATTCATTTATTAATAAAAAGAAATTTATTAAAGGCCTTTACTATATCTACATGGTGTTGTTATAATAATATGTGATAAACTCATAGTTTAAAGTAATATTTTTAGAATCATGATGATGATCATGCTAATGAGATCTAAATTCTTAGGCTTAAGACTAAAATAGTTTTTAATCGTTCGATTACTAAAAAGGGGATTTGGATAGATTGGTACATACGTTGCTTGCTTATTGGATGAGGATGGTTGATCTCATAATTATTTGTGTGGAGACACTGAAGCAAGTACGTAGGTGCTTCTTAGAGAATAAGTTCACTAAATGTGGCTCACTAAGGAATATCTAATGGAGTTTTACTTGTATGTCAATAGAAATTTTGTAACAACCTAGATTTTCAAAAATTATAAATAAGAATTTAATAAATAAAATTCTTATTATGAGATGAATATATTTTGGGTTATGTGGTTTGGTGGGAAGAAATTAAATATATGTGAGATTTAATAGTTGACTAAAGAAATTGAAGAGAATTATTTATGTCAATATGATGGAAAAAGAAATTAACTGAATAAATATTAGTTAATTTAAATTAAGTTAAAATTATATTATGAAATAATATAATTTGATTATTATGCCTTGTTGGCAATGGAATTATTATGAATTAATTTCATAAATAATGTGAGTAATTTACTTAATTTAAATAGTGAATTGATGTAAATATATTTGTTTTAATAAAATAAGAGATTGATTTATTACATATAATGGTAATATGTTAATGTAATACGATTGTGAGTTTCATAAATAGTTAAAATATTTATCGAATGAAATAAATATTTTAATTGGAATATTAATGGAATGTTCTAATTTAATAGTTAAATTAGAAGATTAAGGATTTGTTGTGACGCCCCCAAAATTGATATGCACAATTCATTCTGAGTCGCTAAATATATGGTACAAAATTTAAATATAAACTTAATTAATACAATACGACAAACATAAGCTGAGAGTTTTAACAAGAATATTGTCTCGTAGACAATATCCAAACTCAAATGGAATCCTCAATACAATTATTATCATACAATTTTATAAAATAATGAGGACTACTATAGCCACTATCTCAGACCATCACTCCATTCCCCGACTAGTCCCAGCTATATTCTTATTTTCTGAAGAGAACAATGGAAGCAAAGGGTGAGCTCAACTAGCCCAATAAAGAATATTATGACTAAGATAATGCAGAATAAATTATCGTTAGCATTCAACAGCGTAAAACTGATAGAATATAATAAACAACAAGTCTAACATCAGCGGAACAAGCAATCTATTAGAAGAGTCAGGTAGAGCATAATATGTGACACCCCCAAATCCGGGTACTTAATTTTCACAAGATTTGATGTTCACTGTCGAAACATTCATTTCTAACTACCTAAATATAATAAAATTTAACAATAAACCTTCCATTTAAAGGATTACATCAATAAGTTCAATAAAATCTCATAGGTTATCTAACCTTAAACATTCATCAAATGCAGAAAATAAATAACTACATCACAATATTTAAAATAAAATATGACAATATAGAAATCAACAGATTTACAAATCTTCAACACTTATTCATCTTTCCTTTTCCTTTACTGGTGGTAGGTTCATTGACCTTCTCAACTTTAACTGTAATGGTTATATAAGCAAGAGTGAGCAAACAAATGCTCACTTGAAGTGACAATTAATAATAATATCATAACAACTGTCAAAAAATTAGGCTCAATAGAATTGAATAATAATTTTTATCAATGATAATCAGGAACAAAAATATATATATCTGAGGGTCACAAGACCATGAACTATGTCCAAAGTTATAAGTATACTTTTAACTTAAACCTAAACAGTCATAAAACTGTAGGGACTTCTCGTACTTAGGGGGATCAGCCCTTCATACAATGTATTGTGCACAAACATCTAAACGCTTTGCGTAAATTATCCCCTATAATAGGGTTGTTGATGAGTGCATATTATTCATTTATTTTGATTACTTTATGTTTAGTTTTATTTCATGTTTCATGTGTATATGAGCTTATTAATGTGTTTAATGATTTCAGAAAGAATTGGAGCTGAAATGAGGAAAAAAGTAAAATTGTAGGGTTTTTAGCATTAAGTTATATGCATGGTCTTAGCTTAGGACTTGGATTTTATTGTAAAGCTCTTCCTTAGCTTTCTGGAACATCTTGAATCGTCCCAATCAGAGTTCATATGAAAAAGTTATGATCTTTTTACCAGACGGAAGTTGAACCTCAAAGTTTGGAAGTTGGAATTTGCACAGCAGTCACTTGAAGCCCGATTTCGACCTTACTGCAGCCAGAATCTGTCAAATCTCAAAGAATAAAAGTTGTAGATCTCGTCGATATCTTCGTTTTGATAGATATCAGGCCCTATAACTCCTTTCGAATCAAAATTTATGCTCATTTTACCAAAGGACGTTGCAGCAGAAAATGGAAATTCACCCCTGCGAATTTGAGCGCGAAAATTAGAAAATCTTGGATTTTTGAAAAGTTTCTAAATGCAGATTTTGGCAGATTTCAACATGGAATAGGATTATTATTTCTATTAGCTTTAGGATTTACTTTATACTAAGATTTATTTCCAAATTAGTTCTTATTTCTTTATGGAAACTAATTATGATTTGTAATTCCTCTTAGGATTTGGATTTCTACTTCCCATAGGATTTAGGACTTTGTCTAGCACTATAAATAGAGGAATATAGTCAGGGTTTTATTCATTCAATCATCTACTATATTCTCTCATCTACAATATAGGAGGATTGAAGACATGAGCTAAGTTCTTTTTATTCAGTTCTAAGGGATGTTGAACCTTATTTATAATTAATGGTTAATTGAGTATTCATTATTTATTCCTTCTCACATGAAATTCATTCGTGATAATCTGATTTAATTTCTGAATGTTATTTGTTTTAACTGATTTGATTTCTGCAGGATTGAGTTGGTTAACGAATATCATATGCTAGATCAAGGAATAATATTACGTGTAATTGATATTGTTCCTAATCACAAGTAGTAATTAGTAATACATAATTGTGGACAAGCTTTTGAGTATTGCTTTGATTATCAGAAGACAAGTTAAACAATTCGAGCTTATATGTTTGTTGCTTAGAATAGTCTAATTCCCTAGTTCTTAATGCTGCTATTATATTAAATCTAGAGAGCTTGTTCTAGGTTATATAATTGTTAGAATCTTGTGAAGAGCTTATTTCATTGAATGACAATCTAAGGGGAGTTTCGGGTAGCAGAGCTTGTTGTTACCTAGGGCTATTAGTTTCATTGAAGGGTAAATAATGTTACACTTTATTACTCTATTATTGTAAAAAGGTGATACTTAACTGAAGAACTGAAGCTTTTTATTCATTGTTTATTCTTATTAGTTTATTCTTGTTAATTTATTTATTTAATTCAAAATCCCTTTTTCATTAGAAATCATAGGATAACTATAAAACAAATCACTCTCTGTGGGATCGATCATTGCTTACTCTATGCTAATTGTTTGAATTTTTAAAGTGAAAGTGAGGTTAATTTAGGAGTGTAAACGACAGCTCCTAGTTGTTCATCTCAGTAATTAGGATACAAGTCCGTACCAAAGTAAGTTTGGTTTGGATAAGTTTCAAGGTAATTTAGAGTTTAACAAACATCAACTAAGGATTTGTTGAATAAAAATGTAATAACAATATGTTATGGAATAAGTCATAAATGAATCAACATTGTATATTAAGGTCATGCTTTAGAAATGAACTAAAAGCATAAGTATTGAATAATATAACATACCTTGCTTGGACAATATTAAGTTAAGGCTAGAATTTTGTTTAGTAACAGAATTGAGTTATTTAACATGCATAAACAAAAGCAAGTTGAACGATAAAACTTGCTCAACATAAGTATATCAGAATTTAGAAACTCGCATACTAAGAAACAAATTAAAAGTAGGAAACCTTCTCAAAGTAAGAGTTAGGTTAAAGAACTTGCATGAGTATAATTAAGTTGTATAAATAGGATTAGGAATTTCTTGCTTAATATAAAAGTACATAGAACAAACTCAAATAGAGGTTAAAGTTCAAAAACTTATCTTGCGTGTAAGCTAAACCGTAATAACTCGATTCTCAATATCCTATACACATGTCATCATGACATAGTTAGTTACTACATGTACTCCGTACACAATTAAGTACATATTTCATGTATGGCTTGGTTTTAATCATATAGTCAAGTCACACTTTTAATGTAATAATATAACTCATTAATTGTTAATAATATTCTAACACTTAGAACTGTAACACCACAATTAACAAATTCACATTTTAATAGTCATAACATAACCTCTATCAAAATTACTGAATTGTATAATTAAAATAAACTTTCTGGCCAACACTGCTAACCGGCATTGCTGCACCCAAGTTTGCACTGGGAATGGCGTTGCGGCGCAGAGTTGGCACTACGGCGCGAGACACGTTCATATAATAGGCGTTGCAGCGCAAGACCTAGCACTGAGGCGCGATAACTGCACTACGAGGCGGCGCTGCAACGCCGAAGTACAGTTCCGGACAACCAATTTTAGCGAAGAACACAGACAAAGCCAATTTGGCCTACAACTTACTTTCTAGCAACCAATTTAACATATAATATATACATAGACCTCACAGAAACATAACTTAAGGTCTCTAACATGTTTTTACCCATATAAACAATATAAACATCAAATTTAAAACCTTTGAATTCGATGTTTTATGCAAAAAAAACTCCATTTTTGACATCCTTGACAAAAATTAACACTGAGGTCTCAATAATACACCAAATTAACTCATTCAAATTGTATTCTTTTCATTTTTTAATGAATTAACACACTCAAGACTCAGTTTACAACTTAGTTCACAAACCAAGTATCAATTTTGAACTCCAACAAGCCCCCTATTCATACACACATGCACTGTAATCAATTTTTCTTATTTTTGAACGTAATTAGTATACTAAATCCTTGTCTAGATGCTAGTTATAACATCACAATTACAAATGCACATAATTTATCAACAATTCATCAAAAATTGGATTACAAAAAAATTTTGAAAACAACTTTATTTTACAGTGAAACTCAAGAACACGGAAACTTTTCATACATAGGAATTAAAGCTTTTGAAAATTAGAATTATACCTTCTCTTTCTTGATTAACCCTTATTAGAAGACAAAGTGCTTGGAATTCACAGAACTTTTCTCTCATATCAAATTCTCTCTATTTCTTCTATGTATTCTCCCTCTCTTCTATTCAAAGGTTTAGGCCAAAGTTTCTTACGTTAAAACAAACGCAAGAAACAAAACGGACAAGTAACTAATATCCTTACTAAATACTCTTTTACGTTAAAAAAAAAATTCAAAATAAATTGCCAGTTAAAATTTCAAAAGCCACAAGGCTTTGTTTGGATAAAACTAATTAAAATAAAAACTTGATATTTTTAAGCCTTGTTTGGTAAATTTATTTAAAACTCCTTTAATTTATTTTAATAAATCATTTATATTATAGTTTATTATCCCACCTTATTTACTTGGATTTCCATATCCAACCTTAATTAAATAAAAACTAATTACAATTTATTAAATAAATTCTCCACTTAATCACTTACCACAAAATTATAATTTTCATTATAATTTTATTTAACAAAAAATATATCACTTTAATTACTAAATTAAATTAAAACAACATTATAGCAAATTATATAATTACATTAGAGTATTATCTCATAAATTTAATTTATCACTCTTTTATCTTAATTAAGTTAATTTCTATAACTCATGAATTATTTATTTAACTAATAAATAATTCAACAAATATTTACTTAACAACAAACACATCAATTAAAGATATTTATATAATTCAATAAATATTTGAGATTACAATTTAAAATTCTTGGTTGTTACATAATATCTACTATCTTCTATGATTTAAAAGTTCATCATCAATATTTTATCGCTGTAACACAGCTCAATAAATAATCCACATCATCAATTTATCCACGCACTACGGGCCAAGGATATTCGTTAGTATCATATCCATGAATTATCCATGCACTACGGGCCAAGTATATTCATTATTATCACATTTATGAATTATTCATGTACTACGGACTAAAGTTATTCATTAGTATCACCAGTGGTCATGATCATGCCAACAACTGTCCATCAATGCACTACGCGCCAATGAGAACTTTTACCACATCATTTGTAATATTACAGGTCATAATTATACCGATACATAATTCTTGGTCATAATCATACCAATCAACAGTCCATCTATGCTCTACGGGCCAACGATGACTTTCATCACAATATAAACATGAGGATGATGACAATGATATAAGAAAAAATCAAATGAAATCAAGGATAAATATTAAAGATTTTTAATTTATCCAGAGTTTAAAAATATCCATATTGTCAACAAGATAACTGCTTTGTGGAGTAAAATTCAAGAATAATATTCATATGTCAAAAATAATTTGGACAGAAAAAAAATTATTTTTTGTCGTGAATAGTACCCTGGGTGAATAGTACCCGAGTGAATAGTATCTCATGAATAGTACTTTGTGAATAGTGTCGTACGTATGAATGGTGTCGTACATATAAATAGTACTGTATAAATGAATAACATCCATGAATAGTACTCCAACATGAAAAGCTTAAAATTTAACAAAAACATTCAAAAAAATATCCTTATGAAATGATACTAGATGAAGCGCAAATTTCAAGGATATTCTACTAATTTCAAGGAGTATATAAGCAATACTTAACAAAATGAGTGTAGAATTTAGAATCTGAAACAAAATAATACTACTTACATACTACAGAGTATGGAAGAAAATATTATTTCTTACAAATATTGAACAAAAATAATATCCCTTACCTTAAAAGGAGAGTACTTCTGACTGGTATGGCGAGGATATTCTTGAAGAAAACTTATATTATTTTCTACACTCAAAGCTTCCTTAAACTTAAAAGAAATACGCTCAATATTATAGAAGAAGAATTCTACGATTCTGGTATGATTTTTATTTCTAAACTAAGCATCCTATTTATAGGAGAATGGCAGGATACTATTTAAAAAAGAAAATCACGGACTGCACAGTGTCAATATCACGGGCGCGCAGAAAATTCGACAGAAAATTTGATTTTCACTATGCAGCACTATGCAAACACTATGCATATAATAAAATATAATATATTCTATTTATAAAAGGTATTCTATTTTATATAAAAAAATTCCTGTTTTATTACTATAAAATAAAAATTGAGATAACTTTCTCCCGACGATTTTGAAAAATTAGAAAGTGGGGGTCCATGTAATAAGCCAAACTTACAACAAATACTTCATAAAATACTCCTCTATTTATCACAAATTACTTGGCTTCTCAAAACACATTTTTAATAACATTTATTCATCATTAATATTATAACTCGCAATATTAACAACCATATCATTCCCAAGAAAGAGGAGACTTTTCGACAAGGGCTTCTCCTTATTGGCGCGCAATTTGGTGACCAAACCCCTTTCATCGACATAACTTTCTAGACATTATCAATAATGCAAATAATAATATGAATAACTTTGTCGTCTCAATTATTGATTTAATAATATAAAATATTGTGGCAATAATTGAATCAATAATGTGAGATACTATGCAGCAATTACTGTGGCAATAATTGAGTATAACTGAGTGACTTCTCACGTAAGCATCAATAATCAAATATACTATACAATACCGTGTGCTACTATTAAATCATATGTATTACTGTACTTTTACCACCAGGTATTTCAACAGTTAACGGTAAAACTTTTACCGTTATTTTTATAAAAAGTTATTTCTGTCGTTTTCTAACTCCGACAGTAATTTCATTGTGGGGTCCACCAATGATTGTGTCGTCGTACGAATATTCGTTGATAAAATGAATGTTCCCCGACGAAACGAATATTTTATAACAACTTGCTTACTTTGCAAAATTTGTAAATATTACCCACAACTATAATATTATAATAAATCCACACCTTATTATTCAAAATAATATTTAGAGAAAATTAATCTTTATTCATAAAAGTTGGGGTCTTACAACCTCCCATTCTTATGAAATTTTGTCCTCGAAATTGGTGTACGTACCTGGTATGTCGAAGAGGTGAGGATACCTTGATTTCATTTCAGATTCTAACTCTTAGGTTATTTCCTCAATATCGTGGTTTCTCCACAAAACCTTGACTTGAGATATAACCTTGGAGCGTAGAATATGTTCCTTCTTATCCAAGTTTTAATAGATACATCTTCATACGTTAAATCTTTCGCTATCTCGTGTGGTTCTAATTCAATAAAGTGGTTCGGATCTTCCTCATATTTACGTAACATAGATATGTGAAAAACGTTATGAACACGAGACATACTTGGCGGTAAGGGGAGTCTATAGGCCACAGTTCCTACTCAATCGAGGATTTCAAATGGGCCAATGAATCGAGGATTGAGCTTTCCTCTCTTTCCAAATCTCGTAACTCCTCTCCATGGAGCAACACGTAACAACACATGAACTCCAACATTGAATTCCACGTCCCTTCGATGAAGATCAACATAACTCTTTTATCGATCTTGTGAGGTTTTAATACGTTATCGGATCATTTGAATCTTTTTCGTAGTCATGAGTACCAATTCTGGTCCCAACAACGTTGCTTCACCCACCTCATCCCAGCATACTGGAGAACGACACTTGTGTCCATACAACGCCTCGAATGGAGCCATGCATATACTTGCTTGATAACTATTATTGTAGGAGAATTCCACCAATGGCAAGAAGTTGTCCCAACTTTCTTTGAAGTCAAGGACACAGAGTCTTAATTGATCCTCAAGAGTTTGAATAGTCCTCTCCGACTGTCCGTCCATCTGAGGATGATATGTCGAACTGAATCGTAAATCTGTGCCCATATCTTTCTGCAAACTAACCCAAAATCATGAAGTGAATCTTGGGCCTCGATCAAAAAATATGGATACTGGCATACCATGCAGTCTTACAATCTTATTTATGTATATACGAGCAAGACGTTCAAGTGAATAAGTTTCTCGTATAGGTAAGAAATGAGCAGACTTGGTTAATCTATCGACAATGACCCAAATTGCATCTATGTCTTGGGAAACCTTGGGAATACCAGTAACAAAATCCATGGTAATGTGCTCCCACTTCCATTTTGGAATTTCAAACGGTTGCAATGAACCTTTTGGCACTTGATGTTCCGCCTTGACACGTTGACAAGTTAGACACCTTGATATAAATTATGTTATCTTTCTCTTCATATTGCTCCACCAAAATGTATGTTAAAGATCACGATACATTTTAGTACTCCCATGATGGATTGCAAACAGTGTGTTGTGTGCCTCCATCATAATTTTATACTTCAAATCAGAGTCGTTAGGAACACAAAGTCTGAAGTTGACTCGAAGTATTCCTTCTTCATGGATTCTTGCTTCCGGAATAGCACTTTCTTATACTTTCTTCCTCATACGCATCAGCTCTAGGTCCGTAGCTTGAGCAGTTTTAACTTTATCGATTAAAGTTAATTCTACTTGTATATTTGACATCATCACGTGGGTCCCTGGAGTATTTAAATCTATCTCTATTCTTTGTAAGTCATACTAAATGGGCCTTTACGTTGACAATATCTCACTCGTACCCGCATATAATCTTCTACGCAACGCGTCAGCTACCACGTTCGTTTTTCCAGGATGTTATTGAATGGTATGATCGTAATCTTTCAACAGCTCGACCCAACGTCGTTGTCGCATTTTCAGTTCCTTTTAGGTGAAGAAATATTTGAGGCTTTTATGATCTGTATAGATCTCCACTTTCTCTCCATATATGTAACATTCTATAATTTTAAAGTGTTATAATAAATATTTATTGATTTATATAAATATTTAATGGATAGGTTTATTGATTGAATAATTAATTGTTCAATTTGAGTGATGTGGTGTATTTAATTATTTATTGAATAAATAATCAGATAAATAATTAAATAGTAAATATTAAATATTTATTGGCAATATTAAATATTTATTTAATTAGATGGCAATTTGAATTGATGTGATTTAATTAATTATTTGTTGTGTAATTAATTAAGGAGCTAAATAAATTAGTTGTTATGAGATTTTATAATAATTATTAATTTAATAAGCTAGAGAGCTTATAATAATTTTAAATAAATAATAATATTTTAAATGAGAAATTGTAGTTTAAAATATTAGTTGATTAAATGAAGTTATAATTGTAAAAGAAATTATAATTATTTATGTGATTAAAGTAATTTAATGGATTAATGTTTTATTTATTTAATTAAATAAAGTGTGACTAATAACCTTGCTATAAAAGAGTTATTAAAATAAATTAAAGGACTTTAATTTAGTTTTGGCCAAACAAGTTTTAATGCATATTAAGTCTTTAATTTAATGGTGTTTTACCAATCAAGGTATAAGGATTAATTGATTTATTTTAATTAGGTTTACCAAACAAGGTGTAAGAGTTAATGAGTTATTTTTATTATGTTAGCCAAACAAGCCTTAGGGCTTTTGATTTTTAAAAAGTTAGATAACTGATGTCAGTTATACATATATTAATATTATATACTTAATACCTATATTATTATTAGTATGCGTTATATCTTTTTGTTAGTACGTAAGTTAGAATAGAGTTAGGAGAAAGACTCAGAAGAAGAAGAGAGGAGAAGAAGAAGAATACAGAGAAAAATTGAGATAATCCTAGAGAAATTGTGACAAGAATTGAGGGAAAAGAATTACCATCTTCTTAAACAAAGTTATCATCTTCTAGGATACAAGGTATCATCTAAACCCTTTTATTTTTCAAAAATTTTAGTTGTCTTCTCTTCCAAAAAAAAAAAATTCTCTGAAAAATCTTTGTGAAGGATAAATTGTGTGTGGTATATGGTTTTGTATGTTAAATTATTTGTTATAAAAATTGTTTTTCATAAGTTATATATAGGAATAGTCAATTAATTCATGTATGTATGTAATTTGTGAAGAAACCCATATTACAGTGAGTTTATATGAATATATATGAACATGGCTTAGTTTACAATAGAAATTAAGGTTTAAGTAGTTGTTCAATTGATAAATTGATTATGGAAATTGATAAAGTATGTATAATCATAACTACGATGTTTTGAAATTTCTATTTTTATTGAAAAACAAAATCACAGTGTTGATTTTCATTAAAAATTGTCAACAATGGAGTTTTGCCAAAAACATTGAAATCGGGTGTTGTAAATTTGATGTTTATGTTGTTTAGATGACTAGAAACGCGTTAGAAAGTATTAGATTATGTTTATGTAAACCTATTTACTCATTGGGTAGTTTGGTATGGTTGTTAGAAAGGAGTTTGGAGGCCAAATTTGGCTTTTCGTAGTGTTCTAGAGCAAAAATCGCATAATCGCAGCAGTGACCCCCGCCCCGGCGGGCCCCCTAGTGCAAAAACCCCCGCCCCGGCGGGGGGGGTATTCTGTCAAGCCAAAATTTTGAAAAAAAAAAAAAACTAACCGGACGTAGTTTACTAAAATGGGTATAACTTTTTCATACGAACTCTGATTGATGCGATTCAAGATGATTCGGAACGAGGACGAACATGTAATAGGATGTTGTATCAAGTTGTTAATGTGTATATAGTGCAATGGCATGATCACTTAAGTAGTTGTAATAAAGCTAAATAGTGATGTTCATGAAAAGATGCGATTTTGTTAGTAAGCTATATGAATCTAATGTTAGTATAACTAATGTGTATTGTCAATACATATGATATGTGTAGGACCTTTGGTGAACGTGAGTAGTGATTGTTTAACCTACACGATGAATGTATTAGTTATGTGTTAATGACTAACTATGTCACGATGACATATGTATATAGGATATTGTGATTCAAATTGATTCGGTTTAGCCTACGAACAAGGCAAGTTCTCTCACTCAAAACTTCATTGTGCGAGTTTAAATTCATTTGGTACATTATTGTTTTCAAATTCAATTACAATTGTTGCAAGTTGCTACCTCTACATTTTCGTAGAGCGAGATTGTCTATTATTGAGTAGGTCATTGTATATAGTTACTCATGACGATGCAAGATTTCTAATCCTTTATCTTATTGAACTAATTATTGTTTTCAATTCGATTACCTTATAATGATGCAAGCTGTCTAAACTTTGGTTTGATGTTGAACAAATTATTCTTGTATTACACTTGTTGTTTAGCATGCATAAATAAATTTCTATGCATGTTTAGTATTCAATTCTAATTAACCTTGGCTTAGTATTGTTCAAGCAAGGTATGCTATAGTTATTCAAAATGTATGCTATTAGATTATTCCTAATGCATGACTTTAGTTTACTATGATTGATTCAATCACTATTATTCTATAGTATAGTGTTATTGGTCTTATTCAACTACTCCTTAGTTGATGTTCGTTAAATTCCAAATTTCCTTGAAAGCTTATCCAAACCAAACTTACTTTGGTGCGGACTTGTATTCTAAATACTGAGATGAACAACTCTTTTAATAGAGGTTTACGCTTAGCGTTGAAATGGTTGTGCACAATACATTGTACGAAGGGTTGATCCCCCTAAGTACATGAAGTCCTTACAGTCTTATGACTGTTAAAGTTTAGGTTGAAAGATTACTTATAACTGTGGACACGATTCGTGGTCATTAGACCCTCAGTAATTGATTAAAGTTTTCAGAAAGTAATAGAATTTATTGTTCAGTTCTATTAAACCTAATATTGGCAAATGATGTAAAGTTAAATGATTTATCTATTATTATTTCAAGTGGGCTTTGTTTGCTCACTCTTGCCTGTAAACTTTCTTACAGCTAAGGTTGAAACTGGTGATGTACCTAGCACCAGTAAAGGGAAAGGAAAGATGAAACAATGCTGAAGACCTGTAATAGATTGAATAGTTTATTTTCAGACTTGTTTAAAGATTGTAATGAATGTTATTTTAATTATTCCGCATGAATGAATGAATGTTTGTAAAGGTTAGATAACCTGGGAGATTTATTTAAATTTAATCCTGTATGGGCAGGTTTTATTTATTCAATTTTATTATAATTGGGTAGTTAGAAATGAATGTTTTGATTACGTGAACACCAAATCTTGAGAAAATGGAGTACCAGGATTTGGGGGTGTCACAGGTTGGTATCAAAGCTTTAGGTTATGAACCTTAGGTGGGGGAAAAGCCTTAGGAAGTAACCTTTTGAAAAGATAGTGGAGTTACCTCTTATCGAGTTTTAAGAAAGAAGTAATAAAACACTTATGTGCTTATGTGTTTATGTTTATGTACTCGTGAGTGTCGAGTAGTAATGATTATTAATTAAAACTTTAAAACTTTGTTGTCAGGATGACTAATGTTGGAGAGTCCAGTCAGGCTAGGGAGGAAGGACCTCAAGTGCCTATAGAGGAGGAACCTCACGATGTTCAGGTAGTTTGGGAACAACTATTGCCACGGGAGTCAGCCCCGTTGGTCACAGTAGTTGAGGATGAGGATGATGATGTGGAGACAGACGAGGAGGATCCCATTGAGTTACCGCAGGAGGATGAGGATGACGAGGATGAGGAGGAAAGGATTCCGCTTAACTCGATAGCTGGCCGTGTATATGATGAAGTGCACGACCTTAACGTGGAACTACAAGATACAGTGGAAGAGTTGCAGGAGATAGTAGCTGAACAACAGACTACAATTACACAAAAAGACGGCGAGATCCAGGATCGTGATGAACGACTGACAAACGCCGAGGAGAAACTAACACAGACTGAAGGAGAGAAGGAACAATTGATCGAGATGGTTTCTGAACTGAAGAGCAGGCTGAGAGAAGAAGCGGCTAAGAGGGCAAGAGCTGAAGATGCATACGAGGAAGCTTATCAACGAACTGGAAGAGCAGTAAGGAGCTCACAGGAAAAAAGGATGAAGATGGAAGAAATGGTCAAAGTATTCGACACCGCAATTAATCGAGCTCAAGATCGAGTTATGGGATATCCGATTCAGTTCGAGACGCTGCCATCATTTGTGTTAGATCGAAGAACGATGTTTCGAGTCATGGAGGAAGAACGTGATAGGGCTAATAAGTATCTTAATAGATCATCGTAGAAAGTGTGCCTGTAATGCACGTAATATGTATTAAATAATGTGTAAATCCCTAGTGTTAAGTAACCATGGGATATGATAATAATGGTGTTGTCCTGAAACTTTTGTAGTTCAGGAAAGGATGTAGATAGCAGAGATGCTATTGTGTTATGTTTTCAAAAAGTTTATGAATAAATAAAAGTTATTATTTTATTCAAAGTGTTATGTGCTATGTGATTATTTCTTTTGTAGAGGCAAGTTAATTAGAAATACTTAAAGAAGATGAGTAATGGTCTAATAGATGTTTTATTTTAAACAGAAAATGCCTCCCAGACGTCAACCAACACGACAGAGAACCACCGAAGAAGCTAACGACAATGTTGATGCGAATCCCGTTCAACAACTAGTGACACTATTGACAGGAGCGTTGCAGAATCAACCTCAAAACCATGGTACAACGTTTAAAGACTTTAAGGCGGTTGGACCACCTGAATTCTGTGGGTCCATGAATCCAGTTGAAGCTCAAACCTGGATTATGTAGATAGAGAACGTGTTCGATGTCGCTAGGGTAGGGGATGACCAAAAGACGGCTTTCGCAACTTTCATGTTGAAAGCAGAAGCTAGTTATTGGTGGCAGGCCAATAAAACTCGTGAAGGGCCAGGAGTGATGACCTGGGATAGGTTTAAGGAGTTGTTCTTCGAGACCTATTTCCCGGAGAGTTCAAAGAGTCAGCTGGAAGTACAGTTTCTGGAGCTGAAGCAAGGGACGATGTCAGTATCCGAGTATGCCGCAAAATTCAACGAATTGGCAAGGTTTGCGCCATATCAGGTTAGCACAGACGAACGCAAGGCGAAGAGGTTTGAACAGGGACTGAAGCCCTGGCTGTACAGTAGGGTTTCCCTGTTCCAGTTGAAGATATTTATAGCAGTAATGGAGAAAGCAGTACTCGCCGAAGGTGGAGGCGAGGCGGTAACAAAATTCAACCAGGAACAAAAGAAGAAGAAGAATGAAAATGAGATGAAGAGTGGAGGTGGTAGCGGTGGAAACAACAACAACAACTTGAAGAGAAAGTGGAATGGAAGTATGGGTACTGGAAACCAGCAGGGTAACCAGCAGAATAAGAAGTTTGAAGCGTGTGCGACATGTGGGAAGTTTCACAAGGGAGCGTGTTTGATGGGGAAACGAGTTTGCTACAAATGTGGCCAGGAGGGTCACATCGCCCCAAATTGCACTCAATCAAAGAAGAATGTGTGCTTCACGTGCGGATCTAAGGATCACTTTGCTCGTGAATGTCCTAAGAAGAAGGAGGGAGTGACAACCAGAAACAATGGAGGTACGTGGGCTAATACAGGACCTGCAGCATCAAACAAACCCACAGCCAGAACCTTCAACATGACTGTGCAAGATGTTGTGCAATCAAAGGATGTGGTGTCAGGTATTATCCCAATCAATAATATTGATGCATATGTATTATTTGATTCGGGTGCTACTTGCTCGTTTATATCTGATGAATTTGTTAAGAGGTTAAAATTGCCTAGAGAAGAACTGAATTTTCCTTTGAACATAGAAATTGCGAATAAGGAAATAATCCCTGTTAGGTTCGTTTACAAGAACTGTAGGGTGAACATTAAGGGGAATATCTTGTTAGTAGATTTGATTCCGATTAGACTCGGGGAATTTGATGTAATTTTGGGAATGGATTGGTTGTTCAATTATGGAGCAGTAATTGACTGCCAAAAGAAGTGTGTAAACCTTATGACTCCGTCAAAGGTAGTATTTTATGGTAGCAAGTCGCCAAGACAAATGAAATGTCTGACGACTATGCAGGCCAAGAAGTTGTTGAGTCAAGGTTGTGTGGGCTATTTAGCTTACATAGTCGATACTCAGAAGAAAGGTGTGAAATTAGAAGAAATACCGGTAGTGAGAGAATTCGAAGACATGTTTCCAGAAGATTTGCCAGGACTTCCGCCGGACAGAGAAATTGAATTCGTGATCGACTTAGTGCCGGGAACAGCACCGATATCAAAGGCTCCGTACAGAATGGCTCCGGTAGAAATGAAGGAACTGATGGTACAGTTGCAAGAACTGCTAGACAAGAAATATATTCAACCAAGTGTATCGCCGTGGGGAGCGCCAGTTTTATTCGTGAAAAAGAAGGACGGGTCAATGCGTCTTTGCATTGATTACAGGGAGTTAAACAAAGTCACTATTAAAAATAAATACCCGTTGCCAAGAATAGATGACTTGTTTGACCAGTTGAAGGGTGCTAAATACTTTTCAAAAATTGATTTGAGAAGTGGGTATCACCAGTTGAAAGTGAGGAAGGAGGATATACCACGAACGGCATTCAGAACTCGGTATGGACATTACGAGTTTCTGGTGATGTCTTTTGGTTTAACCAATGCACCTGCTGCGTTCATGGATTTGATGAACAGGGTGTTTAAACCATTCTTAGACAAGTTTGTAGTGGTATTCTTCGACGACATTCTAGTGTATTCCAAAACTCAAGAAGAACACATGGAACACTTACGCTTGACATTGGAGACACTAAGAAAGGAAAAGATGTACGCGAAATTCTCTAAATGCGAATTTTGGCTCGATCGTGTACAATTTTTGGGTCATGTTATTGACAAGGAAGGGATTTCAGTGGATCCATCGAAAGTGGAAGCTGTAATCAATTGGGAACAACCAAGAACACCGTCAGAAGTGAGGAGTTTCTTGGGATTGGCTGGTTATTATAGAAGATTTATTCAAGATTTTTCTAAGATAGCCACTCCATTAATAAATTTGACAAGGAAAGCTGTAAAATTCGTGTGGACGGAGAAATGTGAAGAAAGTTTTCAAGATTTGAAGAAAAAGCTAAGTGTAGCACCTGTGTTGACGTTACCAGACAATACAGGAAATTTTGTGGTGTATAGTGATGCCTCACACAAAGGGTTGGGTTGTGTTCTTATGCAGAATGGCAAAGTTATTGCGTATGCATCAAGACAATTGAAAGATTATGAGAAAGGGTATCCGACTCATGATTTGGAATTGGTTGCAGTTGTGTTTGCTCTGAAGATATGGAGACACTATCTTTATGGAGAGAAATGTGAGATCTACACAGACCACAAAAGTCTGAAGTATATTTTCACTCAGAAAGATTTGAACATGCGTCAGAAAAGGTGGATGGAACTGATAAAAGATTACGATTGTGAGATCTTTTATCATCCGGGCAAAGCGAATGTGGTAGCTGATGCTTTAAGCAGGAAAGGTAGGGAGAAGTTGATGCTGATTACAACTCAGGAGGAGCTCATTTCAGCAATGACAAAACTGGAGTTGGAGATCAAATTTCCAAAGGAATCTGACGAACAATTATTTCAGATAGAAGCTGGTCCAACTTTAATGCACAAAGTGAAGAGTGCCCAACTACAAGACGAAGAGTGTGCGAAAATCAAAGAGAATTTGATTGAAGGCGGTGATGTAAAATACAAGATTGACACCGAAGGGTTACTACGGTTTGAGGGAAGGATCTGGGTTCCAGCAGCACCAGAACTGAAAGAAGAAATTTTGATCGAAACTCATAGCTCAAAATATTCAATTCATTCAGGGAGCACGAAAATGTATCAAGATTTGCGCCGACATTTTTGGTGGCCAAATATGAAAAGGGACGTCGCAGAATGTGTAGCGAAGTGCTTAACATGTCAAAGAGTAAAGGCCGAATATCAAAGACCCAGCGGGTTACTTCAACCGTTGAAAATACCAGAATGGAAGTGGGAACACATCACGATGGATTTTGTGGTTGGTCTTCCAACTACTCAGAGAGGATGCGATACGATTTGGGTGATAGTGGACAGACTAACGAAGTCAGCGCACTTTTTACCAATAAAGATTAGGTTCAGTCTTGATCAGTTGGCAAGATTGTACATTAAGGAAATCGTTTCGAGACATGGGGTGCCAGTATCAATAGTGTCTGATAGAGATCCGTGGTTTACATCAAATTTCGGAAGAGACTACAAGAATGCATGGGGACTCAATTGCGAATGAGTACGGCTTATCATCCACAAACAGATGGCCAAAGCGAAAGAACGATTCAGACATTGGAGGATATGCTGAGAGCATGCGTCATGGATTTTAAAGGAAGCTGGGAAGATCAACTACCATTGGTGGAATTTGCTTACAACAACAGTTATCACGCGAGCATCGGCATGCCACCTTACGAAGCATTGTACGACAAAAAGTGCAAAACTCCACTGTGCTGGGATGAAGTCGGTGAACGCCAACTGTTAGGACCAGAACTGGTACAACAAACTGCTGAAGTTATCAAACTCATCAGAACAAGGTTGGTAGCAGCTCAAGACAGACAGAAAAAGTATGCTGATCAACACAGACAAGATCGTGCATTTGACGTAGGAACTTTTGTATTCCTAAAAGTTTCTCCCTAGAAGGGAAAAATTCGTTTCGGTAAGAAGGAAAAACTAAGCCCGAGGTTTATTGGACCATTTGAAGTACTGCGAAGAGTGGGAGAAGTGGCTTACGAGGTAGCTCTACCTCTAGAGTTGGAAAACATTCATAATGGTTTTCACATTTCGGTGTTACAACCATATAAACCCGACTACAAGCATGTGATCGAGTATGAACCGTTGCAGTTCGAGAAAGATTTATCTTATGAAGAGGTTCCTATCCAGATAGTAGACAGGAAAGAACAAGTGCTCAGGAATAAAGTGATACCTTCTGTGAAGGTGATATGGAGGAACCACAACGCTGAAGAAGCTACGTGGGAACTCGAAGAGAAAATGATGAAAGATTACCCTGAGTTATTTGTTTAATCCGTGTCTTCGATTCTGGGGACAGAATCTTTGTAAGTAGGGAAAAATGTAACGAATGATTTGTTTGAATTGTGATTCTGAGGACAGAATCCTTGTAAGGAGGGAATGATGTAACATTCTATAATTTTAAAGTGTTATAATAAATATTTATTGATTTATATAAATATTTAATGGATAGGTTTATTGATTGAATAATTAATTGTTCAATTTGAGTGATGTGGTGTATTTAATTATTTGCTGAATAAATAATCAGATAAATAATTAAATAGTAAATATTAAATATTTATTGGTAATATTAAATATTTATTTAATTATATGGCAATTTGAATTGATGTGATTTAATTAATTATTTGTTATGTAATTAATTAAGGAGCTAAATAAATTAGTTGTTATGAGATTTTATAATAATTATTAATTTAATAAGCTAGAGAGCTTATAATGATTTTAAATAAATAATAATATTTTAAATGAGAAATTGTAGTTTAAAATATTAGTTGATTAAATGAAGTTATAATTGTAAAAGAAATTATAATTATTTATGTGATTAAAGTAATTTAATGGATTAATGTTTTATTTATTTAATTAAATAAAGTGTGACTAATAACCTTGCTATAAAGGAGTTATTAAAATAAATTAAAGGACTTTAATTTAGTTTTGGCCAAACAAGTTTTAATGCATATTAAGTCTTTAATTTAATGATGTTTTACCAATCAAGGTATAAGGATTAATTGATTTATTTTAATTAGGTTTACCAAACAAGGTGTAAGAGTTAATGAGTTATTTTTATTATGTTAGCCAAACAAGCCTTAGGGCTTTTGATTTTTAAAAAGTTAGATAACTGATGTTAGTTATACATATATTAATATTATATACTTAATACCTATATTATTATTAGTATGCGTTATATCTTTTTGTTAGTACGTAAGTTAGAATAGAGTTAGGAGAAAGACTCAGAAGAAGAAGAGAGGAGAAGAAGAAGAATACAGAGAAAAATTGAGATAATCCTAGAGAAATTGTGACAAGAATTGAGGGAAAAGAATTACCATCTTCTTAAACAAAGTTATCATCTTCTAGGATACAAGGTATCATCTAAACCCTTTTATTTTTCAAAAGTTTTAGTTGTCTTCTCTTCCAAAAAAAAAAATTCTCTGAAAAATCTTTGTGAAGGATAAATTGTGTGTGGTATATGGTTTTGTATGTTAAATTATTTGTTATAAAAATTGTTTTTCATAAGTTATATATAGGAATAGTCAATTAATTCATGTATGTATGTAATTTGTGAAGAAACCCATATTACAGTGAGTTTATATGAATATATATGAACATGGCTTAGTTTACAATAGAAATTAAGGTTTAAGTAGTTGTTCAATTGATAAATTGATTATGGAAATTGATAAAGTATGTATAATCATAACTACGATGTTTTGAAATTTCTATTTTTATTGAAAAACAAAATCACAGTGTTGATTTTCATTAAAAATTGTCAACAATGGAGTTTTGCCAAAAACATTGAAATCGGGTGTTGTAAATTTGATGTTTATGTTGTTTAGATGACTAGAAACGCGTTAGAAAGTATTAGATTATGTTTATGTAAACCTATTTACTCATTGGGTAGTTTGGTATGGTTGTTAGAAAGGAGTTTGGAGGCCAAATTTGGCTTTTCGTAGTGTTCTAGAGCAAAAATCGCATAATCGCAGCAGTGACCCCCGCCCCGGCGGGCCCCCTAGTGCAAAAACCCCCGCCCCGGCGGGGGGGGTATTCTGTCAAGCCAAAATTTTGAAAAAAAAAAAAACTAACCGGACGTAGTTTACTAAAATGGGTATAACTTTTTCATACGAACTCTGATTGATGCGATTCAAGATGATTCGGAACGAGGACGAACAGGCCTATAACTTTTATTCTTTAAGTGTTTCAATTTGAAATCGTTATGAAGGGTCAAAACGGCTATCTTTTGGACTATTGTGTATTTGGAGGCCATCGGAAGGCGTCAGAATGCGCAGATGCAAGTGCAATCCTTTGTGTATTAGTATAACCTAATGATAACATGTTAAACATGTAATAGGATGTTGTATCAAGTTGTTAATGTGTATATAGTGCAATGGCATGATCACTTAAGTAGTTGTAATAAAGCTAAATAGTGATGTTCATGAAAAGATGCGATTTTGTTAGTAAGCTATATGAATCTAATGTTAGTATAACTAATGTGTATTGTCAATACATATGATATGTGTAGGACCTTTGGTGAACGTGAGTAGTGATTGTTTAACCTACACGATGAATGTATTAGTTATGTGTTAATGACTAACTATGTCACGATGACATATGTATATAGGATATTGTGATTCAAATTGATTCGGTTTAGCCTACGAACAAGGCAAGTTCTCTAACTCAAAACTTCATTGTGCGAGTTTAAATTCATTTGGTACATTATTGTTTTCAAATTCAATTACAATTGTTGCAAGTTGCTACCTCTACATTTTCGTAGAGCGAGATTGTCTATTATTGAGTAGGTCATTGTATATAGTTACTCATGACGATGCAAGATTTCTAATCCTTTATCTTATTGAACTAATTATTGTTTTCAATTCGATTACCTTATAATGATGCAAGCTGTCTAAACTTTGGTTTGATGTTGAACAAATTATTCTTGTATTACACTTGTTGTTTAGCATGCATAAATAAATTTCTATGCATGTTTAGTATTCAATTCTAATTAACCTTGGCTTAGTATTGTTCAAGCAAGGTATGCTATAGTTATTCAAAATGTATGCTATTAGATTATTCCTAATGCATGACTTTAGTTTACTATGATTGATTCAATCACTATTATTCTATAGTATAGTGTTATTGGTCTTATTCAACTACTCCTTAGTTGATGTTCGTTAAATTCCAAATTTCCTTGAAAGCTTATCCAAACCAAACTTACTTTGGTGCGGACTTGTATTCTAAATACTGAGATGAACAACTCTTTTAATAGAGGTTTACGCTTAGCGTTAAAATGGTTGTGCACAATACATTGTACGAAGGGTTGATCCCCCTAAGTACATGAAGTCCTTACAGTCTTATGACTGTTAAAGTTTAGGTTGAAAGATTACTTATAACTGTGGACACGATTCGTGGTCATTAGACCCTCAGTAATTGATTAAAGTTTTCAGAAAGTAATAGAATTTATTGTTCAGTTCTATTAAACCTAATATTGGCAAATGATGTAAAGTTAAATGATTTATCTATTATTATTTCAAGTGGGCTTTGTTTGCTCACTCTTGCCTGTAAACTTTCTTACAGCTAAGGTTGAAACTGGTGATGTACCTAGCACCAGTAAAGGGAAAGGAAAGATGAAACAATGCTGAAGACCTGTAATAGATTGAATAGTTTATTTTCAGACTTGTTTAAAGATTGTAATGAATGTTATTTTAATTATTCCGCATGAATGAATGAATGTTTGTAAAGGTTAGATAACCTGGGAGATTTATTTAAATTTAATCCTGTATGGGCAGGTTTTATTTATTCAATTTTATTATAATTGGGTAGTTAGAAATGAATGTTTTGATTACGTGAACACCAAATCTTGAGGAAATGGAGTACCAGGATTTGGGGGTGTCACAATATAGGTAATGTCTCCATATCTTAAGCGCAAAAACGACTACTACCAACTCTAGATCATGAGTAGGATAATTTCTATCATATTCTTTGAGTTGTCGTGAGGCATAGACTATGATTTTCCCATAAGAACATATCCTAAACCTTTTCCTGAAGCATCGCTGTATATGACAAATCCCTCCGAACCAGATGGTATTGTCAGAACAGGTGCTGAAATGAGTTTGCTCTTGAGTTCTTGAAAACTCTTTTCACATTCCTCGCTCTAACCGAACTTTATATCTTTTCGAGTCAGCTGAGTTAACGGAGTGGCGATTCGAGAAAATCCTTCCACGAATCTCCGATAATAACCAACTAAGCCTAGAAAGCTACATACTTCGGTCACTGACTTAGGTTGCTCCCAACTTTGTATTGCTTCAATCTTTGCTGGGTTAACAGATATTTTGTGATTCGATATCACTTTCCCAAGGAATGCTACTTTCTCAAACCAGAACTTTCATTTCTTCAACTTGGCATATAGCTTATTTTCACGAAGCTTTTGGAGTATCAGCCTCAAGTGTTGCTCATGATCTTCACGGCTTTTGGAGTAAATGAGAATGTCATCAATAAAGACAACAACAAAATGATCCAAATATTCCTTGAATACCCGGTTCATCATATCCATGAAGGAAGCAGGAGCATTGGTCAATCCAAAAGACATGACTAGGAATTCGTAATGCTAGTACCGAGTTCTGAAAGCAGTCTTTGGAATGTCATCAGTTTTAATCTTTAACTGATAATATCTGGAACGAAGATCGATCTTTGAAAAAAATTTGGCACCTTGCAACTGGTCAAACAGGTCATCAATGCGAGACAACGGGTACTTATTTTTGACGGTGACATGATTTAACTCCCGATAATCAATACAAAGTTGCATACTCCCATCTTTCTTATTTACGAATAGAATAGGAGCACCCCAAGGAGACGTACTAGGATAAATGAAACCGATGTCTAACAATTCCTGCAGTTGGGTTTTTAACTCCTGAAATTCAATAGGAGCCATTCGATATGGGGCTTTGAAAATGGGTTTTGTATCGGGTTCAAGGTCAATACAAAACTCGATTTCACGCTCTGGGGGTAGGCCAGGAAGTTTTTCAGGGAATACGTCAGAAAATTCATTAACAATAGAAATATCATTCAAATCTGACGTATTTTTGTTTAAATCCGTGACATGGGCTAAGAAAGCTGGACATTCATTTTTCAATAAACAAATGACTTTATGGCTTGATATGACAGTGATTGACTTTAGTGGTTTGGTTGCTTGAATTCGCATAATAGGTTGGTTTGGAATATGAAAGCTAACAACCTTACGAAAATATTCAATTTTAACATGATGAGTAGTTAACCAATCAATCTCTAAAATCACTTCAAATGCAAGAATTTTCAAGGAGATATGATCGACAGGTGACGTGAGGGTGCAGATTTTAATCAAACAAGATTTATAAATAGTGAATGTAATGAAGGTTTCTCCCAACGGAGTTTCAACGGATAAGTCAAAATCTAATTTCTATGGAGTCAAATTTAAACATTGAGCTCAAGTAAGTGAAATAAAAGAATGGGTAGAACCGGTATCAAATAAGGTATAGACTTCGCAAGAGTTTATGATTAGCTTACCCGTGATAACTTCGTTCGGGTTCCTCGCTTTTTGGGAGGTCACGACAAACGCTATCCCATGAACTACCGGCCTTGACTTGTCTGGGATAGCCTTTGATGTCTCCATCCCAGCTGGACTTTTCTTCAATACACGACAAAATCGAGCTAGGTGACCTTCTCTTCCGTAATTATAACACGCTTTGGGTTACTGCGTACAGTTTGGACTGATGTGTCCCTCCCTCCGTATTTGTAACATACAACCGGTGGTCATTCTCTTTCCTTGAAAATAGGTGCTAATGTTGTTATCTTTCCATCATTATTGATCATTCTCTTCTTGAAATTTTCACTTCTATTATCTTAGCCAGGATTACCACTGAAGTGGTTACCATTTCTAGCATGTTGATTTTCTCCACGTTTGTTGTCACTGCTTTGATGACTAATACCACTAGTATTATCATTTTGCCAGCTGTTATCTCTTGGTTGGGTTGACTCATTATCTTGCTCCAATAATTGAGTCATATTCACAACATCTGAATACAAGCAAAGTTTGTGAGAAATGAGGTATTCACATATAGAAATATTCGTGTCATTCGCTCCTCGTTATCAACCAAATGGGATGTAAACTGGGATAACTCCGCAAATTTAGCGTCGTACTGTGATACGGTCATATTATTTTGCTTCAGCTTTATGAATTCTACCTCCTTCATGTGATGAATACTTTCGGAAAAGTACTTGTCGTTGAACAATTCTTGGAACTTCTGCCAAGACATCTTTAGTGCGACAGGTTGAGTACGTTTTACAGATTCCCACCAATGATATGTCTCTCCTCGCAACATGAAGGTGACAAAGGGAACCTTTTGCTCCTCGGAGCATCCCAAGACATCAAATATCTTGGTGGTGTGCTTAATCCACGTCTATGCCTTAAGTGGTTCTGGCTTTCTGACTTTCCCAAAATCTCCGGTGGTCCCAGATCCTTGAATTACTTAGCGATGACCAACCGTGAGTTGCCAGTGTTTTCACCTGCATTTTGCACAGGAGTCTCTCTCGCCTAATGTTGTATGAATTACAGAAAGCCTATGGACATTCCATTATTCATCATTTGGTCGGTGTTGTTGTTTATCTGAGGATTATTGCCTTCCTGATGCACATTATCCTTGTTATTGATCGTCGGTGACTCAACGGTCTCATGTGCTCCATTGCTTATCTCAACATTTTCATATGTCATTTTCAAACACTACCACAAAACATGGGTTAATTGACATGCCACATATTATCCCTATATTCTGACCGACCAATTAAATAATAAATAAGCTTAGGTAGGTCATACTAGCAAAGGATTTACCCGTCTCTCCCCTCCTAATTATAGCCTCAAATCTCAGCCAGGGATCATATCCCTAAGTTTCGATACCAACTGTGACGCCCCCAAAATAGGTATACATAACCCATTGAGTAGCCAAATACATGGTACAAAATTTAAATACAAACTTCATTAATACAATACGACAAACGTAAGTTGAGAGTTTAACACGAATATTGTCTCGTAGACAATATCAAAACTCAAATAGAGTCCTCATTACAATTATTATCACACTATTTTATAAATTAGTGAGGACTACTATAGCCACCATCTCAGACCATCACTCCGTTCTCTGACTAGTCCCAGCAATATTCTCATTTCCTGAAGAGAACAATGAAAGCATAGGGTGAACTCAACTAGCCCAGTAAAGAATATTATGACTAAGATAATGCAGAATAAATTATCGTTAGCCTTCAACAGTGTAAAACTGATAGAGTATAATAGACAACAAGTCTAACAGTTGCGAAACAAGCAATACATTAAAAGAGTCAAGTAGAGCACAATATCTACTATCTTCTATGATTTAAAAGTTCATCATCAATATTTTATCGATGTAACATAGCTCAATAAATAATCCACATCATCGAATTATCCATGCACTACGGGCCAAAGATATTCGTTAGTATCACATCCATGAATTATCCATGTACTACAGGCCAAGGATATTTATTATTATCACATCCATGAATTATCCATGTACTACGGGCCAAGGATATTTGTTAGTATCACTAGTTGTCATGATCATGCCAACAACTGTCCATCAATGCACTACGGGCCAATGAAAACTTTTACCACATCATTTGTAATATTACAGATCATAATCATACCAATCAATAGTGCATCTATGCATTACGGGCGAAAGATGACTTTCATCACAATATAAGCATAAGGATGATGACAATGATATAAGAAACAATCAAATAAATCAAGGATAAATATTAAAGATTTTTAATTTATCCAGAGTTTAAAAATGTCCAAATTGTCAACATGATAACTGCTTGGTAGAGTAAAATTCAAGATAATATTCATGTGTCAAAATTAACTTGGACAGAAAAGAAATTAATTTTTGTAGTAAATAGTACCCCGGATGAATAGTACCTGAGTGAATAGTATCCTGTGAATAGTACTTTATGAATAGTGTCGTACATATAAATAGTACCGTACATATAAATAATGTCGTACGTATGAATAGTGTCGTATAAATGAATAGTACCCATGAATAATACTCCAGCATGAAAAGGTTATAATTTAACAAGAATGTTCAGAACAATATCCTTGTAAACCGATACTAGATGAAGCGCAAATTTTAAGGATATTCTACTAATTTCAAGGATATTCTACTAATTTCAAGGAGTATAGAAGTAATACTTAACAAAATGAGTGTAAAATTCAGAATCTGAAACAAAATAATATTACTTACATTCTACAGAGTATGGAAGAAAATATTATTTCTTACGAATATTGAACAAAAATAATATCCCTTACCTTAAAAGGAGAGTACTTCTGAATGGTATGGCGGAGATATTCTTGAAGAAAACTTATACTATTTTCTACACTCAAAGCTTCCTTAAACTCAAAAGAAATACACTCAATATTATAGAAGAAGAATTCTCTAATTCTGGGGTGATTTTCATTTTTAAACTAAGCATCCTATTTATAGGAGAATGGCAGGATACTATTTAAAAAAAATCACGGACTGCACAGTGTCAATATCACGGGCGGGCAGAAAATTCTACAGGAAATTTGATTTTCACTATGCAAATACTATACAAATACTATGCATATAATAAAATATAATATATTCTATTTATAAAAAGTATTCTGTTTTATATAAAAAGTTTTCTGTTTTATTACTATAAAACAAAAACTGAGATAACTTTCTCCCGACGATTTTAAAAAATAAAAAAGTGGGGGTCTATGTAATAAGTCAAACTTACAACAAATACTTCATAAAATACCCCTTTATTTATCACAAATCACTTGGCTTCTCAAAACATATTTTTAATAATATTTATTCATCATTAATATTATAACTCGTAATATTAACAACCAGATCATTCCCATGAAAGAGGGGACTTTCTGATAAGGACTTCTCCTTATTAATGCGCAATTTGGTGACCAAACCCCTTTTATCGATATAACTTTCTAGACATTGTCAATAATACAAATAATAATATGAATAACTTTGTCGTCTTAATTATTGATTTAATAATATAAAATATTGTGGCAATAATTGAATCAATAATGTGAGATAATATGCAGCAATTATTGTGACAATAATTGAGTATAACTGAGTGACTTCTCACGTAAGTATCAATAATCAAAGATATTGTACAATACCGTGTGCTACTATGAAACCACGCGTATTACTATACTTTTATCGCCGGGTATTTCAACAGGTAACGGTAAAACTTTTGCCGTTATTTTTATAAAAAGTTATTTCTGTAGTTTTCTAACTCCGACAGTAATTCCGTTGTGGGGTCCACCAATGATTGTGTCGCCGTACGAATATTCTATGAAAAAATTAATATTCCTCGACGAAACGAATATTTTATGACAACTTGCTTACTTTACCAAATTTATAAATAGTACCCACAACTATAACATTATAACAAATCCACACCTTATTATTCAAAATAATATTTAGAGAAAATTAATCTTTATTCATAAAAGTTAGGGTCTTACATTTGTTTGAATAAATTATAATGATATTGGCTAAGTAAATATTGTGTTGACCAAATAAGGATTATGATTTAATTAAGTTTGGTGTGACAAAGGTATCATATGATAAGTGAATTATTATATAAATGAAAAGGAGCTTTATTTGGGTAAGACAAACAAGGTCTTATGACCTTTGGTTTTAATAACTGCTGAGACCTATGTTCATTTTAACGGAGAACCCATGTTCCATCAGTTATTTTCTTACTTATATTTTTCTTAAGTCTAAGAAAGTAGAGAAGAATATAGCAAAGAAGAGAAAAAAAATGAGAGAGAAAGAGAAGAAATTCTCTGTAAAATTGAGAAGGGTTTGAGAAACAAGAAGGAAGAAAGAAGAAGATTCATATCATCTATTCTAAGTTTAAAGAAGAATCAAAGGTATTATTCTAGCTTTAAACTTTAGTTTGTGTTTTCAAAGTTTTTCTCTGTAAATGGTTTTGATGAGTGAATTGTTAAGGAAATGGGTTATATTTATTATTGCTATATATAATCTATTATATGTAATCTATAATTGGTTTTTGGGTTATTAAAATCATGAAAACATGTTAAAGCTGAGGAATTAGAATTTTGTTGAAGTATATATGATTTGGTCTATTTTTAGACTAAAACTAGCTATGAATCCATGTCTAAAATCTAAAATTGGTGGTGGATTATGTTAGTTCTCGGGAAGACGAAAATAATGCAAGTTAAACGGATTGAATTGGTTGATTAATGAATTCGTAGTGAATAATTACGCTAAAGATGTCAAAGTATGAAAATTTAGTGAGAACTTGGAATTTGAAAGTTTTAATTTGGATGTTTAGTTGTTTATGCTATTTGAATCATGTTAGATATACTTGGTTTTGAGTTTATGAAGTTTATAAGTATTTGGGTTGGCCTAAATTGGAGTTTGGGTGAAAAAGTTGGGTGTTTTGGCTTTGTGTTGTGCTGTTCACGAAGCTGCAGATTCTGGTTCTGCTAACTGGCAGCTACGCCGGTAGCCAGGCTAAACTGAGCTCAGTTGCGCCAGTCCTTGGTTAGGCACATACATGAAGGTTTATGAGTATGTTTAGGAAAACTAAAAATATTTCATTTTAATTAACATTAAACACTTAATGTGGTATAATGAGGTAAGTGAAGGACTTAACTTATTGTTAAGTAACGAATTAAAATTAAGATTATAGAGCATGGGATGAATGTAACTTAATAATTCCTATTTAACATTGTTCACATAAAGTGGTATAGTGGAGAACTTTAAAGAACTTAACTAAATGTTAAGTTAAGATTAAAAGATGTAATTTAGAAGCATGATGTGAAGATTCCTAATTAAATCTAAATGAACCTAATACATATCTTATGTGTTATAAAGAAAAACAAACTTTAACGATTTAACATAATGTTAAGAGACGATTATAGAGAATAGTAAAGGGACCTAAGGTGAAGGATAATTTAAAGACTTAACGAAATGTTAAGGGTCAAACAAAGGGAAGCGTGAAAGAAGTTAAGATCAGGTTTATTTGAGCAACCTTAATTAAGTTTATTAAACATTAGACTCATAATGTGTGGTTATGACAAACCTTAAACACTTGATTGAGCATCGAGTGATGATTAGAAGAATATATGTCGAAATGAAAGATCAATACTAAAGTCAATGTAATCTAATTGATTTCATTGTATATGTAACTGATGCTTGTATATATGAACTTTTGGACTAATGTAGGATAAACACAAAGTAATTAAGAGGTAGTGGGTAATCAACAAACTAGGTAAGTCTTTCAGTTCCTATTTACTATGTGAACTTGATGATGAACTTTTTTAAATCTGTATTGCAAAGAGCATGAGGTATTATATATTGTGACGCCCCAAAAATTAGGTATACATCACCCATCTTGGGTCGTCAGATACATGGTACAGAATACAAATACAACTTACTAATACAACTGTCGTGTACAATACGACAAAACATAACTGTGAGTTTGAATACAATTATTGTCTACTAGATACAATACAAACTCAAAAGGAGTCCTCATTATAATTATTGTCACACTATTTAACAGAATAGTGAGGACTACTAATACTATCATCTGGTCCATCACTCCGTTCCCCGACTCGTCTCAGCTATATTCTCATTTCCTGAAGAGAACAGTGAAAGAAAGGGTGAGCTCAACTAGCCTAGAAAGAAATATTATGACTAAGATAATGCAGAATAAATTATCATTAGCCTTCAACAGTGTTAAACTGATAAAATATAACGAAAATCAAGTTTAACTGCAGCGGAACAAGCAATCCATTAAAAGAGTCAAGTAGAGAATAAAATCTACTATCTTCTACGATTTAAAAGGTTTTTCAACACTGTTATCGCTGGGACTCAGCTTAATAAAATAATCCACATCCTCGAATCACCCCTGCACTACGGCCAAGGATATTCGTGTATTCATTAATGGTCATGATCATGCCAACAACTGTCCATCAATGCACTACGGGCCAATGAGGATTTTTACCACATCATTTGTAACATTACGGTCATGATTATACTGAATAATCCCTGGTCATAATCATACCAAGTCCATCTATGCACTACAGGCCACAGATGACTTTCAATATTTTATAAACATGAGGATGATGACAATGATATAAGAATTCAATAAAACAAGTTCAAGAATTAATTTATCCAAGAATTAACAACGTCCAAATTGTCAACATGATACTGCTTTGTGGAGTAAAATTCAAGAATGCTTAGAAGAATATTTTCATAAAAAGATACTGGATGAAACGCAATTATCAAGGATATTCCACAAATTTCATGGAGTATAAAAGTCAAAACTTAACCAACTGAGTATAATAAAGAATAGAATAACAAAAGAAATCACCATGCATGCGATAAACCGCACAGACAGGTTGTTCCAACAGAATAATAAATAATGGAACCAGGTCCGGCGTAAAACGCAAAGACAGGATATTCCAACAGAATAATAATAAAGACGGAACCAGGTCCGGTGTAAAGCACACAGACAGGATGTTCCAACAGAATAATAATAAAGACGGAACTAGGCCCGGTGTAAAACACACAGACAGGATGTTCCAATCAGAATAATAATAAAGACGGAACCAGGTCTGGTGTAAAACACACAGACAGGATGTTCCAACAGAATAATAATAAAGACGGAACCAGGTCCGGTGGAAAACACACAGACAGGATGTTCCAACAGAATAATAGAAGAATGTCACCAAGTATAGGGTAGACCGCGTATACAGGTTATTCCAACAAAATAATAAGAAATGGAATAACAAAAGTTTTCTTCATGAATAAGAAAGAATAACACCCCTTACCGTTTTAAAGAAGAACTGAAATAAGGAAGTAGTTAAGTAGCAAAATACTTTTCTTCTCTCTCTCTATAGTTTCTCTCTATAGTTTCTCTCTCTAGAGTTTAGTGAATTCGTAATAAATAATGAAAGAATGAGCTGCTATTTACAGAAAAATAGAATGCATAGTAACTAATCCATGAACGGTCCAGATTGATTACTTTAATATGACGGTTCATATTTAAAGAAAAATCTTTTAAATAAAATATAATATATTCTATTTATAGAATAACTTTAATAAAGTATTCTATTTTATATAAAAAGATGTTTCTGTTTTATTACGTTAATAATACGAATAAAATAAAACTTCATTATCGCTAAATAATTCATATTATTAACTGACAATAATTGAATTAAACTGAGTGAATTCTCACATAAGCATTAATAATCAATACCGTGCGCTACTATGTAACCACACGTGTTACTGTACTTTTACTACCGAGTAGTTCAACAGTATCAATGGTAAAACTTTCGCCGTTATTTTTAATAAAATATTTTTGTCGTTTTCTCAATCCGACAATAATTCCGTTGTGGGGTCCACCAATGATTGTGCTATTGTACGAATATTCCCTGTTAAAACGAATATTCCCCGACCAATCGAATATTATATAACAACTTGAGTACTTTGCAAAATTTATAAATATTACCCACAACTATAACATTATATCAAATTAACTCCATAATATTCAAAAATGATATTTATAGAAAAGTCATCTTTATTTATAAAAGTTGGGGTCTTACAACCTCCCCTTCTTATGAAATTTTACCCTCGAAATTAGGGTACGTACCTGGTATGTCGAAAAGGTAAGGATACCTTGACTTAATTTCAGATTCTAACTCCCAAGTCATTTTCTCAACATCGTGATTTATCCACAAAACTTTGACTTGAGGTATAACCTTGGAGCGTAGAATATATTCCTTCTTATCCAAGATTTGAACAGGAACTTCTTCATACGTCAAATCCTCCGCTATTTCATCCGGTTCTAACTCAATAATGTGGTTCGGGTCTTCCACATATTTACGTAACATGGATATGTGAAAAATGTTATGAACACGAGACATACTTGGCGGTAAAGCGAGTCTATAAGCCACAGTTCCTACTCGATCGAGGATTAAAAATGGACCGATGAATCGAGGATTGAGCTTTCCTCTCTTTCCAAATCTCGTAACTCCTTTCCATGGAGCAACACTTAAGAACACATGATCTCCTATATCAAATTCCACGTCCTTTCGATGAAGATCAGCATAACTCTTTTGTCGATCTTGTGAGGTTTTTATACGTTGTCGGATCGTTTGAATCTTTTCTGTAGTCATACGTACCAACTCCGGTCCCAACAACGTTGCTTCACTCACCTCATCTCAGCATACTGGAGAACGATATTTTCTTCCATACAATGCTTCGAATGGAGCCATGCCAATACTTTCTTGATAACTGTTGTTGTAGGAAAACTCCACCAATGGTAAGAACTTGTCCCAACTTCCCTTGAAGTCAAGGACACAGAGTCTTAATAAATCTTTAAGAGTTTGAATAGTTCTCTCTGATTGTCCGTCCGTCTGAGGATGATATGTCGAACTAAATCGTAAATCCGTGCCCATAGCTTTTTGTAAACTAACCCAAAATCGTGAAGTGAATCTTGGGTCTCGATTAGAAACTATGGATACTGGCATACCATGCAGTCTTACAATCTCGTTTATGTACATGCGAGCAAGACGTTCAAGTGTATAAGTTTCTCGTATCGGTAAGAAATGAGCAGACTTGGTCAATCTATCAACAATGACCCAGATCGCATCTATACCTTGAGAAACCTTAGTAAGACCGGTAACAAAATCCATGGTAATGTGCTCCCACTTCAATTCTAGAATTTCAAGTGGTTGCAATGGACCTTTTGGTACTTGATGCTCCACTTTGACTCGTTGACAAGTTAGACACCTTGAGATAAACAGCGCTATCTCTCGCTTCATATTGCTCCACCAAAATGTATGACGAAGATCATGATACATTTTGGTACTCCCAGGATGGATTGCAAACGGTGTGTTGTGCGCCTCCATCATGATTTCATACTTTAAATCAGGGTTGTTAGGAATACATAGTCTGGAGTTGACTTGAAGTATTCCTTCTTCATCGATTCTTGCTTCCGGCATAGCACCTTCTTGTACTTTCTTCCTCATACGCATCAGCTCCAGGTCTGTAGCTTGAGCAGCTTTAACTTTATTGATTAAAGTTGGTTCTACTCGTATATTCGACATCATCACATGGGTCCCTGGAGTCTTTAACTCTATCTCTATCCTTTGCAAGTCACACAAAATGGGCCTTTGTGTTGACAATATCGCACTCATACTTGCATATGATCTTCTACTCAATGCGTCAGCTATCACGTTCGCTTTTCTAGGATGGTATTGAATGGTATGATCATAATCTTTCAACAGTTCAAGCCAAAGTCATTGTCGCATGTTGAGTTCCTTTTGAGTGAAGAAATATTTGAGGCTTTTATGATCCGTAAAGATCTCCACCTTCTCCCCATACAAGTAACGCCTCCAAATTTTAAGCGCAAAGACAACAGCTGCCAACTCCAGATCATGAGTAGGATAATTCCTCTCATATTCCTTGAGTTGTCTTGATGCATAGGCTATGACTTTTCCATGTTGCATGAGAACGCATCCCAACCCTTTGCTCGAAGCATCACTGTAGATGATAAATCCCTCCGAGCCAGACGGTATTGTTAGAACAGGTGCTGAAATGAGTCTATTCTTGAGTTCTTGAAAACTCTTCTCACATTCTTCGCTCCAACCGAACTTTGTATCTTTCCGAGTCAGCTGAGTTAATGGAGTAGCGATTCGAGAAAATCCTTCCACGAATCTCCGATAATAACCAGCTAAACCAAGAAAGCTACGTACTTCGGTCACTGATTTAGGTTGCTCCCAGCTTTGAATAGCTTCAATCTTTGCCGGGTCAACAGATATTCCATGACTTGATACTACGTGCCCAAGGAATGCTACCTCCTCCAGCCAGAACTCGCATTTCTTCAACTTGGCATAAAGCTTGTATTCACGAAGCTTTTGGAGTACCAGCCTCAAGTGTTGCTCATGATCTTCACAACTTTTGGAATAAATAAGGATGTCATCAATAAAGACGACCACAAAGTGATCTAAATATTCCTTGAATACCCGGTTCATCATATCCATGAAGGCAGCAGGAGCATTAGTCAATTCAAAGGACATGACTATGAAGATCCTCAGTTCTAGCCTTCAGCTGATGATATCCAGAATGAAGATCGATCTTTGAAAAAATTGTGCTCCTTGCAACTGGTCAAACAGGTCATCAATACGTGGCAATGGGTACCTGTTTTTTATGGTGACATGATTCAACTCCCGATAATCAATACAAAGTCGCATACTTCCATCTTTCTTCGTCACGAATAGAACAGGAGCACCCCAAGGAGAAGTACTAGGACGAATAAAGCCAATGTCTAACAATTCCTACAGTTGGATCTTTAACTCCTGAAGTTCAATAGGAGCCATTCGATAAGGGGCTTTGGAAATGGGTTTTGTACCGGGTTCAAGGTCGATACAAAATTCAATTTCACGCTCTGGGGGTAGGCCAGGAAGTTCTTCAGGGAATACATCAGGAAATTTATTAACAATAGAAATATCATTCAAAACTGACGTATTTTTGTTTAGATCCGTGACATGAGCTAAGAAAGCTTGACATCCGTTTTTCAATAAACGAATAGCTTTATGGTTTGAGATGACAGCGATTGATTTTAATGGTTTGGTTGCTTGAATTCACATAATAGGTCGATTAGGAATATGAAAGCTAACAACCTTACGAAAATAATCAATTTTTGCATGATGAGTAGTTAACCAATCAATTCTTAGAATCACGTCAAATGCAAGTATTTTTAATGAAATCAGATCGACAGGTAATGTGTGGGTACCAACTTAAACCAAACAAGACTTATAAACCGTGGATGTAATGAAGGTTTCTCCCAATGGAGTTTCAACAGATAAGTCAAAGTCTAATTTCTCCGGAGTCAAATTTAATCGATGAACGCAAGTAGGAGAAATAAAAGAATGGGTAGAACCGGTATCAAATAAAGTATAGACTTCGTTAGAGTTTATGATAAGCTTACCCGTGATGACCTCATTCGGGTTCCTTACTTTCTGGGAGGTCACAACAAACGCTCTCCCTTGCACTACCGGTTTTGACTTTTCTGGGACGGCCTTTGGTGTCTCCATCCTAGCTGAACTTATTTTTGGTAAACGACAAAATCAAGCTAATTGACCTTCTCTTCCACAATTATAAAATGCTTTAGACGGCATCGCGCAGTTTGGACTGATGTGCCCCTCCCCTCCGCATTTGAAACATATGATAGGTGGTCGTTCTCCTTCCTTAACAACGGGTGCTGGTGCTGACGTCTTTCCATCATTGTTGAATCTCCTCTTCTTGAAATGACCATTCTTATTGTTTTGGCCCTGATTACCACCGAAGTGGTTACCATTTCTGGCCTGTTGATTCCCACCACGCTTGTTGTCACCTCTTCGATGACTGCTCTCACTGGTATTATCATTTTGCCGACTGCTCTCTTTTAGTTGCGTTGACTCCTTATCGCGCTCCACTAACTGAGCCCTATTCACAACATCTGAATACAAATACAGTTTATGAGAAATAAGATGTTGACGTATCTCAGGTTTCAAACCTCGCAAAAATATTCGCGTCATTCGCTCTTCGTTATCCACTAAGTGGGACGCAAACCGAGACAACTCAGCAAATTTAGCCTCATACTGCGACACGGTCATATTATTCTGCTCTAATTTGATGAACTCCACCTCCTTCATGTGACGAATACTTTCGGGAAAGTATTTGTCATTGAACAGCTCTTAGAACTTCTCCCAAGACATTTTCAGTGCGGCAGGTTGAGTACGCTTAATCGATTCCCACCAGTAATCTGCCTCTCCTCGCAACATAAAGGCGGCAAAGGGAACCTTTTACTCCTTAGAGCATCCCAAGACATCAAATATCTTGGTGATTTACTTTATCCATGTTTTCGCTATAAGTGGTTTTGGCTCTCTCTTAAACTCCGGTGGTCCCAGCTCCTTGAACTGTTTAGCGGTGACCGTCCGAGAGTTTTAAGTGTTTCCACCTACATTTTGAATAGGAGCCGCTCTCGCCTGCTGTTGAATAAACTGCATAAAACTTCTGAACATTTCATCATTCATCATTTGGTCAATATTGTTGTTTGCATGAGGATTGTCGCCTTCCTGATGCACATTATCCCGATTATTGATATGTGGTGAATCAACAGTCACATGTGCTCTATTGCTATTCTCAACATTCTCGAATGCCATTTTCAGATACTGCCACAAAACAAAAGTTAATTGATATGTCATATATTATCCTTATATTCTGACCGACCAATTAAATATCATGCAAATAAACTTAGGTAGGTCATACTAGCGAAAGAATTCCCCGTCTCACCCCTCCTAGTTCTATTCTCACATCTTAGCCAGGGATCATATCCCTAAGCTTTGATACCAACTGTGACGCCCCCAAAATTAGGTATACATCACCCATCTTGGGTCGTCAGATACATGGTACAGAATACAAATACAACTTACTAATACAAATGTCGTGTACAATACGACAAAACATAACTGTGAGTTTGAATACAATTATTGTCTACTAGATACTATACAAACTCAAAAGGAGTCCTCATTACAATTATTATCACACTATTTAACAGAATAGTGAGGACTACTAATACTATCATCTGGTCCATCACTCCATTCCCCGACTCGTCCCAGCTATATTCTCATTTCCTGAAGAGAACAGTGGAAGAAAGGGTGAGCTCAACTAGCCCAGTAAGAAATATTATGACTAAGATAATGCAGAATAAATTATCATTAGCCTTCAACAGTGTTAAACTGATAAAATATAACGAAAATCAAGTTTAACTGCAGCGGAACAAGCAATCCATTAAAAGAGTCAAGTAGAGAATAAAATCTACTATCTTCTACGATTTAAAAGGTTTTTCAACACTGTTATCGCTGGGACTCAGCTTAATAAAATAATCCACATCCTCGAATCACCCCTGCACTACGGCCAAGGATATTCGTGTATTCATTAATGGTCATGATCATGCCAACAACTGTCCATCAATGCACTACGGGCCAATGAGGATTTTTACCACATCATTTGTAACATTACGGTCATGATTATACTGAATAATCCCTGGTCATAATCATACCAAGTCCATCTATGCACTACAGGCCACAGATGACTTTTAATATTTTATAAACATGAGGATGATGACAATGATATAAGAATTCAATAAAACAAGTTCAAGAATTAATTTATCCAAGAATTAACAACGTCCAAATTGTCAACATGATACTGCTTTGTGGAGTAAAATTCAAGAATGCTTAGAAGAATATTTTCATAAAAAGATACTGGATGAAACGCAATTATCAAGGATATTCCACAAATTTCATGGAGTATAAAAGTCAAAACTTAACGAACTGAGTATAATAAAGAATAGAATAACAAAAGAAATCACCATGCATGCGATAAACCGCACAGACAGGTTGTTCCAACAGAATAATAAATAATGGAACCAGGTCCGGCGTAAAACGCAAAGACAGGATATTCCAACAGAATAATAATAAAGACGGAACCAGGTCCGGTGTAAAGCACACAGACAGGATGTTCCAACAGAATAATAATAAAGACGGAACCAGGTCCGGTGTAAAACACACAGACAGGATGTTCCAACAGAATAATAATAAAGACAGAACCAGGTCTGGTGTAAAACACACAGACAGGATGTTCCAACAGAATAATAATAAAGACGGAACCAGGTCCGGTGGAAAACACACAGACAGGATGTTCCAACAGAATAATAGAAGAATGTCACCAAGTATAGGGTAGACCGCGTATACAGGTTATTCCAACAGAATAATAAGAAATGGAATAACAAAAGTTCTCTTCATGGATAAGAAAGAATAACACCCCTTACCGTTTTAAAGAAGAACTGAAATAAGGAAGTAGTTAAGTAGCAGAATACTTTTCTTCTCTCTCTCTATAGTTTCTCTCTATAGTTTCTCTCTCTAGAGTTCAGTAAATTCGAAAGAAATAATGAAGGAATGAGCTGCTATTTATAGAAAAATAGAATGCATAGTAACTAATCCATGGACGGTCCAGATTGATTACTTTAATCTGACGGTACATATTTAAAGAAAAATATTTTAAATAAAATATAATATATTCTATTTATAGAATAACTTTAATAAAGTATTCTCTTTTATATAAAAAGATGTTTCTGTTTTATTACGTTAATAATACGAATAAAACAAAACTTCATTATCGCTAAATAATTCATATTATTAACTGACAATAATTGAATCAAAATGAGTGACTTCTCACATAAGCATTAATAATCAATACCGTGTACTACTATGCAACCACACGTGTTACTGTACTTTTACTATCGAGTAGTTCAACAGTATCAATGGTAAAACTTTCGCCGTTATTTTTAATAAAATATTTTTGTCGTTTTCTCAATCCGACAATAATTCCGTTGTGGGGTCCACCAATGATTGTGCCATTGTACGAATATTTCCTGTTAAAACGAATATTCCCCGACCAATCGAATATTATATAACAACTTGCGTACTTTGCAAAATTTATAAATATTACCCACAACTATAACATTATATCAAATTAACTCCATAATATTCAAAAATGATATTTATAGAAAAATCATCTTTATTTATAAAAGTTGGGGTCTTACATATATGTTGTAAGTATGAAACGTTAAAGTTAATTTATGACTACGTTGATTGAGCAAAGAATGCTGATTGAGTAAGGAACTCAATCTTTATACTTGTTATGTAAACTACAGCATGTATGTTATGTTAGTCTAATGATTATGTAATATAATCTGAGCATATTATTTGTGTGCTACATGATGCATGAAAACTATTATATTTGATGGGTTGTCGAGCTCAATCTTGCAAAATAACCATTTTTGCATGTTAAGGATTCAAGGTAAATGCTATGTGCTATTTGAATGATACAGACCAGAAGTAATGCAACTATTTTAGCTGAATTTGTTATTCTCGAACTATGTTTAAGGTTTTGAGAAATGTATTTGATCATTTATGTTGTGTAATTTCATATGTAGTTGTAAAGTTTGAGCTACCCAATGTATAAAGGATATCAAGCTGAGATGTAAGATTTATATAACAACTCTAATGAAGTGAATCATGAAAATAAGTATGATTCTAGGATATGTAATAATAAAGGTTGTGATTCAGGGAAAAGTAAAGAAAGAAGACAGAAAAGTTTAAATTATTCCGCATTTTTATTGATTATATCATCGATTAATGATGTAAAGTTAGAAGTTTGATGTATTGTTAACGGCCGAAGACGGATGTTAAATTATTTAAATTTTGGGGTCGTTACAGTTGCTATCAGAGCTGTAGGTTATGAACCTTAGGTAAGAGTACCTTAGGCTATAACCTTAGAGAATGAAGGTGATAAAGGATAAACTCAGATAGAGTTTGAAGAAAAGGAGATAAATTTAGGAAATGTATAGAGAATAGATTAAAATATATACGAGGAGATTCAAAGAAGAATCTTGAAGTATCTAAAAGATGAGAATCAAGAGTTATCTGACTCCAGTAATAAAGTTACCTGACTCCAGTAATAAAGATGTTAAATGTTGATAAGTAGACGATGTCTATAAGATGAAGATGATTTGAAAAAAATAATAATAAGAATAAACTCAAATAGAGTTTAATTAATGATAAATTCAGAGAATGTATATGAAATAAAGTAAGATAATATGATTGGATTCAAAGAGGAACCTAAAGAGCTAAAAAATCAGGGAACACCTGAGTTGTATAATCATAAGACGACATAATTAAAGAAGAAAAAATGAGAATCATAAAACCAAAATGATCATAAAATAAGTAAAGAATCATAAGGGAGATGACTGTAGAATAAGATCACGACGTGATCTATTTAAGTTGTAAATGATAAATGGTCTATAATGACTGAATGGTTATAGCTTGATGCTATAAGAGAATATAATCTGAAATAGTACGAGGTAAAATCACAAGGAGTTATAAATGATGAGATACAAAAAATTCATATCGAGAAAAGAGCAAGTTAAGACCAAGATAAAGTTAGGTGGGATTTCAATTGAAAACTCATGTGATAGCTGAGTTATACAAACCTTTGTATGGGCAGGGATTTTGTGCTAACACTTGGTTTATCAAATTGATAAACATTAAAATGTCGGTGTCGCACTATCAATATACATATGGTTAGAAGGTGATTCTTGTCCCATGTTTATATTTGATAGCTAGAGATTACTAAGATTAAGTTAGAGAATATTAAGATTAGGTGTGAGTTCTTAAAACTCATGTTTATGGTAAGTTTGTGACTCATAATCATATGTACGCTTTTGAGTCCCTAAGTGTATGGGCAGTCCTTGATTGGTTCTTGGACTACGTATCGCTAGGACAAGTTCCTGAACTCATATTATTGTGGCAAGTTTCTGAACTTCCAAAGTGTGGTAAGTTTGATGAACTATACTGGGTATAGAAAAGTTATGAAGCAAGAACTAAGAATTTTTGGCATAATGAGCATTGATGGTGCTAAAGATTGGTAGAATGATTAAGTAATGAAGCAGTGGAGTAAAGATTTAAATTGATGGAGGAAAATTGGATATTCTAAATCTTCTAGTTATACTAGATTTTTGAAATTTATTGACTTCGTGCTGATGTTGCACTTCCATGTTTTAAAAAAATATAGGATCAGATGATTGAATCAATGGGTTTTTAAAATAGTTTTATTATTCCTGTGTCTATGCTAATTATTTCATCTAGACAAAAATGATTTAAATTTATTAAAAAGTATTTTATGTGATCATATGCATCATTTGATATGGGGTAGAAATAATAATCGAGGAAGTCATCAATGCAGTTGAACCTAGTGTTGGATGTGATCACAAGATCATCAGCCCACTATGGTATGATGTAGCATGATGAAGTCATATAATGACGGAATCCTCAACGTACCATTAAGACGGTACGATATCGTGATATCATAAAAAGGATTTTTGGTTTTCCTTAAACTAAGTGAGTTGGTTATATATATATATATATATATCAATTGATATTCGAGTTATTGCTAAAAGTCTAAGCTATTTGATTCAGCTAGACAATTATTGAAAGATGTTTATGAGATTCAAGCGTTCTTTGACAGATTTTGCCAAACCAAATTATTTCTGTGCGGATTCAGATGTTGTGAAGCTGAGGTGAACAACGCATATGCTCGTTACGATATCTATTATGATGTAATACGTTGTGCACGACGTAATGGTACGATAGGTTGATCACCTAGAGTATTTGCAGAGAGTGTTTTCAGTCTTTGTGATTGTTAAACATTCTGTTAAAAAGGGTTTACGGTGGTGAATCACTATTAAACCTAGAGATGAGTTCAAGGTCTTGTGACCCCTCATCATGCTTTGGAATCTTTTTAAATTTCTGAGTTATTCATATCGCTTCCCAATTATATTGAGCAACTATGCAAGATTCTTATTATTCTGAAGGGTACGGTGAATGTGGCAAGGAGATTATTCCTTAGAAAGAAGTAAGTTGTAGAATGCAACAAGTAGTGATGAGTTAATTGAGCAAGTAAGAAATGAAATTCTAGAAAGAGAAGTGGGGTGAAGTTATCAAGGAAAATGTGAACGCTTAGAGATACAGGTGAGAAGAATACAATGTTCTTAGAAAGATCCTTACAAAAGAAATTTGATTATGGAACCTAATAAATGAAAAAAAGATTAATATAAAGGTTATTCTGATAGATCGAATGAACAAAGATTAGTACATCAAAATTTTGAAGACGAAATTCTTAGAAGAATGGGTGAATGAAATATCCCGAGTGTTTACGAATTGAACCTATGGAGATGATCCTTAGAAAGAGATAATGAATGGGTTAAAGAATATGTAGTACTCAGAATAGTATCGAGTTTAAATAAAGATTATGAAGTAGAACCTACAAGAATTTATTTAGAAAATGGGTAATGTAGAAATTATAAAACATATATTAAGGGAATGTGTTGAGTTGGTCAACGATAAATTATGAAAGAGATTTAATGAAAATCGAGTGTGGAGGGTTTCGGTGATTCCGAGGAGGGAATCCTTATAAGAGAGGAATGATGTGACAATCCAGATTTTCAAAAATTATTAAATAAGAATTTAATAAATAAAATTCTTATTATGAGTTGAATATATTTTGGGTTATGTGGTTTAGTGGGAAGAAATTATATATATATATATATATATATATATATATATATATATATATATATATATATATATATATATATATATATATATATGAGATTTAATAGTTAACTAAAGAAAGTGAAAGAGAATTAGTTATGTAAATGAATATGGTGGAAAAAAAATTAACTGAATAAATATTGGTTAATTTAAATTAAGTTAAAAATTATATTATGAAATATTATAATTTGATTATTATGCCTTAATTGGAAATGAAATTATTATGAAATAATTTCATAAATAATGTGAATAATTTACTTAATTTAAATAGTGAATTGATGTAAATATATTTGTTTTAATAAAATAAGAGAGTAATTTATTACATTTAATGGTAATATGTTAATGTAATACGATTGTGAGTTTTGTAAATAGTTAAAATATTTATCAAATGAAATAAATATTTTAATTGGAATATTGATGGAATGTTCTAATTTAATAGTTAAATTAGAAGATTAAGGATTTGTTGAATAAATTATAATTATATTGGCTAGGGACTCTTCTATTAAGTTTCCCATTTAACAGAAGACTGAGGGGCAATGTTGGGGCGTGAATATTAGGGCCCAAGTTATCTGGTGGGCCAAAGTCCACGTGGAGCAATTTTAAACCGCGTAAGAATCTGATTTGACAGTTGAGTATTTTAAGGAATTAAAGATTCCTAGTTACATTCAATTTCCAACTCCTAAGGGAAGTTTCAGGATATAATCCGACTTCCTTTCTTTAAGGAGATTAGTTCAATCCCATTAAGGAATCATACCTGATGAGGAATCTTATTTCTATACGGGGAAGTGTGATCACTATAAATATAAGGTTATACCCTAATTATCAGGTACACACAACATTATTTTCTAGCACTATACCATTAAGCATTCATTGTGCAAACTTTATTCAGCTTGTACTTATTTTCACACCGAAGCTATCCCCAAGCGGCCCAAGCTGTCAAGCTTCACGTGTGACTTTGTTTCTGTGCAAGATTGGACGCGCTTTTGGTGATTAAGGTGCGTGGACGAATCTTGACGTTAACAGAAGACAAAACCCAAAACTCAACATAAAGGATTGGAAAAGGCAACCAAGCCATTCTACAGTTCTGCATCTATGTTCTTTAATATCAAATTCATTCTATAATTCTGCATCTATATTCTTTATTAATGTTTTTTATTACTAACTGTATATACACGTTGGTATTTGGAATTCAGAAAACGAAACGTTGTATCCATCGATGATGTAATATTCGAATTTTTTTTTAAAATAAAATAAATAATAATAATAATAATCAAATGAATTGGGTCAAACTAACTTCTAAGTATTTAAGTTTGAGCTTGTAAAACTATTTGAGCCCAAATTAAAGTGTTGGGTTTAGCCCCTTCCTAATTCGTGTACTAGCATTAATCGACTAGAGAGGGTTTTCACGCAACGAGAAACGAAGAGGAGGTGAAAGAAGGGTTGTGGTATAAAAAGAGAAATTTGGAGAAGAGATTGTGAGACTATATTCAACATAATTGTATCTTCGAATGGTAATTATAAAATGTATTTCAACTATAAGAAAATGTATTTTTATTGTTATGATTATAATAATTGTTGTAACAAGTTAGCATGTCAAGAAGTAAGTTAAATTTATGCGGGCGATCTTGATTCGTAATAGTGAATGTGGTAATTAGATAATGTTATCGTTTAAAAAAAACTTTGCATATGTGCCGTAGTGCGTCACTATGTTGACATGAATCCATTAAGTTATAGTATTCTTTTAAGTTACTAGTTAGTTAATTAAATTAATGTTATACTATATATCTGAAATAATACTCAAGTCATGGCATGGATGAAGGTTAATAAAACAAAGTCAGGATTACACTTTGAAATTATAAGTCAGTAATATGTAAGGAGGTTCATCAAACAAATAAGATTATGTTTTATTATTAATTTATCATTAAGTTATATTGTATATTAAAATATATTTATTTTATTAAAGATTGTATATATACTAATATTAAAGTTGTTGAATTTATAAAAATATAAAATATATAAAGTTAATAATTTAATTAATGGTCTCATATTATTTTGATAATTATATAGATCGAATTGAAGAGGTCTAGCGGGGTGATATTTGGCCTTGGTGAATTGTTTTGGTACTATATTAAGGTACGGATTCCGTACTGTTTCAGTGATATTCTTGTTAAATTTGATTTGTTTGTTTTGTTCCTTGTTTCGAATTTTGTTATTATTTCACATAATTATTTCTTGTGAAATTCATATAATAGTTTCATTTTGGAGTTGATACATTGGACTCGTATTTGTACTCTTTGAATAGGTTATCATGTCTAATATTTATTTTGATATTTGTAGAGCGGTACATAGTATTACTTTTGTTGAGACATTATGATTGTGATTTGATCCGGTTCAACGTGTACATGTAGAACCATTTTGTTGGTATTATGTTGTCTGTGTTGTGACAAGGTATCTTTTTTAGAATATACCGTAGGGTATACCTGAGTTATAATCACCTATGGGGGTACCATAGGCATGTCCTCTCAGCATCGAGGCATGACATTTTCTGTGGCGGTGTGATTAGTCCACGACTTTTCTGTTTAGGCTCCGGAGGAAGTGGGTCATTTGGTATTTTGTTGTGGGAGGCGTATGAGTTGAACCTTTTTTATTGTTCTGCGTATTGGTGATCCTGTGCCAAACACACATATCCGATTTGCAAACATTTTGATTCGCGATCCAATGTGTAATTTTCCTGTGTGGCATTATTTGACTTTTCTGTGTGGCATTATTTTGAGTTGCTTGTGTGATAATGTATATTTCTGAGCTCAATCAGTATGAAATAACACACAGCCATTTGATTCAACCTATTATTTCATTGTATTAGTTTTGTTTATTTTTGTTCAGTTCAATTAATTGAGTTAGTTATTTCAGTTCATTATTTCTTTACTCTTCTATTTGTTTCGTTAATTCGGTTGATTCAAATATATTCTATTCAGATATTTAGAGATTATATTTTCGTTGGAAATTAAGCTTGAGGCTTTGTTCAGTATTTTGTCTCTGTTGATTTCTTATATCAGATGTATATCTTTTGCATATCTATATGCGTACTAGGCATTTGGATCATGCTGTATTTTTCTCCCGGCAGGTTGCAAGGGCGATTCAGGGCTAATGTGATGAAAGAGTTGCTTTGACCATCTAGGGTGATTCTGTTGGAATATTTTATTCCTTATGCGGCATCTACTATTTATGTAATTATTGAGCTTATATATTGTATTAATTTAATCACTTTATTTATGGGTTTGGTAATTAATTATGTGGCCTATAAATAATATTCCTAATAGAATTTGGCATAATGGGCCCTAGGATTTCATAATCTTGATGGACGATTTTGACCCTTAGCTATTCTATAAATAAAACAGTTAGGGTTTGGTCCCAATTGTCGTCTCAAGAACTTTATACACACCTATACACCCATTATAAGATTGAGAGAGGCAATTAAAGACTTTCACCCTTAAACGAAGCGGAAGCATGATACCTTCTCTCAATTCATGCAAGTAATATATATTATGATTAATTGATTTTTTTTATTCTATGCCATAACACGTTTCGATATATTTAATTCAACAGATTCAATTTTAGGTTTTGATTATTTTGACTCTATTTGGAGAATTATATTTAGTACTTCATTGATGGATATCATTATTAAATATTTAAAGTTATTAGTGCGAAGTTAATTATTTTGAGTAGCGGGGTGTTACAGATGGTATCAAAGCTTAGGTTATGATTTTGTAGATTGCCTTTAGGCTTGACCTGTGCGTTATGGGTAAGCCACTGGGTAGGCTTAGGAGTTTGTTTCGATTTGGTTCTCTGTTTGGTTGGTGTTGATTTTGACCAAATGTTGGTCTCTTTTTGATTTGTATTTGATTTGAGGAAGGTTGAATAAATTGTCAAGGTTATTATTATTATGTGATGGAGTAATGATATTAGCTAAGAATTTTGATTGGATAATTAAGGATAATAAATTTATATTTTGTACTAATGAGAAATGATCATATATGTAATCCGATTATGATATAAGTATTTATATTAGCGAGTATTTGATATTGGAGAATTATTTGTTAGAGTTATTTCAAGTATCAATTATTATGATCTTAGAATTAAGAATTAAGGATTTGGTTTGAGTTATGTTTTAGTTTTTGTTAAGTTTGTTAATAATTTGAGGTATGTGTATCGGTGGGATAATATGATAAATTGAAAAAGTATTAAGTATAGATGATCTCTTGTAAATTGGAGTTGTATAAATGAATTTTGCGGTTATTTCCTAGTAGAATATTGGAGTTATTTTATTTGAAGTTTTTGTGAGATAGTATGAGGAGATCTTGGAATTTGTCGAGTTAAGATTTGCATTAAGAGAATGATTGATTCATTAAATGATTAGATATATAATAAGTGATGAAATCTAATTGATTTTGAGAGATCTTGAACAACTATAGTTTGTTTATGCAAATAGTAGAATATGTGACTTGGAATTTAATATGAGGATAAAAATATCTTAATAGTATATTCTTTAGTATAATGATATTTGAGAACTAATTTGATTGGAGATTATGATATTTTGAAGTTCTTGAGGACTTGGTGAGAGTTAGTGATATAATTTGTAGAGTTGTTTTGTTTATATGATTTCCTTAGAATTTTGGATGAATTTATGTAAAATAAATAAATATTCTGGGTATTCAAATCGTATTTAGATGAAAAGAAAATTTTGTATTTTTTTCGAATTATGTTCCGAAGAGTATGTTTGTAAAAATAAAAATCAAGGAAATTAACGAGGGCCTGCACCAACTATGGAGCATGTTGTTTAACTCGATGCAAAGCGAAGAACCTTATAACAGTTTGATGCGGTAGCTGAAGAATCTTCTACAAGTACATGAATAATTGCGTAGACCGATGGACTTACCAGTCTTGATCGTTACAAAAAGGTGATGTTACGTCTTAATTAAAGTTTATGAATAATTATGAAATTTAATTATAAAAAAAATAAAACTTTCTGTAGCTTATTTAAATTCCGAGGACGGAATTATTTTTATAGGGAGAAGAATGTAATAACCCAGATTTTTGTTAATAATTAAATATTAATTGATTTTATTTTATAAAAGTGTAATTGAATTGAAAAAGGTAAGTTATTTTTTTTCTTTTTCTTCTGTGTTTCGTTTGGAAAGTTAAATTCTTTTAGTAAATAATTAAATAATCGATTAAATTAAAATTGAGGAGTCCATTTGGGTTTTGGTAACTTTTATATTGATTCCTATTTATATTTAAAGAGTGAATGTGTAACTTTAATCCTATTCTAATTCGATTAGTTGAATTACTGACACACTGCAGTCCATTAGAGAAAAAATAATAATCAATTCATCTTATGTCGGAATTGAGTGAATCCAAAGCGTGTCTCTTCAGTTTTTTTGTCCTCTACAATTTTGAAAAATGAAGAAGTTGATGAAATTTTTGATCGTCAAGAGCAGGTTATGAGGATGAAGACAATCCATTTGTTAAAGTTTTATGGAAAAATCATCTGAAGCGTGAATCTACTTGGAAGGCAGAAGAGACTATTCGGCAAGAGTATCCACACATCTTTAATGTCAGATAAATCTTTATTTCTCTTTTGATTCTGGGGACGGAATCCTTTGTAAGGGGGAGGTAATGTAATATCCAGAAATTTTAAAAAATAATAATAATCAAATGAATTGGGTCAAACTAACTTCTAAGTATTTAAGTTTGGGCTTGTAAAACTATTTGAGCCCAAATTAAAGTGTTGGGTTTAAAACTAAATTGGAATAGGAATAACATTAATATATTAGGTTAAGCCCAATCCTAATTCATGTATTGGCATTAATCGACTACAGAGAGTTTTCACGTAACGAGAAACGAAGAGGATGCGGAAGAAGGGATGTGGGATGAAAAGGAAAATTTGGGGAAGAGATTGTGAGACTATATTCAACATAATCGTCTCTTCGAAAGATAATTATAAAATCTATTTCAACTATAAGAAAATATATTTTTATCATTATGATTATAATGATTGTTGTAACAAGTTAGCATGTTAAGCAGTAAGTTAAATTTATGTGGGTGATCTTGATTTGTAATAGTGAATGTGATAATTAGATGATGATATCTGAGTTATTTGTTTTAAAAAAAACCTTTGCATATACGTCGCAGTGTGGCGCTTTGTTGACATAAATCCATTAAGTTGCAGTGTTCTTGTAAGCTGCTCATTAGTTAATTAAATTAATATTATACTATATATCTGAAATAATACTCAAGTCATGGCATGGATGAAGGTTAATAAAACAAAGTTAAGATTACAATTTGAAATTAAAGTCAGTAATATGTATAAGAGGTTCATCAAACGAATAAGATTATGTTTTATTATTAATATATCATAAGTTATATTGTATATTAAAATATATTTATTTTATTACATATTCTAAATATACTAATATTAAAGTTGTGAATTTATAAAAATATAAAATATATTAAGTTAATAATTTAATTAATGTTCTCGTATTATTTTGATAATTATATAGATCGGATTGAGGAGGTATAACGAGGTGATGTTTGGCCTTGGTGAATTATTTTGGAACTATGTTAAGATACAGATTCCGTACTCTTTCAGCGATATTCGTATTAAATTTGATTTGTTCGTTTTGTTCCTTGTTTCGAATTCTGTTATTATTTCACATAATTATTTCTTGTGAAATTCATATAATAGTTTCATTTTGGAGTTGATACATTGAACTCGTATTTGTACTCTTTGAGCTAAGTTATCATGTCTAGTATTTATTTTGATATTTATAAAACGATACAAGCTGTTACTTTTGTTGAGACATTATGATTGTGATTTGATCCGGTTCAACATGTATATGTATAACCCTTTTGTTGGTATTATGTCGCATGTGTTGTGAAATGGTATCTTTGTTAGAATATATTGTAGGGTATACCTGAGTTATAACCACCTGTGGGGGTACCACAGGCATGTCCTCTCGGCACTTACGCATGACACTCTCGTGGCGGTGTGATTAGTCCACAACGTCTCCGTTTGGGCTACGGAGGAAATGGGTAATTTGGTGTTTTGTTATGGGAGGCGTATGGGTTGACCCTAGTCTTTTTTTGTTCCGCGGATTGGTGATGTTGTGCCAAACACACCTATCCGATTTGCATAGATTTGGATTCGCGATCCAATGTGTGATTTGCCTGTGTGAAATTATTTGACTTGCCTGTGTGATATTATTTTGACTTGTATGTGTGGCACTGTATATTTATGAACTCAATCGGTATGAAATAACACCTAACCATTTGATTTAGCATATTATTTCATTGTATTAGTTTTGTTTGTTTTAATGCAGTTCAATTAATTGAGTTAGTTATTTCAGTTTATTATTTCTTTACTCTTCTATTTGTTTCGTTAATTCATTTGATTCAGATATATTCTATTCAGATATTTGGAGATTATATTTTCGTTGGTAATTAAACTTGAGTCTTTGTTCAGTATTTTGTCTCAGTTGATTTCGTATATTAGATGTATATCTTTTGTATATCCATATTCGTAATGAGCATTTGCCTTATGCTATGTTTTTCTCTTGGCAGGTTGCAGGGGTGATTCAGGGTAAGTGTGATGAAAGAGTTGCTTTGACCATCTAAGTTGATTAAATTTTAGGTTTTGATTATATATATTGACTCTATTTATATAATTGTATTTAATACTTCATTAATGGATATCATTATTAAATATTTGAAATTATTAGTGCGATGTTAATTATTTTGAGGAGCAAGGTGTTATTAGTACGTTGTTAATTATTTTGATGAATTTAGTTTGTTGTCGGTTTGGATCGGTTCAAACGATTTTTTGATTTTCATCGGTTGCTTATTTATCCCCTAGAAAGGAGTGGAACTTATCAGAGCAATAATTTTGACTTCATGAATTAGTTACTTAACTTATAACTTAAGTTAATCTGTACGGATCTAAAGCATATCTCTTAAATAATATATCTCTCTTAAATAGCAAGCTTTTATTAAAACTACGTCGTTTTAAAGTTCTTTTAAAAGACAAAATAATATTAAAAGGGAGTGGTCACACTTGCTTTTCTTTTATTTATAAAAATACCACTTGCGGCCCACTTGTTTTTTTTTAAAAAATTCAAAACGACGTAGTTTTAATAAAAATATGTTATTTAAGAGAATATATTATTTAAAAGATATGTTTTAAATCCGTCCTCTAAGTTAATTGCAAAATTTGCTAGCTAAAAGCCAAATTTCTTCTTTTACCACCTAGCTGTTAGATTAATTTTTTATTAATCTTAATTGAGGCCACACATGTATATTATTAATGTGTATTATCATGTATAAGCCTAAATTTAAGTGATTTAATTAAGTTTTAAGTAGGCTTAAGGGTATGTTTGTCATGGAATTAATGTGTAGATATCGAATTTGTATTTTTAAATTGATGAGGGGCCAATTTAAAAATACTAAAAGATAATAACTGCCATTCAGCAGTTTCTTCACACGACAGTTTTCTTTATAATGGGGTCATGGTCCCCAATTGAACGTATGTTTCTTTTCTAGATTGTTTTCTCTGTATCCCCATCAACAGAGAAATTTAGTTCTAGAATACGCATCAATTGGAAGATCTCAATCCGTTTGATCAAACAATATCATGGAATCTAGTACGCTTCTGTTATGTTCTTTCTTCTTCTTTTGTTTCAACATGGGTTATATTTATTAGCATGATTAATTTCAGTAATTAATTTCAACAAGTGGTATCAAAGCCACCCATTTTTGATTCATAAAGAATTTATGAATTTTGGAGATTTTATAAAAAAAAATTAAAAAAAAATTGGGATGCTTTCCGCCAAATCCTGTTGCGAATTCTGTTGCAGTTTATATATTAGTTATATATATATAATTAACAGGATAGACTTGTACATGATATATATATATATATATATATATATATATATATATATATATATATATATATATATATATATATGATCATAGACTTGTACAGGATATTTATATGTATATATATTACGTACTATATATATTACTATATATATATATATATATATATACACACTAAGAAACATGCTTATTTGAGATACCAGCCAAACTGTATGATCAAGTGTCTTAAGTGTCCATGACACTGTATGATTGGTTTGGGCCAAACTGTTATTTGGGGGAAAAAAAAAGGTTGACTGTTGATGAAAATTAGGAAAAGATAGTTGTCAATTTGTTTTTTGAAGTCTAAATCATAAATAAAAAGGTAATAAAAGAAAAATTAAAAAAAAATTGGTTCAGTTATGACTATGAATTTAATTTCACTATTTCTTTCCGTCATAATTATTTTTTTATCGCCAATTAAAGTGTATAAGCAATCAGACTTGTGTTATTATGTTATTATGTTTAACGCATATCATTGTTATTATGTTATTATGTTTAAATCATTGTTATTATGTTATTATAATTACATGTCACTTTTATTATGTTTAACATGTCAGTTGTTATCTAAGTCATGAATTGTGGTGTGAATGGTATAAATTTTCACTATTTCTGGCTATATAATAATTTTAAAAAAAATTAAAATAAAAATAAATATATATATATATATATATATATATATATATATATATATATATATATATATATATTTAAATAATAATCAATTAAAACAAGATGTCACTAAAGTGACCTCTCTTGTCTAGATTGTTTTGTATGGATTGTTTAAATGTTCGTATATGTGTAATTCATGCAAATATTAATCAATCCAAAGATGGGTTCATATTTGATCGAATTTCATATATATTTGTGATGATAAACATGTGATACTTATCAAGGTAACTTAATATGAATAATGAATTCATGCAAACATGGATTTATTATTTGACATTATTATTGTCAATGTTTAATTATTATAACAAGAGTACCAATTACAATTAATATCACTGTCCAAAGACATGATATTAATGTTGTGTTAGGTATCTTCAAATGTTGTCATAAAATTAATCAATTTAAAGATTGTTTATTTGGTTATTTAATGTGATCATAATAGTTTATTAATTTTTTTTTATATTTGTTCTCTATTCAGCTTTAATGTCTACTACTGCTATATATGCTAACATGAATAATGTTCCAATGTTAAATGGAACGAACTTTAAGGACTGGAAAGAGAACATATTAATTGTTATTGGCTGCATGGACATAGACTTCGCATTAAGAATACCGAAAACGAATGACCTCACTGAAGAAAGTACTCCCGAGGAAATTGGATGTGACGCCTCCAAAATGATATACATCACCTATTCTGAGTCGTCAAATACATGGTACAAAATACAAATAAAAACTTAATTATACAACTGTCGTGTAAAATACGACAAAACATAAGCTTTAAGTTTTAATACAACATTGTCTTCTAATCAGTATTCAAACTCAAATAAGTACTCAATACATTTATTTTCACACTATTTCATAGAATAGTGAGGACTACTAATGCTATCATCTAAACCGTCACTCCGTTCCCCGACTAGTCCCCGCTACTTTCTCATTTCCTGAAGAGAACAATAAAAGAAAGGGGTGAGCTCAACTAGCCCAGTAAGAAATATTATGACTAAGATAATGCAGAATAAATTATCATTAGCCTTCAACAGTGTTAAGCTGATAAAATATAACAAACATCAAGTTTAACTGCAGCGAAACAAGCAATCCATTAAAAGAGTCAAGTAGAGAATAAAATCTACTATCTTTTATGATTTAAAAGGTTTTTCATGACTTTTATCGCTGGGACTCAGCTTAATAAATAATCCACATCATCGAATCACCCCTGCACTATGGCCAAGGATATTCTTTAGTATCACGACCACAATTATCCATGCACTACGGGCCAAAAATATTTGTGTATTCATTAATGGTCATGATCATGCCAACAACTGTCCATCAATGCACTACGGGCCAATGAGGACTTTTACCACGTCATTTGTAATATTACGGTCATGATTATACCTAATAATCCCTGGTCATAATCATATCAAGTCCATCTATGCACTACAGGCCACAGATGACTTTCAACATAATATAAACATGAGGATGATGACAATGATATAAGAATTCAATAAAACAAGTTCAAGAATTAATTTATCCAGGAACTAATAACGTCCAAATTGTCAACATGATACTTCTTTGTAGAGTAAAATTCAAGAATGCTCAGAAGAATATTTTCATGAAAAGATACTGGATGAAGTGCAAATATCAAGGATATTCCACTAATTTCATGGAGTATAGAAGTCAAAACTTTAACCAACTGAGAATGGAATAACAAAAGAAATCACCATGCATGCGGTACTTCGCATAGACAGGTTATTCCAACAGAATAATAATAACGGAACCAGGTCAGGCGAAATTCGCACCGACAGGATGTTCTAACAGAATAATAAAGAATAGAATAACAATAGAAATCACCATGCATGCGGTACTTCGCATAGACAGGTTATTCCAACAGAATACTAAATAACGAAACCAGGTCAGGCGTAATACGCACCGACAGGATGTTCCAACAGAATAATAAAGACGGAACTAGGTCCGGCGTAAAACGCACAGACATGATATTCCAACAGAATAATAAAGAATGGAATAACAGAAGAATTTTACTAAGTATAGGGTAGCCCGCGTATACAGGTTATTCCAATAGAATAATAAAGAATGGAATAACAGAAGAATTTCACCAAGTATAGGGTAGTCCGCATATACAGGTTATTCCAACAGAATAATAAAGAATGGAATAACAAAAGTTCTTTTCATGAATAAGAAAGAAAGAATACCCTTTACGAGTACAACAAATAATATTCCTTACCGTAAAAGAAACTTGATATCGGAGTAGTGAAGTAGCAGAATACTTTTCTTCTCTCTCTCTATAATTTCTCTCTCTAGAGTTTCAGTGAATTCGTAAGAAAATAATGAAGGAATGAGCTTCTATTTATAGAAAAATGGACTGCATAGTAACTAACTCATGAACGGTCTAGATTAATTTATTTTAATCTGACGGTCCATATTTAAAGCAAAATCTTTTAAATAAAATATAATATATTCTATTTATAATATAATAAAACGAATAACTTTATAAAAGTATTCTGTTTTATATAAAAAGCTTTTCTGTTTTATTACATTAATAATACTAATAAAACAAAACTGAGTGACTTATCACGTAAGCCTCAATAATCAATATCGTATGCTACTATGCAACCACACGTATTACTGTACTTTTACTACCGAGTAGTTCAACAGTATTAACGGTAAAACTTTCGCCGTTATTTTCATAAAATATTTTTGTCGTTTTCTCAATCCGACAATAATTTCGTTGTGGGGTTCACCAATAATTGTGCCGTCGTACAAATATTTCTCGACAAAAATAATATTCTCCGACCAATTGAATATAATACAACAACTTGCATACTTTGTAAAATTTATAAATACTACCCACAACTATAACATTATCTCAAATTCACACCATAATATTTAAAAAAAATATTTCGAAAAAAATTAAATCTTTATTCATAAAATCTGGGGTTTCACATTGGATACTTTGAAAAGTGGGACCGTTCGAACAGACTAAGTCTTATGATCATGAAGCGTGGTATTCCAGAAGCCTTTAGAGGTGCAATTACAAATGACAGTATCACAGTCATTGAGTTTCTTTCAGAAATTCAGAACCGTTTTGTAAAAAACGATAAGGCTGAAACAAACACGCTTTTAGCAAGCTTGATTTCAATGAAGTACAAGGGCAAGGGTAATGTCAGGGAGTACATCATGGAGATGTCTCATCTTGCTTCAAAGCTTAAGGCACTAAATCTTGATTTATCGGATGATATACTTGTACATTTGGTCCTAATTTCTCTTCCTGCACAATTCAGCCAGTTTAAAGTTAGTTACAACTGTCAGAAGGAGAAATGGACTCTCAATGAGCTCATTTCATTTTGTGTGCAAGAGGAAGAAATATTGAAGCAAGATAGGACTGAAAGTACTCATTTGCCAAGCACCTTTAAAGGCAAGGGCAAGAGGAAAGATAGGAGAAAAGAAATCGATGTTTCTAAGGGTTCGGGGCAAAAGAAACAAAAGACTGAAAATGGTTGTTTCTTTTGTGGCAAGCCCGGACATAAAAAGAAGGATTGTACCAAATTTGCCGCCTGGTGTGCAAAGAAAGGTACATTTCATGTTTTGGTCTGTTCTGAAATCAATTTAACTTCAGTACCAAGAAACACTTGGTGGGTAGATTCTGGTGCTACTACTCACATTTCTGTTTCTATGCAGGGTTGCCTGCACTCCCGAATGTCAACTGATGCTGAAAGACGTATCTATGTGGGTGATGGAAAATCAGTGGAGGTGGAGGCAATAGGGCATTTTAGATTATTGTTAAGTATTGGTTATTATTTGGATTTAAAAGACACTTTTGTTGTACCGTCATTTAGACGAAATTTAGTTTCTATTTCTGCATTAGACAAATTCGGTTATTATTGTTCTTTTGGAAATAAGAATTTCAATTTATCTATTAATTCGAATGTAGTTGGTACCGGTTTACTTATTTTTTTTTATAATCTATATTTGCTGGAAACTATTTCATCTTACAATGAAACCTTGCATGTAGAAACACGTGGTACTAAACGAAAATTAGATAAAGAAAATTCAGCCTCATTATGGCACAAACGCCTAGGTCACATCTCTAAATCCAGAGTTGAGCATTTTGTGTCTGATGGGATTTTGGACTCCCTTGACTTTTCTGACTTTGATGTTTGTATTCAGTGTATCAAGGGAAAACAGACTAAAACGAAGAAAATATGTGCCAATCTAACTACGGACGTCTTAGAATTAATACAAACGGATATTTGCGGTCCATTCCCTATAGCTTCTTAGAATGGTCAACAATACTTTATAACATTCATAGACGACTATTCTAGATATGGTTACCAATTTCTTATACATGAAAAATCGAAGTCTTTGGATGTGTTCAAAACATTTAAGGCCGAAGTTGAGTTACAACTCAATAAACGGATTAAAAGGGTCAGATCTGATCGTGGTGGTGAATATTACAGCAGATATGACGGCTCAGGTGAACAATGTCCAGGACCGTTTGCTAAATACCCAGAGGAATGTGGAATCGTCCCACAGTACACTATGCCAGGGTCGCCTAGTATGAATGGTATATCTGAGAGACGAAATCGGACTCTTAAGGATATGGTAAGAAGTATGATTAGTCAATCTACTTTACCAGAGTCACTCTGGGGTGAGGCTCTAAAGACAGCAACTATATCCTCAATCGGGTGCCAACAAAAGCAACTGCAAAAACGCCGTATGAACTTTGGGTTGGGCGAAAGCCTAGTCTAAAGCACTTACGTGTTTGGGGATATCCTACTGAATCAAGGCCTTATAAGCCTCATGAAAGGAAATTGGACTCCAAAACTGTTAGTAGCTACTTTATTGGCTATGCAGAACGATCACGGGGTTACAAGTTTTATGATCCCACTAGTAAGTCAATTTTTGAGACGGGAACTGCAACATTTTTTGAGGATGTTGAGTTTGGTGGAAGAAATCAAGTTAGGAACATTGTCTTTTAGGAGGAAGAAGGAGAAAACTCAATTCCTACTACTATTTTTGATAATGTGCAGGTTTCTATACCTGTAACTCAACAACCTCAAGAATCTGAGCAATTAAGGTGATCCACGAGAGAAAGAAAATTTGCAATTTCAAATGATTATATCGTATATCTTCAAGAACATGAGGTAGAAAGTGAAATGTCGGAAGATGATCCAATTAATTTCTGGCAAGCCATGCAAAGTTCTAACTCTCATAATTGGATTGAAGCCATGAATGAAGAGTATAAGTCTATGCAAGATAATAAAGTTTGGGAACTTGTTCCATTACCGTATGGTGCGAAACCTGTAGATTGCAAATGGATATTTAAAACCAAAAGGGATTCAAATGGTAATGTGGAGAGGTATAAGGCACGTCTTGTGGCTAAATGCTTTACTCAAAAGGAAGAAATTGACTTTAAAGAGACTTTCTCTCCGGTTTCTTCGAAAGACTCTTTTAGGACAATTATGGTGCTTGTTGCACATTTTGACCTTGAGTTACATCAAATGGATGTCAAAACAGCATTTCTCAATGGTGACATTGAAGAAACAATTTATATGGTGCAGCCAGAAAACTTTGTGTCTGGAGACCCAAAGAATATGGTTTGCAAATTGACAAAATCCATCTATGAAATCAAGCAGGCATCTCATCAGTGGTACTTTAAATTTCATCAAGTCATTGTTTCATATGGCTTTGAAACAAATATTGTTGATAATTGTGTGTATCATAAATTCAGTGGGAGTAGACATATTTTCCTGGTTTTATATGTCGATGACATATTACTTGCCACAAATGACATAGACGTGTTGCATGACACCAAGAGATTTCTATCTAAGAACTTTGAAATGAAAGATCTTGGTAATGCTTCTTTTGTGTTAGGAATTGAGATACACCGAGAACGTTCTCGGCGTATATTGGGATTGTAACAAAGAAACTATATTGAGAAAGTTCTCAATAGGTTTAACATGCAAAATTGCAAATCAGGTAAGACCCCGGTCGCTAAAGGAGACAAGTTTAGTCTCAGTCAATGCCCAAAGAATAGCCTTATTAAAGAAATGCAAAAGATTCCATATGCATCGGCTGTAGGGAGTCTAATGTATGCTCAAGTATGTACGCGTCCAGATATTTCATTCATAGTTGGCATGTTAGGCAGATATTTAAGTAATCCTGGCATGGATCATTGGAAAGCAGCCAAATGGGTTATGAGGTATTTACAGAGAACAAAGGATTATATGCTCACATATAAGAGATCAGATCGGTAAGAGATCATTGGGTATTCCGATTCTGATTTTGCTGGGTGCCAAGATAGCTGGAGATCCACTTCAGGTTATGTTTACTTGTTGGCTGGTGGAGCGATTTCATAGAGGTCTGCAAAACAAACGCTCGTTGCTTCGTCTACCATGGCTGCAGAGTTTGTAGCATGTTATGAGGCATCAAATCATGGAATATGGTTGCGAAATTTTGTCACTGGGCTGCGAATTTTGGAGGGTGTTGAAAGACCATTAAAATTATATTGTGACAATAAATCAGCGGTATTATATTCCAACAACAACAGAAGCTCGACAAAGTCAAAGCACATTGAAATCAAGTTTCTCGTTGTGCAAGAAAGAGTGCAGAATGGACAGATTTCTATAGAGCACATTGGTACAAACTCCATGATAGCGGATCCACTCACAAAAGGATTATCACCAAATGTCTTTCACGAGCTCACTGCTCATATGGGTGTTATTCTATTTGAAGATACTTTAGTTTAGTGGGAGTTTGTATTTGGATTATTACTCTATGTTAAAACTACAAATTTCATTTATATATTTTCTGTAGAATTAAAATATTCAGTTTACTACACTCTATTAAGTATATTGAAGTATTGATCTTACTACAGTTAATTAAGTAGGACCAGTTGGAAATAGGCATGTGTGAATCACATTACATGTAATTTCCATGCTATGCATCCATGATTGATCCATGTTATTTAGCTATGTTGGCATACGAGACCATTGATAGGTCCAATTACGGTTATTGTAATGGAGACCGCTTTGATCCTATATTGATGTAGCTAATGGACGAGATTGTTTGGATACCCTTTAGAACATGAAAACAAATTTTAGGAGCTCACTAAAGTTAAACACATTTCTTAGAATACATATGTGGTCCAGTGGGAGATTGTTGGATCAATTTTTTATTAATCTTAATTGGGGCCACACATGTATATTATTAATGTGTATTATCATGTATAAGCCTAAATTTAAGTGATGTAATTAAGTTTTAAGTAGGCTTAAGGGTATGTTTGTCATGTAATTAATGTGTAGAGATCGGATTTGTATTTTTAAATTGATGAGGGGTCAATTTAAAAATACTAAAAGATAATAACTGTCATTCAGTAGTTTCTTCACACGACAGTTTTCTTTATAATGGGGTCATGGTCCCCAATTGAGCGTATGTTTCTTTTCTACATTGTTTTCTCTGTATCCCCATCAACAGAGAAATTTAGTTTTAAAATACGCATCAATTGAAAGATCTCAACCCGTTTGATCAAACAATATCATGGAATCTGGTACGCTTCCGTTTCTTTCTTCTTCTTTTGTTTCAACATGGGTTATATTTATTAGCATGATTAATTTCAGTAATTAATTTCAACACTAGCTTCTCTTTATTCGTTTCTTGAACCACCTTAAAGTTTTCTATAAGTAAAATACCACTTCCTCTCTTATACAAAAAAGTCCCCTATGTCAATTTATTTATTTATTTTGTCACAAAAAAGACTTCTTTACCCACATAATATGCTCCAATTTTCTATCATAATAATTTTATTATATGACAATATTATAAACTAAAAATTTAGTATATTACGAGTAAACATAAAAAGACAATACATTATTTGTCTTTACAAATTTTACAAATAATTAAAAATATTTTTGTGGGACGAAAAGTGTATTAATCACGAATGACAAAATGGATTTGGTTGCCCAAAACGTGTTTAATTTAATAGCACACCAAACTTTAGACTAACCTTTGGCTTTGGTAGACCGATAGCGAAATTAAATAGAAATTGTATATTTAGATAGCAGACATTGTTTGATTCTAATTTGTTCTAATGTGAAATATGAATATTATGTGTATGTATGCTTGATATTTTTAATTAAATAAAGTTCAGGATAATATATAGTACTGCAATTTTCCTTTGTTTGAAAGTAAATTATGAGAGGAGACAATATCTTTATTGATTTAGATTATTTTATTGAGTTATTTCATTATATACAGTAAAACTTCTATTTGGAATAGACTATATGTATATAAGTATAACATTTTAACTTTTGTAAAATCAATTTAAGATAGTTTTTAATTTAAAATTGATATAATGAATACATTAATTTTAGACAATAAAATTTTATAAATTGTAAACAATCTAAAACGTTTTTCAAAAGTTGAATAAATCACATCAATTTTAAATTTAAAAATATCTCAATTAACTTAAAAAAATAAATCAAACTTGATCTTTTATTTTGATACGCAAAAAGTAACATTAATTCTTTACTTGTACTAATTATTATAATATGTTTTTATATCAAGTTTATTATTTGATGGTACGAAAGGCTAGAGACAACTTGTGTTTCTGTATAAGTTGTCTTCCAAAATAACACTATTTTAAAAAATTATTAAATATTCTTTTATACATAGCATGAGAGATTTGTGCAATAGCTCACCCAAATTATCTGCGGTGTGCCCCATCTCTATTCTTACCTTACTATTTTGAGATAATATTAGTAAATAAAAAATTAGGTACGAAAAGTGTTGGCAAATGAACATTTGGGCATCAAGTGATTCCTAATCTGTTTTTTTATTTTCACCTTACACATTTATATCAATCTATAACAAGAGAGTTATTTTGATTGGTCCCGAGTTAACTCATTAATCCAACTTTGGGGACTCAAGTAGCTCAAAAAGCCAATTCTTTTTTTTTTTTGCCTTCTTAGTCATAAATTTTGATATTCCCAAAAGTTAACTCAAGAGCTTAAAAGTTGTGTTTTTCCAAAATTTTAGTACACATTTATTATTAAAGATCATTTATCACTAAAAATTGAGTAAAGATAAACAAAAATAAAACAAAGAAAAAGAAAAAACTTTTGAGCTATCAAGTTATTAAATTTGGACTGCTGAGTTAACTTAAGATAAAATTAAAATATCGTTCAAAAATGTTATATATAAAATTTACCTGATAAGTCATTTTTAAGTTTACATGTGTTTTACACAGATTATTATGCTTGTGTAAAAGTAAATCTTGAAAAGAACTACCAACATGTACTCCCTGGATTCGGTTAGCATAAAATTTATTTTTTGGTAAGTTGGACAATTGGCTAATAGAATGCTGACACACAGAGTCTCGTCTGCGTGTTAGCACTCTGTTGGCTAATTGACTAACTTACCCAAAACTAAACTTCATGCTAACCACTTATGTAATCCTTTCAACTTACCACCGTCCTATAAAGATAATCATTTTCGTTTTAAGATTTCTTTTTTTCTCTTTTAAATGTTAAAACATGTTGAAAAATATATTTATAAATTTAATTTGTATGTAAATCATGAATTGATTTTGCTTTTTAACTAATAGGTCATCATTTGTAACAATTTACAGTTTCAATATATTTTAGTTGATTAGACTGTTTGATAAAAAAAAATGCAAATAATTTTATTGCTATAATTGTGTTTACTATTTTTGGCAAGTAGTAGTTGAAATGTAGAACATGTATTCTATTTTTAGCAAGTATTTGGACAACAAGTGATTCCTGATCTTAGTTTTTCTTTCATCATCCTGTCATTTTCGTTTTAAAATTTTCTGGCCAGTAAATTTTAAACGTATTAAAAGCATATATATATATATGAAATAATTAACAAACGTAACATACCACAATAGATAAAAAAAATACAAATGTAATCTCTACAAAATAATTAACAAATTAAATCAGTAAGATGGGTCAAGTGTAATATCCGAAAAAAATATATTAAATAAATAAAAAAATTGTTTTAAAAATATATTAATTGTACTTTGTCTTTTATTTGGGTCAAACTAATTATTTACTTCTGAACTAATAAGTATTAATAAAATTGGGCGTAATTTGTATTTGGGTAATTTTAAATTCTAATAAAATTTAAAAGAATTGTGTTGATGTAAGAGAAGGAAATCTATACATTGTGTTTTCATCTTTTATCTGGTAAGTCAATTATAATGGCTAATGATTTGTGTGTGCAGATATTATATATATATATATATATATATATATATATATATATATATATATATATGTGTGTGTGTGTGTGTGTGTGTGTGTGTGTGTGTGTGTGTGAATATACACTAAATTGATTGTAGAAGGAGGGCAGAGTCATCATATTAATACATAGGACTGAGCAAAAAACGGATATAACCGAATTACCGAACCGAACCGAAATAATTTAACCGAATTTTTCTGAAAATTCGGTTATTTTTACTATTTTGGTTATATCCGAATTATTTTACGATTTTCGGTTAGTTTGTACGGGTATCATTTTTGGGTTATTCGGTTAAACCGAATAACCGAACAAATCTCAGCCACTAGCCCAACCTTCTAATTCTCAGCCCTCAGCCCAACCATTAGTCATTAGCAATTTAGCACTCACCCAGCCCAACCAACAACCATTAGTCTTTTCTAATTCTCAAACTCTCGTATCTTTCAAAGTCTCCAACTCTCTCACTCTCAATCTCTCACTCTAAACTCTCGGCTGAATTATATTTCTTCAGACGGACCATGGAGAGGCAGCCGTCCATGTCGTCGGTGTCGTCGTTAGAGAGGCAACTCTGATCTCTCATCTTTCTTTCTTGCGCGACGGCGACGCATGGCGGAGACCACCAGCGACTTCAGATCCCAACGACTAAATCCCATTCAGGTCTAGTTCTGATTTGTATTTGACGAAATCCCAGCGACTTTAGATCTCACTTTCGTTTTGCATTTGGGGCCATTTCGTTTGATCTCAGTTTGGTTTGGTTTGATTTTGTGACGAATTTCGTTTTGATTGTGAAATACTTATTTTGGAATTTTTGCTGCTTGGAGAATAGAAAGAATATTTTATGCTGAGGGGTGTAGTTGTGTCCTAGAGGAACTATTTGTTTATTTTTTATTTTGTGGGCAATTTTGCTGATGAGAGACTTATCTGGCTACTGTGGAGATCTGAGATTTTTTTCATCGTTCATCTTTTATGTTTATGAAGTTTCTTACGCTTGAAATAATTATGGACATTTTTTGGTTTGTTGATATTTGTAGAGAATCTCTTATTAAGGTCCCAGAACCACCAATTCTTCCATTCTTTAGGCATGTTGATTATGTAGAAGTTTTAGCTCAAATTCATGAGAAAGCAGATAAAAGGTGTATACAGTTCAAGCTCAAATTCCTGAGAAAGCAGATGGATTGTAGTCTGTCCGTAGGAACTGAACTGTGTTGCTGCTAATTCTTTTCAATTCGGTTATTAACCGAATAACCGAATAACCTATTCGGTTATTCGGTTAGTGCACAATTTGGTTGTTTATTCGGGTACTTAAAATAGCGTTAGTTCAGGTATTGGTTATAACCGAAATTGTGGTTCGGTTCGGTTATTAACCGAATGCTCAGTAATAATACATACATGATTACATACATGATTGATTTGACTAGTTATATATATATATATATATATATATATATATATATATATATATATATATATATATATATATAAAAGTTTGTCAGATTATTGTTGGATAAGAGGACATTGGATTATATTTATATATATATTGAACATGTAAAAAAAAAATATGTTAACAGGATGCAATTAAAAAGCTACTGTACGTTGTTATATAATAAGGATTATATATATATATATATATATATATATATATATATATATATATATATATTATTTTAATAAGTATTTAATTTATGAAGCCTATAAATCGAATTAGTGAATCAAATTGAAAGTTATATATATTAGTATAAACTAATTAATCTTGTTGATAAAATTATAAAATTTACTTGGTAATAAATTTAACAATATTATGTTGTTAATGGGTAAATTTGTAATAAAATATTATTTTATTTTATTAGATAGGATTGAAAGAGACTAGCGTAATCTTATTTAAATTTTTGGGTATTACATTGCTTAATCCAGGTACAAATTCCGTACTCTTTCAGCGAGGCTCTTTTGTTTTTAATTTGTTCATTTCGTTATTCGTTTCGAAATTTAGTTTTGCCTCTCATAATATTCCTTCTTAAATTCGTGAGAATGTTTCATTTTGGCATTAGTATTTGAAACTAGTATTTGTACTCTTTGGTCTAATGTGTCATGGTTAATATTTATTTCGATCTTTGTAAAAAGTAAATGTTAATATTTTTGGAGACTTTGTGTTGATATTTCGTTTCAGTTTAACATGTACATGTTAGAACCACTTTGTTGTGTTGCATGTGTTGTGACATTATATTTTGTTAGAATACCGTACGGTATACCTGAGCTATAACCACCTGTGGGGGTACCACAAACATGTCCTCTTGGCACCGAGGCATGACACCTTCCGTAGCGGTGTGATCAGTCCACGGCATCTCCGTTTTGTGCTCCGGTGGGAGTTGGCCATTTGATATTTTGTTGTAGGAGGCGTATGGGTCAACCCTAGTTTTCTGTTCTGTTCTGTTCTGCGGATTGGTGATGTTTGTGCCAAACACACCTTCCGATTTTACATGCATTGGATTCGCGATCCAATGTGTGTGATTTGCCTGTGTGGCAAGGTATGTTCTGTTTTGTTTTGAGCTCGGTATGAAATAACACTCAGCCATTTGATTCAGCCTATTATTTCGTTGTGTTAGTTTTGTTCGTTTCGTTTTAGTTCGTTTAGTCTCTTTTTTATTTAATTGAGTTAGTTATTTCAGTTCATTATTTGTATTCTATATCCGTACTGGGCATTTTGCTCATGCTGTGTTTTTTCTTCCGGCAGGTAATCAGGGGAATCAAGGGCAAGTGTGACGAGAGCTCCCTTCTATCCAATAGTTTTGATATATTTTGTTAGGCTATGATACATTGATTTACTTAGAGTTGTAATAGTTATTTCAGATTGTGGTTTGAGCCAGTGTGACATTTATTATGGTTTGTTCTAAGACATTTAATCAGTATGAGATTATTCTTTTGTGGATTAGAGTTCTGTTATATATTCATCATTTGTTATGTTTTGTGCGTAACCTCTCTTTCTATTTCGGAAAGGGAGTGTTATATCAAGTGTAGTTAAACTAAAACTAGTGAACACCATAATCATTCCTTAAATATAAAACATAAAAATATTAATAAAAATTATATATATGACCAATTCTTCAATATGAGAACCCGAATAACATACCACCAGTAATCATCTCGCATTCAAATCTAAACAAAACTACCATGACAAAAAAATACAATACCAATAAAAAAAATCACCAAATAAAAAGAATAAAATACCACAATAGAGGAGATACATAGAAAACTCTTTCATACAGCTACAGAAATCACTCAAGGAAAAATAAACTTATATACAAGGGGAGAAGATTGAATCACATATCAAATAAGTAAAATAAAAATAAAGAAGAGATTTTGGGAAGAGTCTCTTCAGAAATAGATAGAAACCCTCCGTAAATCTTTTAAAAAAAACTTTTTGAGCTTAAATTTTTTTTTATTAGAGACAGATGAGAGAAAAGAAAAGATTTTGACCGTGATCATCACAAAAATCGTGGTATAATGACATAAACTAAGCCACATAGAAAAATGTAAACAATATATACATAAAAATATATATGTTTGTGTGTGTACTTATTTATTAAAATATTTTGTTAGAAATTTGTGTATCTTGACAATTTTGCATTAATATGAAATTAGAATGAAGCAATCCAAGTAGGTATACGTTTAACTCAATAATGCTATTATAATCCCCAATAAGCCGTAGGCCATTGGCCCGTAATACTTGCCAACCTTGGTCAAGCTTTCCAAATAACTTGTCATGTAGCCACTTAACTTATCTACATACTTTTCTGACGTAGACCACAAGAATTAGGTCTTCTTTATCTTCTCTTGTTATTTTTTGTTTTAAAGTTAAACCCCCATTTCTCTTCATTCACATTTTATTTGCTTGTCCCAATTTCATATGCAGTTAGACAACATGGGCAGCATGAATTAAAACCCCAATTTAAAGCCCCTTTGTTCCCTGATTGATTTCCACAAAAATTGAGATGAGTACCAATAAGGTTCACTCAAAAGGGAATGTGCCCTTTTCTTGGGAAAACGAGCCTGGTATCAGCAAAGAGACGCCTAGAGGCTGCCTTGTTGACTCAGGGCCTGATGTGGCGATCAAATTGCCACCACCGCCGTGTCTGTCGTCGGAAAACGGAAGGGCGAGTTTGAGTTTGGGTTTTTATGATTTGCAAAGTATTCCTCTGCCTCCATGTGCTTTTCAAGCTCCTCCATTGAGAAGTGGTTCTAGGAGGGGGCTTTATAAAGAGCAAAATGACCCTTTTTTAAAGGCATATAAGGAGTGCACAAAGAGCAAAAGTAGTAAAAAGGGTAAGAAAAACATGTCTCTTTTTTCGTGCAAGAGTTCATGTAGTGTGAGGGATGATAGTATTGTTAGCATTTCTCAGCTTCCTATTTCAAAATCACAGTGAGAAATGGCTTCACCTATGAAGTACTTAGATGATTGGAAATTGAAATTGTTTTATGATCTTTTTTTCTTTTAATTGTTAAATGATTTATATGGATAATATTGATTGTATTATGGTGTTTAAAGATGGGATGGATTGACAAGTTCAGATACAAATTCCCCGGCCCCTTTGCATTATGTTTCTGAGTTACTTCATTATGCCTTCTGCTGTAAATATTTTGTGGGCTATGCAGCTGAATTACTCAAGTATCAAATAAATACTTGTAAATTTTGGTGTTCAAAGCCAAACCGGGTCAGTTTATGGCAGTCCCAAGTCATTATTATGTGATATCATGAGCAATTCTAATTCTGCTAGTTCAACAGTTCATTTAATTTTCTTTCCATTGTAAGGATAAAAGGGGAAGAAAAAAACACACATGGTAGAACCTCCACCGGAAATGATAGTTTTATTTGACTTGTAAACTTTTTTTAAGGAATGAGGTAAATGTCAGAAACACCCATTATACTCTCGTAACTCGTTGATGAGTTCATCATAAATTATCACGTCCACTTTTAAAGACGGAGTGATTCGCATGAAATTAACTTTGGTCAATTGACCAATACAGTGTCGATATGTAGGTTGGAAGGTGATCTCTTCCTCTGCGTGCCAACACTGTATTGGTCAATTAACAAACTTACCATGAAGTTAATTTCATGGTAACCGGATTCTTTAAAAACAAACTATTAATTAGGTTAACATAACAATCAACCACCAAATCACAATCACAGACACAAGAACATGAGTGCGAGAAGTGGGTTTTAATTTGCAGGGGGAGGGGGAGTTCTTCTTTCCAATTTTTTTGAAAATAAGAACTTTCTTTTTCATCCATTCCCTTCTCTCCGAAACAAAACACATGACCATTTGCCTAAACTCATAAATATGAATATTATTTTTATTTTTTTGTATAATATAAATTTTTTTTGGATAATATTTGGAGCTTTAATTTACATTGCAACCTATTTTTGAAGGAATTGAGGGATGAGATTCGATCCTGTGATCTCTTGGTCAAATGAAGGTTGCACAAACCATTTGCCTAAACTCATAAACTCAAATAAAAAAAAGGTTAAATATACTTTTGTCCCTCGAAGTATGCCCCTTTTATACTTGTGACCTTAATGTTTAAAACCTTACATTATCATACTTCAAGTATACTTAAGTAACAAAAAAAAGTAACCCCAAAAACTTTTTTGGACAAAAAATACGTCTGAATGTTGAGGTGGCACCAAAGAAGGTTATTTTATATGGTTTGAGTGTATATACTATTACAAATACTGAAATATTTATTAAATACACTTGAAATACACGAAAGACCATTTACCCACTAAAATAAATTACAGAAGCAAGTTTTGAAAACATAGTTCGTTAAAAAGCTAGGGTTGTGTATCAAAGTTGAACGATCAAGTGGAATAGTGCCAAATTGGAGGACATTTGTGGCTTGTAGAGCTCTGAAGTGGCTGATCGAGTTTCGAAATCAAGATTTGGGAGGTTGCAATGGTATGGATTGTGAAAATTCTAGATTTGGGCGCCAGACGAACTCCAAAATATGGAGGTAAATAATATTTTTTGACATGGGTATTTTCACCTTTATGTTAATTGGAAGTTATGATATACGTGTGTATGTGTGTGTGTGTGTGGGGGGGGGGGTATATATATATATATATATATATCAGTTAGTAATGGTAGTTGAGAAAGTGATTGTGCATTTCCCATCTTCGATTATTCATTCTTCAACAATTGTGTGGTCCCTTCTTTGGGTCCCAAAATATTCTTTATGTCCTTTTGTTTTTTTATCTAATTGTGCTTGGAAGTAGTTAAGTAAAAGTCTTTTTTTTGGTGGTGTATTTATTATGCTTTTGTTGATTGCAGCTGTGCATGATGATATTTTATTTAGTATAAGATTGCAATATGTTGATGAATTTGTAGATAGGGGTATGAGGGGGGTCGATATCAGTATTTTGACTATTGTGAGCTTAGTCAGTTAACCCTAGCAGAGTTGGGTACCATGGCAATAGAGGTTGGTCTTTGTGAGTTATTATCATACTACCACTTTGATCCAGTTAGGGCATACAAGGAACTGAACTCAGTTGATGATATTAAGCAGTTGAAGCATTTTATTCCGAAATCTAGAGAGGTTGATATATTAGTGATAAGTCACCAGCCCTTACAAATTCAATCTCCAATGAAGATATTTGATGATATATATACTGAGGAAGACATTCATACACCTGGTGGTGATAAGGAAGACATCCATACACCTGGTGATGATGAGGAAGACATCCACCTTGGTGATGATGACCGAGAAGATCCCTCATTCAATGAACAATTTTATGATAGTTCATATGAGGAAGATGACATTGCATTCATTGCTAATGTGGACAGTGGCTTAGAAGGCATAGATGGTTCAGATGATACAGAGCAAGAAGAAGTAGGGGTCTCAAGTAGAAAGAAAGAGAAGGTGATTGGCAAAGGGAAGAAAAAGGTGACTACAAAAGGAAATGAGAAGGTGCATGCAAAAGATAAGGAGAAGGTCACTGAAATTGATGATGAGGAAGATCTTATGGAAGAAAGAATTCCTAAAATGACTGTAAATGAAGATGAGGATGGACCAAAATGGCCAGAGTTTGATCCTGAAACTATGATGGATGATCCTAAATTTGAAAAAGGCATGTTGTTCAAGGACAACAAGGTATTCAAGAAGGCAGTTAAAGCTCACTCAGTCAAGCATGGAAGAAATCCAATAATATACAAGAATGAAGCTTTCAAGGTTGGTTATAAATGCAGTCCTCCTTGTCCATGGAAAATATATGTTAGTAAGTTACAGAGGGAGAATACATTGCAAGTGAAGAATTTGTATGGCCCCCATACTTCTTCGAGAGATGCTAGAAATAAGTATGTTAACTCTAGGTGGCTTACAGAGAAGTATGTAAATGAATTAAAAAAAATTCCAAAGACAAGTGCTGCCACCTTTGGAGAAACTGTTTGGAAGGAAGATATTGTGAATATATCAAAGGCTCAAGCTTATAGAGCTAGGGTCAAAGCAGTAAAGATGATCTAGGGCAGCGTGAGTGAACAATATGTGTTGCTATGGCAGTATCCTCAAGAGTTGAAGAGGCTAAATCCAAGTAGTACATGTTAGGTTTGTAATATTTATAAACACAATCAAATTGTATCAAAGTAAAGCGAAAGCGTAAAAACAAAGTTTTAAAATTTTACAAACGAATTACCCGGATCATACTTTATGCACAATTATTAATTAGATGAAAAGAAGTGAAGATTAAATTCATACCCTTATAGAACTAGCTTTCTCAAGTACAAGTTCACCTCCAATCCTTTTCGCGTTCAACTTAAATCCACCGGGTTTGATTCCTTACTTTGATCAATATTAGCTACCCAAATGTTTGGTCTCTAGAGGTGATCTACCAAGGAAGAAGAAGCATTCAAGAAGATGAGTGTTTGGCAAAACCTTAATTTTCTATCTCTATAGAAAATACGTACTCTCCCAACTCTTGGAAAAGTCATTCACGTGTGTTGTGAAAATATCAACCTTCGTCTATAATAAAACTCCTCTTATTTATATATATAGCCAACCCTCCTTAACAATTAAGGAATTGAGTTTTATTTTAATTAATTAAAATCCTTTAATTAATTAGGCTCCCAATCTTATTAGGAATAATTAATTAAATTCTTTTAATTAATTAGCCTCCTAATGTTATTAGAAATATATGATAGTTCTTTTATTAATTAATTCTCAAACTTCTTTAAGAATTAAATAATAATAATAGTAAAAATAATAATAAGACTACTCTTATTAATTTATATTTAATATTTTCAAAATATTAAATAATAAATATTAAGCTATTTAATTTATTCTATCACCATAGATTAAATTAAATACATTTAACTTATTATTACGATTATGTCATTTGCTTCTTTAATAAATATACTGGTTGTGAATAAATCAATTAGAACAATTCTAATCTTATTTAAATAAATAAATTAATCTATTAATTTATTTAAATAAATAACATTTATTCTACAATAAGGATAAGCCTCCTTAGCCATCAACGACTTTCCAGATAATAAAGATTTTAACATTAATCATAAAAGAACCTTTGAGTAAATAATTACCGTATAATTCAATCCTTCCACCATACAATGTCTCAATTAAATATAAGACACGGAATTACTGTCAAGTCTTATTTTATTTAATTATATATATTTCGATTCTTAAATGCACAACTCCAAATAATGTAAATTAGAAACTCTTTCTTAATTTCATTCTTCCTTTACTAAGGACTACTAAGTGGTCATTTATCGAATCACATAGGATATTTTTTTTCTTTTACTAGAAGCAGTAGATTCTTTTTTGATCATTCATTATCTCCATGTACAATTTATAACACCCAAGCATACCCTTTGATATACCCTAAGAGTTTTAAGGAATATGTCAAAGTATAATTTATCATACACAAGATACTATGATGATCTCAAGTCTAAGGATCACTTGTACTACTATCACTACAGGAATTCATATAGACAGACAAGTAAAACTTCATTAGGTATTCTTTAGTGAGCCACGTTTAGTGAACTTATTCTTCAATAAGCACCTACATACTTACTTTAGTGTCTCCATACAAATGATTATGATATCAATTATCCTCATCCAATGAGCAAGTAACGTATGTACCAATCTATCCGGATTCATCACTAATCCCCCTTTTTAGTAATCCAACGATTAGGAACAATTTTAGTTTGTGAGCTATCTAAGAATTTAGATCTCATTAGCATGATCATCATCATGATTCTAAAAGCATTGCTCAAAGCTATGTGTTTATCATATATTATAAAATAACAACATGTAGATAAATTTAAAGCCTTTAATTAAACAATTCTTTTATTAATAAATGAATAAGATTGTTACAAAGTATATATTTTATTATCAAACATGATTGGCTTGTGTGTATATTACTTTCAATCTCCCACTTGTACTAAAGCCAATTGACATGGTATCTCATACCCTTCTTTTCTAAGTGACGATCATCTTGTTGTTGGATAAGCTTTAGTTAATGGATATATAATGTTGTTCTTGAGAGTCCATATCTCTATAGTGACTTCTCCTCTTTTAATGATTCTTCAATCAAACAAAAGTGTCGCTGTGACGCCCCCAGAATAGGTATACAACACCCATTCTGAGTCGCCAAATACATGGTACAGAAAGCAAACTACAACTTCAATAATACAATTGTCGTGCAAAATACGACAACACATACTGTGAGTTTAAATACAAATATTGTCTTCTAGACAATATCCACACCCAAATAAATCCTCATTACAATTATTCAAACACTATTTTACAGAAATAGTGAGGACTGCTAATACATCTTTCTAGAACCATCACTCCATACCCCGACTAGATCCTGCTATGTTCTCACCTCCTGAGAAGAAAAATGGAACAAAAAGGAAAAGGGTGAGCTCAACTAGCCCAGTAAAGAATATTATTACTAAGATAATATACAACAAATTATCGTTAGTCTTCAACAGGGAAAAATCTGATAAAATATAATCGACAACAAGTTTTAGATCAACAACTGCAGCGGAAACAGCAAACCATTAGAAGAGTCAAGTAGAGAAAGAATTCTACTATCTTCTAAGATTTAAAAGTCCATCATCAATATTTTATCCCTGTAACATCAATTAATAATCATCTTTAACCAAATATTCATCTTTGCACTACAGGCCAAAGATATTCATTTGTATCATCAGTCGGTCATGTTCATCTCAACACCTGTTCATCTTTGCACTACAGGCCAAAGATATTCATCAAGTAATTATACATCTTTGCACTACAGGCCAAAGATATTCAGTAATATCATCATTTAGGACTGAGGATGATGAAAAATATCTTAAAGAGAACGAATCCAATGAGACAGAAGGACAAATAGTAGGGATTCGTATAACAGTTTATCCAAGATCAATAATACTTCATAATAATCAATTGTGAAGCAGAATTCAAAAATAAAGATCAAAACATGGATACAATCAAAGATAGTAACCATAATAGACATCTTGGACAAAAAGGGAAAATTTTATTTTTCGGTGAATAGTGCCGTATTCGTGAATAGTGCCGTATACGTGAATAGTGCCGTATACGTGAATAGTAACCCCCGACACAAAAAGTTCCAAATTTGATAAAAACTCATATCAATATTTCAGCATAATGATATTGAAGAAAATAATATCATTAAGAAGAAAATAATATCCCTTACCTCAAAATATCAGTACTTCTGGTCGGAATACCGGTATAAGGCTGAAAGAAACTTGCTCTGATGAATAGAAACTCTCAAAGTATCTAAATACTCACAAAATACACTCAATAATCTAGAGAGAGAAAGAGAGAAAACTTGTTTCTGGTGTGATTTTCAATTCTAACTTAGCCCTCTATTTATAGGAAAATTTTGGTAGGTTTGACCTGCAACCTGATGGCTTTACCTGCTACTATTCCCACCCACCACATTTGAAATATAATTCAGCACATTTCTTCACCAACCACAAGTGGGGCCCACCAATTCTAGAATTTTCCACCAAAAATGATTTATAACCTGATTTCCGAATCAGCCACCTCTTAAAATTCATAATAAATCATACGTTCATTTTTAACGGTTCAAAATTTGTGGACATATACTCAACTTATATATGTATAACATATCCAAAAATTACCACGATCCAACGGTCGGATTAAAAATTATAACCCCCGCAAACTATCTCAAAAACCCTGATTTTTAATACCTCCATTCCGACAAAAATACTGACAAAAACCTCAACATTAACTCCTTCATTTTTAACCACAAAAATATATCCCTCATTTATATCCACATAAAATAAATATTTCCTTATCATATGAATCAATAATTAATTATTCACAAATAATATTACAGAATCACATTTATGACAACCAGGCCGTTCCCAGGAAAGAGGGGGCTTTCCAATAAGGATTTCTCCTTACTGGCGCGCAATTAGATGACCAAACCTCTCCTTAGACAGAACTTTCTAGACATTGCCAATAATGTTATCTAATAATATTATTCAAATAATATGAATTATTGATCTGATAAATGAAAATACTGTGCAGCAACAATTATTGAAACAACAATAATATAAAATATCAACGCAGCAATTATTGAATCAATAAAATAAAATATTGAATAATAACTACTGTAACAATTATTGAGTAGTGCCTTCTTACGTAAGAATCAATAATTGGTGCAATACCGTGTGCTACTGTATTTTAACCACCGGGTATTCCAACAGTATTAACGGTAACAACTACGCCGTTATTTATAAACAACTTATACTTGTCGTTTTCTTCATCCAATCGCTTTCCGTTATGGGGCCCACACAAGGCTGCGTCGTCGTACGAATATTCCCCGACAGCAAGAATATTCCACGACCAACCGAATATTCACCGACCAAAAATAAATATTTTATAACCACTTGCTTATTTTGCAAAATTTGCACATTTCACCCATAACCAAAGTATTATATCAAATTAACCCCTTATTATTCACAATAATATTTAGAGAAAATTTGATTTTATTCATTAATAAGTTGGGGTCTTACAACCTCCCCTCCTTATGAAATTTCGTCCTCGAAATTGACGTACGTACCTGATGTTTCAAAAAGGTGAGGATACCTCGCTTTCATTTCTGATTCCAACTCCCAGGTCATTTCTTCAATAGCATGGTTTCTCCACAAAACCTTAACTTGTGGTATAACCTTAACAGGTACCTCCTCGTACGTTAAATCTTCAGCTATCTCGTCTGGTTCTAACTCAATAATGTGGTTCGGGTCTTTAACATATTTACGAAGCATAGATATGTGAAAAATATTATGAACACGAGACATGCTTGGAGGTAATGCGAGTCTATATGCCACATTTCCTATTCGCTCAAGAATCTCAAATGGACCAACAAATCTTGGATTGAGCTTTCCTCTCTTCCCAAATCTTGTAACTCCCTTCCATGGTGCAACACGTAACAATACATGATCCCCAATATTAAATTCCACGTCCTTCCGATGAAGATCCGCATAACTCTTTTGTCGATCCTGTGCCGTTTGTATACGTTGTCGAATCGTTTGGATCTTCTCTGTAGTAATGCGTACCAATTCTGGTCCCAACAATGTTGCTTCACCCACCTCGTCCCAGCATACTGGAGAACGACATTTTCTTCCATACAACGCCTCAAATGGAGCCATACCTATGCTCGCCTGATAACTGTTGTTGTAGGAGAATTCCACCAATGGTAGGTACTTATCCCAACTCCCTTTGAGATCTAAGACACAAAGTCTTAATAGATCTTCAAGAGTTTGAATAGTCCTCTCTGATTGTCCGTCCGTTTGAGGATGGTATGCTGAACTGAATCGTAAATCCGTGCCCATAGCTTTCTGCAAGCTAACCCAAAATCGTGAAGTGAATCTTGGGTCACGATCCGAAACTATGGATACTGGCATGCCATGCAATCTCACAATCTCGTTCACGTACATACTAGCAAGACGTTCAAGGGAATAAGTCTCACGTATCGGCAAGAAATGAGCGGACTTGGTTAATCTATCAACAATAACCCAAATCGCATCTATGCCTTGAGAAACCTTGGGAAGACCCGTAACAAAATCCATAGTAATGTGTTCCCACTTCCATTTCGGAATCTCAAGTGGTTGCAATGGACCCTTTGGTACTTGATGCTCCGCTTTTACACGTTGACAAGTTAAACATCTCGAGATAAACTCCGCGATCTCTCTTTTCATATTGCTCCACCAAAATGTATGTCGAAGATCGTGATACATTTTGGTACTCCCAGGATGGATTGCAAACGGTGTGTTGTGTGCCTCCATCATTATTCTATGCTTCAAGTCAAAATCGTTAGGAACACAAAGTCTGGAGTTGACTCGAAGTATTCCTTCTTCATCGATTCTTGCTTCTGGAATAGCACCTTCTTGCACTTTCTTCTTCATACGCATCAGCTCTATATCCGTAGCTTGAGCAGCTTTAACTTTATCGATTAAAGTCGGTTCTACTCGTATATTTGATATCATCATGTGGGTACTTGGAGCCTTCATCTCTATCTCCATCCTTTGCAAGTCATACAAAATGGGCCTTTGTGTTAAAAACATTGCACTCGTACCCGCATATGATCTTCTACTCAATGCGTCAGCTACTACGTTTGCTTTTCCAGGATGATATTGGATGGTATGATCGTAATCTTTCAACAGCTCGAGCCAACGTCGCTGCCGCATGTTGAGTTCCTTTTGGGTGAAGAAATATTTGAGGCTTTTATGATCTGTATAGATCTCCACTTTCTCCCCATAAAGGTAGTGTCTCCAGATCTTCAACGCAAAAACGACTGCTGCCAACTCCAAATCATGAGTAGGATAATTCCTCTCATATTCTTTGAGTTGTCGTGAGGCATAGGCTATGACTTTCCCATGTTGCATGAGAACACATCCTAACCCTTTGCCTGAAGCATCGCTGTAGATAACAAATCCATCCGAACCAGATGGTATTGTCAAAACAGGTGCCGAAATGAGTCTCCTCTTGAGTTCTTGGAAACTCTTCTCGCATTCCTCACTCCATACGAATTTTGTATCTTTCCGAGTCAGCTGAGTTAACGGAGTAGCGATTCGAGAAAATCCTTCCACAAATCTCCGATAATAACCAGCTAAGCCCAGAAAGCTACGTACTTCGGTTACCGACTTCGGTTGCTCCCAACTTTGTATGGCTTCAATCTTCGCCGGGTCGACAGATACTCCATGTTTTGACACCACGTGCCCAAGGAATGCTACTTCCTCAAGCCAGAACTCGCATTTCTTCAGTTTGGCATATAGCTTATTTTCACGAAGCCTTTGCAGTACCAGCTTCAAATGGCGCTCATGATCTTCACGGCTTTTGGAATAGATGAGGATGTCATCAATAAAGACAACAACGAACTGATCCAAATATTCTTTGAATACACGGTTCATCATATCCATGAAGGCAGCAGGAGCATTAGTCAATCCAAAAGACATTACTAAGAATTCATAATGCCCGTACCGAGTTCTGAAGGCAGTCTTTGGAATATCCTCAGTTTTAATCTTCAGCTGATGATATCCAGAACGAAGATCGATCTTTGAAAAGAATTGTGCTCCTTGCAACTGGTCAAACAGGTCATCAATGCGAGGTAGCGGATACCTATTCTTGATGGTGACATGGTTCAATTCTCGATAGTCAATACAAAGTCGCATACTCCCGTCTTTCTTCTTTACGAATAAAACAGGAGCACCCCAAGGAGACGTACTAGGACGAATAAAACCGATGTCCAACAACTCCTGTAGTTGGACTTTTAACTCCTGAAGTTCAATAGGAGCCATTCGATATGGGGTTTTAGAAATGGGCTTTGTACCGGGTTCAAGGTCAATAAAGAATTCAATTTCTCGTTCCGGGGGTAGACCGGGAAGTTCTTCAGGAAATACATCGGAAAATTCTCTAACAATAGAAATATTATTCAAATCTGACTTGTCTTTGTTCAAATCCATAACATGGGCTAAGAAAGCTTGACATCCGTTTTTCAATAAACGAATAGCTTTGTGGCTTGATATGACAGTGACTGATTTTAGTGGTTTAGTAGTTTGAATTCGTATGACAGGTTGGTTAGGAATATGAAAACTAACAACCTTACGAAAACAATCAATTTTAGCATGATGAGTGGTTAACCAATCAATTCCTAAAATCACATCAAAAGCAAGTATCTTTAAAGAGATAAGATCAACAGGTAATGTGATAGTGCCAACTTGGATCATGCAAGATTTATAAACTGTAGATGTAACGAAGGTTTCACCCAACGGAGTTTCAACAGATAAGTTAAAGTCCAATTTCTCCGGAGTCAAGTTTAAACGTTGAGCACAAGCAGGAGAGATAAAAGAATGGGTAGAACCGGTATCTAGTAAAGTATAAACTTCGCAAGAATTCAAGATTAGCTTACCCGTGATCACCTCGTTCGGGTTTCTCGCGTTTTGGCCAGTAACGACAAACGCCCTTCCAGGAACCGCTGATTTCGACTTATCCGGGATAACTTTTGGAGTCACCATCCCCGCTGAACTTGGTTTTGCTACAGAACACTCTCGAGCTATATGACCTTCCTTTCCACAGTTATAACATACCTTGGATTGTTGTGGGCAGTTTGGGCTGATATGTCCCTCTTTCCCACATTTGTAACATACGACCGGTGGTCGTTCTCCTCCCCTAGAAACAGTTGATGTTTGTGCTGACGTCTTCACGTTATCATTGTTGTACCTTCTCTTCTTGAAATCTCCTCCCGACTCGCTCCTTCTATTATCACGACCACGATTACCACCAGAGTGGTTACCGCTTTTGTCCGAATGTTTTCCTCCCTGCTGGTTTTCATTGCTTCGATGACTGCCGCCACCGGTATGACCCTGGTTGTGGTCCCTCGGTTGCACATACTCATTATCTCGCTCTAATAATTGAGCCCTGTTTACAACATCTGAATATAAAGAAAATTTATGAGAGATAAGATATTGCCGAATCTCGGGTTTTAGACCTCTCAGAAACATCCTTGTCATTCGTTCCTCATTTTCGACCAAATGAGGTGCAAACCTGGATAACTCTGCAAACTTCGCCTCGTACTGGGACACCGTCATGTTGTTTTGTTCCAGTCTAATAAACTCAACCTCCTTCATATGACGAATACTTTCAGGAAAGTACTTGTCATTGAACAGTTTTTGAAATGTTTCCCAGGACATGTTGAGTGCGTCAGGCTGGGTACGCTTCACAGACTCCCACCAGTAGTCTGCCTCACCGCGGAACATAAATGTGGCGAATGGAACCTTCTGTTCCTCCGTGCATCCCAAGACATCAAATATCTTGGTAATTTGCTTGACCCACGTTTCCGCCATGATCGGATCCGGCTTTCCCTTAAATTCTGGTGGTCCCAATTCTTTGAACTGCTTAGCTGTGACAAACCGCGCGTTGTTATCATTTCCACCCGTATTCTGCACACGAGTCTCCCTCGTCTGATTTTGCATGAACTGCAAAAAGCTCCTAAACATTCCATCATTCATCGTTTGCTCGGTAACGTTGTTTACAGGAGGAATATTGCCTTCCTGTTGCACGTTCCCCTGGGTAGTGATCAAAGGTGTCTCCACGGTCTGATTTACTCCATTATTAACGTTCTCAGCTGCCATTCTTAAATACTGCCATAAAACAAGGGTTAATAGTCATGTCATATATTATCCCTATACTCTGACCGACCAAATAAACACCAAATAAACTTAGTCAGGTCATACTAGCGAAGGAATTCCCCGTCTCTCCCCTCCTAGTTCTTGTCTCACATCTCAGCCAGGGATCATATCCCTAAGCTCTGATACCAACTGTGACGCCCCCAGAATAGGTATACAACACCCATTCTGAGTCGCCAAATACATGGTACAGAAAGCAAACTACAACTTCAATAATACAATTGTCGTGCAAAATACGACAACACATACTGTGAGTTTAAATACAAATATTGTCTTCTAGACAATATCCACACTCAAATAAATCCTCATTACAATTATTCAAACACTATTTTACAGAAATAGTGAGGACTGCTAATACATCTTTCTAGAACCATCACTCCATACCCCGACTAGATCCTGCTATGTTCTCACCTCCTGAGAAGAAAAATGGAACAAAAAGGAAAAGGGTGAGCTCAACTAGCCCAGTAAAGAATATTATGACTAAGATAATATACAACAAATTATCGTTAGTCTTCAACAGGGAAAAATCTGATAAAATATAATCGACAACAAGTTTTAGATCAACAACTGCAGCGGAAACAGCAAACCATTAGAAGAGTCAAGTAGAGAAAGAATTCTACTATCTTCTAAGATTTAAAAGTCCATCATCAATATTTTATCCCTGTAACATCAATTAATAATCATCTTTAACCAAATATTCATCTTTGCACTACAGGCCAAAGATATTCATTTGTATCATCAGTCGGTCATGTTCATCTCAACACCTGTTCATCTTTGCACTACAGGCCAAAGATATTCATCAAGTAATTATACATCTTTGCACTACAGGCCAAAGATATTCAGTAATATCATCATTTAGGACTGAGGATGATGAAAAATATCTTAAAGAGAACGAATCCAATGAGACAGAAGGACAAATAGTAGGGATTCGTATAACAGTTTATCCAAGATCAATAATACTTCATAATAATCAATTGTGAAGCAGAATTCAAAAATAAAGATCAAAACATGGATACAATCAAAGATAGTAACCATAATAGACATCTTGGACAAAAAGGGAAAATTTTATTTTTCGGTGAATAGTGCCGTATTCGTGAATAGTGCCGTATACGTGAATAGTGCCGTATACGTGAATAGTAACCCCCGACACAAAAAGTTCCAAATTTGATAAAAACTCATATCAATATTTCAGCATAATGATATTGAAGAAAATAATATCATTAAGAAGAAAATAATATCCCTTACCTCAAAATATCAGTACTTCTGGTCGGAATACCGGTATAAGGCTGAAAGAAACTTGCTCTGATGAATAGAAACTCTCAAAGTATCTAAATACTCACAAAATACACTCAATAATCTAGAGAGAGAAAGAGAGAAAACTTGTTTCTGGTGTGATTTTCAATTCTAACTTAGCCCTCTATTTATAGGAAAATTTTGGTAGGTTTGACCTGCAACCTGATGGCTTTACCTGCTACTATTCCCACCCACCACATTTGAAATATAATTCAGCACATTTCTTCACCAACCACAAGTGGGGCCCACCAATTCTAGAATTTTCCACCAAAATGATAAATAACCTTATTTCTGAACCAGTCACCTCTTAAAATTCATAATAAATCATACGTTCATTTTTAACGGTTCAAAATTTGTGGACATATACTCAACTTATATATGTATAACATATCCAAAAATTACCACGATCCAACGGTCGGATTAAAAATTATAACCCCCGCAAACTATCTCAAAAACCCTGATTTTTAATACCTCCATTCCGACAAAAATACTGATAAAAACCTCAACATTAACTCCTTCATTTTTAACCACAAAAATATATCCCTCATTTATATCCACATAAAATAAATATTTCCTTATCATATGAATCAATAATTAATTATTCACAAATAATATTACAGAATCACATTTATGACAACCAGGCCGTTCCCAGGAAAGAGGGGGCTTTCCAATAAGGATTTCTCCTTACTGGCGCGCAATTAGATGACCAAACCTCTCCTTAGACAGAACTTTCTAGACATTGCCAATAATGTTATCTAATAATATTATTCAAATAATATGAATTATTGATCTGATAAATGAAAATACTGTGCAGCAACAATTATTGAAACAACAATAATATAAAATATCAACGCAGCAATTATTGAATCAATAAAATAAAATATTGAATAATAACTACTGTAACAATTATTGAGTAGTGCCTTCTTACGTAAGAATCAATAATTGGTGCAATACCGTGTGCTACTGTATTTTAACCACCGGGTATTCCAACAGTATTAACGGTAACAACTACGCCGTTATTTATAAACAACTTATACTTGTCGTTTTCTTCATCCAATCGCTTTCCGTTATGGGGCCCACACAAGGCTGCGTCGTCGTACGAATATTCTCCGACAGCAAGAATATTCCACGACCAACCGAATATTCACCGACCAAAAATAAATATTTTATAACCACTTGCTTATTTTGCAAAATTTGCACATTTCACCCATAACCAAAGTATTATATCAAATTAACCCCTTATTATTCACAATAATATTTAGAGAAAATTTGATTTTATTCATTAATAAGTTGGGGTCTTACAACCTCCCCTCCTTATGAAATTTCGTCCTCGAAATTGACGTACGTACCTGATGTTTCAAAAAGGTGAGGATACCTCGCTTTCATTTCTGATTCCAACTCCCAGGTCATTTCTTTAATAGCATGGTTTCTCCACAAAACCTTAACTTGTGGTATAACCTTAACAGGTACCTCCTCGTACGTTAAATCTTCAGCTATCTCGTCTGGTTCTAACTCAATAATGTGGTTCGGGTCTTTAACATATTTACGAAGCATAGATATGTGAAAAACATTATGAACACGAGACATGCTTGGAGGTAATGCGAGTCTATATGCCACATTTCCTATTCGCTCAAGAATCTCAAATGGACCAACAAATCTTGGATTGAGCTTTCCTCTCTTCCCAAATCTTGTAACTCCCTTCCATGGTGCAACACGTAACAATACATGATCCCCAATATTAAATTCCACGTCCTTCCGATGAAGATCCGCATAACTCTTTTGTCGATCCTGTGCCGTTTGTATACGTTGTCGAATCGTTTGGATCTTCTCTGTAGTAATGCGTACCAATTCTGGTCCCAACAATGTTGCTTCACCCACCTCGTCCCAGCATACTGGAGAACGACATTTTCTTCCATACAACGCCTCAAATGGAGCCATACCTATGCTCGCCTGATAACTGTTGTTGTAGGAGAATTCCACCAATGGTAGGTACTTATCCCAACTCCCTTTGAGATCTAAGACACAAAGTCTTAATAGATCTTCAAGAGTTTGAATAGTCCTCTCTGATTGTCCGTCCGTTTGAGGATGGTATGCTGAACTGAATCGTAAATCCGTGCCCATAGCTTTCTGCAAGCTAACCCAAAATCGTGAAGTGAATCTTGGGTCACGATCCGAAACTATGGATACTGGCATGCCATGCAATCTCACAATCTCGTTCACGTACATACTAGCAAGACGTTCAAGGGAATAAGTCTCACGTATCGGCAAGAAATGAGCGGACTTGGTTAATCTATCAACAATAACCCAAATCGCATCTATGCCTTGAGAAACCTTGGGAAGACCCGTAACAAAATCCATAGTAATGTGTTCCCACTTCCATTTCGGAATCTCAAGTGGTTGCAATGGACCCTTTGGTACTTGATGCTCCGCTTTTACACGTTGACAAGTTAAACATCTCGAGATAAACTCCGCGATCTCTCTTTTCATATTGCTCCACCAAAATGTATGTCGAAGATCGTGATACATTTTGGTACTCCCAGGATGGATTGCAAACGGTGTGTTGTGTGCCTCCATCATTATTCTATGCTTCAAGTCAAAATCGTTAGGAACACAAAGTCTGGAGTTGACTCGAAGTATTCCTTCTTCATCGATTCTTGCTTCTGGAATAGCACCTTCTTGCACTTTCTTCTTCATACGCATCAGCTCTATATCCGTAGCTTGAGCAGCTTTAACTTTATCGATTAAAGTCGGTTCTACTCGTATATTTGATATCATCATGTGGGTACTTGGAGCCTTCATCTCTATCTCCATCCTTTGCAAGTCATACAAAATGGGCCTTTGTGTTAAAAACATTGCACTCGTACCCGCATATGATCTTCTACTCAATGCGTCAGCTACTACGTTTGCTTTTCCAGGATGATATTGGATGGTATGATCGTAATCTTTCAACAGCTCGAGCCAACGTCGCTGCCGCATGTTGAGTTCCTTTTGGGTGAAGAAATATTTGAGGCTTTTATGATCTGTATAGATCTCCACTTTCTCCCCATAAAGGTAGTGTCTCCAGATCTTCAACGCAAAAACGACTGCTGCCAACTCCAAATCATGAGTAGGATAATTCCTCTCATATTCTTTGAGTTGTCGTGAGGCATAGGCTATGACTTTCCCATGTTGCATGAGAACACATCCTAACCCTTTGCCTGAAGCATCGCTGTAGATAACAAATCCATCCGAACCAGATGGTATTGTCAAAACAGGTGCCGAAATGAGTCTCCTCTTGAGTTCTTGGAAACTCTTCTCGCATTCCTCACTCCATACGAATTTTGTATCTTTCCGAGTCAGCTGAGTTAACGGAGTAGCGATTCGAGAAAATCCTTCCACAAATCTCCGATAATAACCAGCTAAGCCCAGAAAGCTACGTACTTCGGTTACCGACTTCGGTTGCTCCCAACTTTGTATGGCTTCAATCTTCGCCGGGTCGACAGATACTCCATGTTTTGACACCACGTGCCCAAGAAATGCTACTTCCTCAAGCCAGAACTCGCATTTCTTCAGTTTGGCATATAGCTTGTTTTCACGAAGCCTTTGCAGTACCAGCTTCAAATGGCGCTCATGATCTTCACGGCTTTTGGAATAGATGAGGATGTCATCAATAAAGACAACAACGAACTGATCCAAATATTCTTTGAATACACGGTTCATCATATCCATGAAGGCAGCAGGAGCATTAGTCAATCCAAAAGACATTACTAAGAATTCATAATGCCCGTACCGAGTTCTGAAGGCAGTCTTTGGAATATCCTCAGTTTTAATCTTCAGCTGATGATATCCAGAACGAAGATCGATCTTTGAAAAGAATTGTGCTCCTTGCAACTGGTCAAACAGGTCATCAATGCGAGGTAGCGGATACCTATTCTTGATGGTGACATGGTTCAATTCTCGATAGTCAATACAAAGTCGCATACTCCCGTCTTTCTTCTTTACGAATAAAACAGGAGCACCCCAAGGAGACGTACTAGGACGAATAAAACCGATGTCCAACAACTCCTGTAGTTGGACTTTTAACTCCTGAAGTTCAATAGGAGCCATTCGATATGGGGTTTTAGAAATGGGCTTTGTACCGGGTTCAAGGTCAATAAAGAATTCAATTTCTCGTTCCGGGGGTAGACCGGGAAGTTCTTCAGGAAATACATCGGAAAATTCTCTAACAATAGAAATATTATTCAAATCTGACTTGTCTTTGTTCAAATCCATAACATGGGCTAAGAAAGCTTGACATCCGTTTTTCAATAAACGAATAGCTTTGTGGCTTGATATGACAGTGACTGATTTTAGTGGTTTAGTAGTTTGAATTCGTATGACAGGTTGGTTAGGAATATGAAAACTAACAACCTTACGAAAACAATCAATTTTAGCATGATGAGTGGTTAACCAATCAATTCCTAAAATCACATCAAAAGCAAGTATCTTTAAAGAGATAAGATCAACAGGTAATGTGATAGTGCCAACTTGGATCATGCAAGATTTATAAACTGTAGATGTAACGAAGGTTTCACCCAACGGAGTTTCAACAGATAAGTTAAAGTCCAATTTCTCCGGAGTCAAGTTTAAACGTTGAGCACAAGCAGGAGAGATAAAAGAATGGGTAGAACCGGTATCTAGTAAAGTATAAACTTCGCAAGAATTCAAGATTAGCTTACCCGTGATCACCTCGTTCGGATTTCTCGCGTTTTGGCCAGTAACGACAAACGCCCTTCCAGGAACCGCTGATTTCGACTTATCCGGGATAACTTTTGGAGTCACCATCCCCGCTGAACTTGGTTTTGCTACAGAACACTCTCGAGCTATATGACCTTCCTTTCCACAGTTATAACATACCTTGGATTGTTGTGGGCAGTTTGGGCTGATATGTCCCTCTTTCCCACATTTGTAACATACGACCGGTGGTCGTTCTCCTCCCCTAGAAACAGTTGATGTTTGTGCTGACGTCTTCACGTTATCATTGTTGTACCTTCTCTTCTTGAAATCTCCTCCCGACTCGCTCCTTCTATTATCACGACCACGATTACCACCAGAGTGGTTACCGCTTTTGTCCGAATGTTTTCCTCCCTGCTGGTTTTCATTGCTTCGATGACTGCCGCCACCGGTATGACCCTGGTTGTGGTCCCTCGGTTGCACATACTCATTATCTCGCTCTAATAATTGAGCCCTGTTTACAACATCTGAATATAAAGAAAATTTATGAGAGATAAGATATTGCCGAATCTCGGGTTTTAGACCTCTCAGAAACATCCTTGTCATTCGTTCCTCATTTTCGACCAAATGAGGTGCAAACCTGGATAACTCTGCAAACTTCGCCTCGTACTGGGACACCGTCATGTTGTTTTGTTCCAGTCTAATAAACTCAACCTCCTTCATATGACGAATACTTTCAGGAAAGTACTTGTCATTGAACAGTTTTTGAAATGTTTCCCAGGACATGTTGAGTGCGTCAGGCTGGGTACGCTTCACAGACTCCCACCAGTAGTCTGCCTCACCGCGGAACATAAATGTGGCGAATGGAACCTTCTGTTCCTCCGTGCATCCCAAGACATCAAATATCTTGGTAATTTGCTTGACCCACGTTTCCGCCATGATCGGATCCGGCTTTCCCTTAAATTCTGGTGGTCCCAATTCTTTGAACTGCTTAGCTGTGACAAACCGCGCGTTGTTATCATTTCCACCCGTATTCTGCACACGAGTCTCCCTCGTCTGATTTTGCATGAACTGCAAAAAGCTCCTAAACATTCCATCATTCATCGTTTGCTCGGTAACGTTGTTTACAGGAGGAATATTGCCTTCCTGCTGCACGTTCCCCTGGGTAGTGATCAAAGGTGTCTCCACGGTCTGATTTACTCCATTATTAACGTTCTCAGCTGCCATTCTTAAATACTGCCATAAAACAAGGGTTAATAGTCATGTCATATATTATCCCTATACTCTGACCGACCAAATAAACACCAAATAAACTTAGTCAGGTCATACTAGCGAAGGAATTCCCCGTCTCTCCCCTCCTAGTTCTTGTCTCACATCTCAGCCAGGGATCATATCCCTAAGCTCTGATACCAACTGTGACGCCCCCAGAATAGGTATACAACACCCATTCTGAGTCGCCAAATACATGGTACAGAAAGCAAACTACAACTTCAATAATACAATTGTCGTGCAAAATACGACAACACATACTGTGAGTTTAAATACAAATATTGTCTTCTAGACAATATCCACACCCAAATAAATCCTCATTACAATTATTCAAACACTATTTTACAGAAATAGTGAGGACTGCTAATACATCTTTCTAGAACCATCACTCCATACCCCGACTAGATCCTGCTATGTTCTCACCTCCTGAGAAGAAAAATGGAACAAAAAGGAAAAGGGTGAGCTCAACTAGCCCAGTAAAGAATATTATTACTAAGATAATATACAACAAATTATCGTTAGTCTTCAACAGGGAAAAATCTGATAAAATATAATCGACAACAAGTTTTAGATCAACAACTGCAGCGGAAACAGCAAACCATTAGAAGAGTCAAGTAGAGAAAGAATTCTACTATCTTCTAAGATTTAAAAGTCCATCATCAATATTTTATCCCTGTAACATCAATTAATAATCATCTTTAACCAAATATTCATCTTTGCACTACAGGCCAAAGATATTCATTTGTATCATCAGTCGGTCATGTTCATCTCAACACCTGTTCATCTTTGCACTACAGGCCAAAGATATTCATCAAGTAATTATACATCTTTGCACTACAGGCCAAAGATATTCAGTAATATCATCATTTAGGACTGAGGATGATGAAAAATATCTTAAAGAGAACGAATCCAATGAGACAGAAGGACAAATAGTAGGGATTCGTATAACAGTTTATCCAAGATCAATAATACTTCATAATAATCAATTGTGAAGCAGAATTCAAAAATAAAGATCAAAACATGGATACAATCAAAGATAGTAACCATAATAGACATCTTGGACAAAAAGGGAAAATTTTATTTTTCAGTGAATAGTGCCGTATTCGTGAATAGTGCCGTATACGTGAATAGTGCCGTATACGTGAATAGTAACCCCCGACACAAAAAGTTCTAAATTTGATAAAAACTCATATCAATATTTCAGCATAATGATATTGAAGAAAATAATATCATTAAGAAGAAAATAATATCCCTTACCTCAAAATATCAGTACTTCTGGTCGGAATACCGGTATAAGGCTGAAAGAAACTTGCTCTGATGAATAGAAACTCTCAAAGTATCTAAATACTCATAAAATACACTCAATAATCTGGAGAGAGAAAGAGAGAAAACTTGTTTCTGGTGTGATTTTCAATTCTAACTTAGCCCTCTATTTATAGGAAAATTTTGGTAGGTTTGACCTGCAACCTGATGGCTTTACCTGCTACTATTCCCACCCACCACATTTGAAATATAATTCAGCACATTTCTTCACCAACCACAAGTGGGGCCCACCAATTCTAAAATTTTCTACCAAAAATGATTTATAACCTGATTTCTAAATCAGCCACCTCTTAAAATTCATAACAAATCATTCGTTCATTTTTAACGGTTCAAAATTTATGGACATATACTCAACTTATATATGTATAACATATCCAAAAATTACCACGATCCAACGGTCGGATTAAAAATTATAACCCCCGCAAACTATCTCGAAAACCCTGATTTTTAATACCTCCATTCCGACAAAAATACTGACAAAAACCTCAACATTAACTCCTTCATTTGTAACCACAAAAATATATCCCTCATTTATATCCACATAAAATAAATATTTCCTTATCATATGAATCAATAATTAATTATTCAAAAATAATATTACAGAATCACATTTATGACAACCAGGCCGTTCCCAGGAAAGAGGGGGCTTTCCAATAAGGATTTCTCCTTACTGGCGCGCAATTAGATGACCAAACCTCTCCTTAGACAGAACTTTCTAGACATTGCCAATAATGTTATCTAATAATATTATTCAAATAATATGAATTATTGATCTGATAAATGAAAATACTGTGCAGCAACAATTATTGAAACAACAATAATATAAAATATCAACGCAGCAATTATTGAATCAATAAAATAAAATATTGAATAATAACTACTGTAACAATTATTGAGTAGTGCCTTCTTACGTAAGAATCAATAATTGGTGCAATACCGTGTGCTACTGTATTTTAACCACCGGGTATTCCAACAGTATTAACGGTAACAACTACGCCGTTATTTATAAACAACTTATACTTGTCGTTTTCTTCATCCAATTGCTTTCCGTTATGGGGCCCACACAAGGCTGCGTCGTCGTACGAATATTCTCCGACAGCAAGAATATTCCACGACCAACCGAATATTCACCGACCAAAAATAAATATTTTATAACCACTTGCTTATTTTGCAAAATTTGCACATTTCACCCATAACCAAAGTATTATATCAAATTAACCCCTTATTATTCACAATAATATTTAGAGAAAATTTGATTTTATTCATTAATAAGTTGGGGTCTTACAGTCGCAACACATGTTTAGATCCAAGATGAGACTTAGAAACTATTCCTAGTTCTGTAATGAACTTTTCATCTAAACAATCAACTTGCATCTTCATTTACATCTATATACTTTATCTTTATCACTAAACCAGCAACTCTTTCCTGTTTGGAACCTTTCCAATCCACTGCACCACCGTTCAAGGTAACATTTTACCTTAAAGTGGATTTGATGTCGTCTTTGTTAGTCTGAAAAATCTTGAGTCTGCTAAGCCCTCTAGTTTTAGTTCAGAACCCCCATAAATATGATCACATCTTTAGTGTCGGTTAAGTACTTTAACATATTTTTCACTATCTTACAGTGATCTTCTCCAAAACATGATCGATCAACATCATGTCTCGTACATTTCATTGCATACATGACAGTTACTCATGCGATCTCTCTTTTAGGAGTCTATGGGGACTATTAAGAGAGATACACTCCAGGGCTCATCAACATGAGACATCTCTTAGAGTTTTTCATGCCAAACGGCTTTAGCATCAAATGAATATACGTTCTTTGGGTTAAGCCGAGCATCCTTTTAAATCTATCTATATAGATTTGTATCCCCAATTAAGATTCTCCTCCCAAATCATTCATGGAGGAATGTTTATATAAATTTATCTTTACTAATTGTAGCATTGGTACGTCATTCCTTATCCGTAGTATATCAACATATAATACTAGGAATGTCACGGCACTCCGACTGACCCTTTTGTACACACAAGGTTCATTCTCATTTTTGATAAAATCAAACTCTTTTGATTATTTCATCAAATCGAATGTTCCATTTTTAAGAAGCTTGCTTCAATCCATTTCTCTGAGTGACTACAACTCTTAACTCATTGTACGTAACTGGATCATCATCTTCTATGATGCATACCTCATCATCATCATCTATGATGAATCCATACCTTCTAGGTATCTTTGGTACTATTCTATATTTACGATTCGGTATGTTGCTGTACAATAGTCTATCTACGGGTTCTTCTTATTTAACTTATAGTGCTTTATGGTTTTTGAACTCTTCATGATCTATTATCCTCCCACTAGCCCCTTCAATGATAAACACCTTTATCTTAGAAGGCAGCGTGTTTCGCAACAAACACCTTTCGCTAAATAGGATTATAGAACATATGATGTTCCACAAATCTGCACTTGTCAAATCTTATCCCAAACTTATCCTTTTGAAACTTTTTCACATAAGTTGGACAATCCCTTATCTTAACATACTTGAGATTAGGAATCCTCCTTGTCCATAACTCTTGTGAATCTTGGGACCGAATTTTAAGGTTACCAGTTTGGGGGAATTTGATGAGTGTGTTTCGTACCTACGAATCGGATGTCTTTTCGGACTTAAATGGTTGCTAATCTGTTTATTTTAGTAACTTTTTATGTGTTTGTGCTTGTTTTGTGTGCATGTTCTATCTGTATCGGTTAAGGCAAAAGTTATGTGGCATGGTGGCAAGCAAAGCATAAGAAATCAGTTTAGTATAGACAGCACCCCACCTGGGCGGGGGTATAAAAAATTAGAGAAAGTCATATCTGTTAGGTTTGTAATATTCATGAACGCAATCAAATTACACAAAATAAGCAAAAGCATGGAAAATCAGAGTTTTAAAATTTTACAAACCATATACCCGGATTGTAACGATCCCAAAATTCATACAATTTAATTCTCGACTTCGGTCGTTAATAATACATTCAATCTCTAATTTTACACCATTAAATGATAATACAACCATTGAAATTTGCGAAATAATTAAAATTTTCTATTACAAACTATTCTCGTTCCCAAAACCTTCAACCTTTACATATAACTATTTCAGAATCATTTTAATACTACAAAAGTTTACATCGCAAAACGATATTACAATTCAACATTAATACATTATTCGGAACCTTAAACATGGTTCAAATAATAATAACACAACCAACGTGTATAAATCTTCAAGAATCACATTTGATTCATGTCTTTCAAGTAACACACAACTTTACCTTGAATGGACGCCTATTGTCTGACTAGGATAAATTCTTAAGCTCATATTATTGTGGCAAATTCCTGAACTTCTAATGTGCGGTAAGTTTGATGAACTATATTGGGTAGAAAACGGTTATAGTATAGAGAGCATTGATGAAGTTAAAGATTGATAGAATTGTTAAGTAAAGAAGTAATGGAGTAAATATTGAAGTTGATGGATACCTGGATATTCTAAATATACTAGCTATACTAGACTTTCGAAATTTATTGACTTCGTGTTGATGTTTTCACTTCTATTTTCTTGAAAAACATTGGATCAAATGATGAAACCAATGAGTTTTAAAAATAATACCGTTATTCGTATGTCTATGCTAATTGCTTTGGCTAGACAAAAATGATTTGAAATATATCAAAATATATTTGTTTTATATCATCAATGCATCATGGAATCTGGTGCAGAGATGATAAAAACGATGGAGTCATCAATGCAGTATTACTTAGTGTTGGATGTGATCTAAGGATCGTCAGCCCACTAAGGTATGATGTAGTATGATAAAATCACCAAATGACGGAATCCTCAAATGGACTATAAATACAGTGCGGTATCATGACGTCATAAAATGATTTTCAGAATTTTAAACCAGTTAAAGAAAAGTCAATGCCAATTATAGTGGTTAGACAAATGTTTCGATTGATGCTCGAATTATTGATATGCGTCTAAGCTATTTGATTCAGCTAGGCAAATGTTTATGAAAATTCAAGCGTTCTTTGTCAAACTATACTAAACCAAATTGTGTTGGTGCGGATTCAGATATTAAGAAGCTGAGGAGAACAACCCTATAAAAGGGGACATGTTATCGGAGACAATGGTTCCGAAAGTAACGCATATAGTCGTTACGATGTTGAGATATAATACGTTGTGCACGACGTAGTGGTACGATAGGCTGATCACCTAGAGTACTTGCAGAGGGTGTTTTCAGTCTTTGTGATTGATAAACATTCTGTTAAAAGGGTTTAAAATGTGAAGAACCGGGGGTGAAGCACTATTAAACCTAGAGATGAGTTCATGGTCTTATGACCCCTCAACATGATTTGGAATCTTTTAAATTCCTGAGTTATTCATACTGCTTCCCAATTATTGAGCAATTGTAGAAGATTCTTGCTATTCTAGAAGGCGAATATGGTAAGAATGATATTCCTTAGAAAAAAGTAAGTCGTAGAATGTGACACTAAATGATAAATATATTGAATAAATGAGAAAAGAAATTTTGAAATGAGAAAGAGATAAGTTATCAAAGAATAATGTAAAACTTTTAATAAAATTTTTTAATAATTGTAGAAAGATCTTTGTGGAAAGAAAGTGGTTATAGAACCTAATGTATGAATAAAGTATTAACGTAAAATTTATTTTGATAGATTGAATGAATAAAGATTAATAAAATTTCGAGGACGAAATTCTTAAAAGAATGGGTGAATGTAATATCCTGAGTGTTTATGATAACGATCCTTAGAGAAGGAAATGAATGAGTTAAAGAATATATAATACTCAAAATATAATTGAGTTCAAGTGAAAGTTATGAAATAAAACCTAGAATTTGTTGAGGTAATGAAGGTAATATGAAATATAAAACATATATTAAGGTAATATGTTGAAGATATTCAACGATAAATTTTGAAAAGAGATTAGATGAAAACCGAGTAAGGGAGGTTTCGTTGATTTCGAGAACGAAATCCTTATAAGGGGGAGAAGGATGTGACAACCCAAATTTTTATAAGTTATTAAAATAGGAATTTAATAATTAAAATTCTTATTATGAGTTGTTTTGAGTTTGAGTATGTACATATACATGCTATATATTTTTAAATATGTGATCGGGTGTAAAGAAGAAATATATATTCATATATTTGGAAAGTGAGGTTCAATAGTTAAGTTAACTATTGAAGAAATTAAATGAATTTGGTAATTAATTTTAAATATTTACTAAATTAAATAAATATTTTAAATAACTTATTTATTGAGAAAAATAAATAATTTATGAAATTATGGTATAATAATTTAGTTACGTGTGTATAATAATTAAATTAAAGCAAAGGTAAAATTTATTCTTTGAAGATTTAATTTAATTAATTAAATTAAATGAGTTGTTTAATGTTAAAGAAAATAAATAAATTAAATAAAGCGATGTTTAAATCTAATATATTAATTAAATTAGATATATAATTATTTATTAATCATCAGAAGAATTATAATAAAAATTATAATTATTATTGTAAGTTATGTAAATTGGTTATAGGTGTGACAAATAAAAACTATATAATATAAAATGATTAAAATAACCTAGTATTGGGGGAAATTATGTGTAACCAAACGCAGCCTTATGGCTTTTGGTTTATTGTAACTGACGCATTTTTTATTTTCTTCACCTGACGTACGTGGGTTATATCACGTATTCTCCTAATAAGCTAAGAACAAAGAAAAGGAGAAACACAGAGAACTTTTAGAGAGAATCAAAGGAAGAATTTCTAAACTTTGTTAACATCATCTTGCTAGTAGGAGATTCAAGGTATAATCCATTCTTAAATTTTCAAGTTTTAGTTTTGTAATCTTATTCTCTAAAATTATTGAATTTTGTTGGGTTAAGGTTTGAGGTGTTGATTATGTACATGTGTAATCTGATAATTGTTATATAGAAGTTGTATTGAGTAATCAAATTCGTGGAAAACTGGTTTGTAGAAGAAAATTAAGATAACAGTGTTTTATATGTGAAAATGGCTTAGTAAGTCCAAAATTTGATGTTCAATCTTTGTTATAATCTGTTAATTGGTTATATATTGTGTTAGTATATTGAGAAACGAAAACAACGAAAGTTGAATGAATCGAAATGGTTGAGAAACGAATTCGTAGTGAACGAATTCGCTAAATTGTCAAAACCTGAACAATTAGTATGAACATGAGTTGTAAATTCATATTTGGGTTAGTTAATATTTATGTTAATTGTTGGGTATTTGGTATGTTGTAGTTTTATGAGTTACAAACCCATAAAATCGATAATGAACAAATTTGGAGGAGTATAACTCATGTTATAAAAATTGGAAGGGGTAGGGGTCTGCAAAATCACTAAGAACAGAGCCTGAGGGGCTGTACTGCCTCCCAGGGCGCAGTTGCGCTGCTCCCAAGGCCAATTGGGGCGCAGCTGCGCCGGGCATCAGTAACTGGTGGACTGCTTTGACCTACTGTAGTAAATTAAGCATAACTTTTTCATACAAACTCCGATTGAGGTGATTCAAGATGATCCAGAATTAGGACGAATAGACCTACATTTTTTGTTCTTTAAGTTTTTCAGTTTGAGGTCATTAGGATGGGTCAAAATAGTCATATTTGTGACTATTATGTATTCGGAGGCGATCGGAGGCCGTCAAGCGAGCACATACACAAGTATGGTGCTCCCAACGATTGAATATATCATTCTAAGCGGTGTAACATGAAAATGCCTGATATTATTCATGACATATAAGATTTCCTTACTCATAATAGAAAGCATTGGCATGACTTAGTTTGTGTTTTGAAAATAAACTTAAAGAATTTGAAAACAAACCTTGTGAAAACTTATGTTCTATAAGTTCTGGACTTAGTGGTTTATAAACATGATTGAGTTAAAATATAAATGAGCATGATATGGTGTTTATAGTGTCTTTGTTCATGATTAAACTTGTTAGACCTTGTGATTAGAGAAATTTCAAGAAAAGCTTAGTATAATAAGCTAATGAACATGAATGCTATAGGATATAGTTTCTGAACTTGAAAAGATGTTAACATGACTTAGTTACTTATGGTAAGAGTTTCAAAGTTGATTTACATGCGCTACATTGCATCATTCATGTAAAAGGATTTCAAAGGCAACCTCGAGCATGTTTTCAAACTTAAGTTGCATTACATATGAGTATTTAGATTCTAAAGGCTTGATATGCCATATTACATTTTGTTATGTCTCTAAACATGATTCGTAGGTAATGGACATAAAGATGATTTAATCAAACATGAGTTAAAGCATTTTTCAAAGTGTTAAACAATGCTAGTTATGAATGAATGATATGAACATCATGATCATATGTATTAACAGATTGTGAGACCTATAAAGCATGATAAATACATAACCTTTTATGCTTTAATTTCATGGAAAGTTATGAACTAAAACTTGTAAAAATGAACTCAAGAATGGTCATATGCTTATGTAAGAACCTCTAACATGTATGTATGTTAAAGTATAAGTGAATAGGTGTGTTAGAGTTGGACAGAAACAGGAAGTGCAAGCTCAACCCTGGTCTGGCCAGGGGACAGTGTAGCTGCGCCGTCCCTAAGCCTAACCAGGGCGCAGCTGCGCCATAGGGCAATGATGTCTTATTATTTTAACTGTGAATCCAGACCTTAAAGCATATAGGTATGAATGTCTAAAGCTATAATACTTGATATAGATGATGTTTTAAGCATAAGAGCATGTAATGGTTATATAAAACACAGAGTTGTTAAATTTTGCAAAATGCAAGAACTTTGTGAATCATGCATCTATGAGTTTAAAATGTGTAACGAATACATAGTGAGTGAAGTGTGTAATAGATATATATGAACGTTGATATAAAGTATGAGTGGTTAAGGTATACCTATACATACCTAACTATTCTAAGAGTATGATGAGAAAGTGAAATATAGGTTTTAAAAACCTAGTTAGGAAATAATGCAATTAACATTATTATTATATTAAGACTGTATGAAATATATGACTAATGGATGTGAATCCATGATTATATAACTGTGTAGGAATACACAAAGTACAGATATGCGTTAAGTAGTTAAGTCGTAGTTCATAAACTACGAATCAGGCAAGTCTTTCAGTTCCTATTTGCTATGTGAACTTGATGATTAACTATTTTAAATCTTTATTACAAAGAGCATGATGTGTTATATATATGTTGAAAGTATGAAATGTTCAAGTCAATTTATGACTACGTTGATTTGTTAAAGCATGCTGATTGAGTAAGGAACTCAATCTTTATACTTGTTATATGAATTGCAATATGTATGTTATATATTGAGCAGGTTATTATGTGCTATGTGATGCATGAAAACTGTTAGATTTTGCTGGGCCGTCGAGCTTAACCTTGTAAATAACCACTTTTGTAAGTTCAAGATTCAAGGTAAAGCTGTGTGTTACTTGAAAGACATAAATCGGATGTGATACTTGAAGATTTATACACGTTGGTTGTGTTATTATTATTTGAACCATGTTTAAGATTCTGAATAATGTATTAATGTTGAATTGTAATATCGTTTTGCGATATAAACTTTTGTAGTACTAAAAGGATTTTGAAATAGTTATATGTAATGGTTGAAAGTTTTAGGAACGAGAATAGTTTGAAATAAAAAATTTTAATTATTTTGCAAATTTCAATGGTGGTATTATTATTTAATGATGTAAAATTAGAGGTTGAATGTATTGTTAACGACCGAAGTCGAGAATTAAATTGTATAAATTTTGGGGTCGTTACACGTGTCATCCTTTATGCACAATTATTAATTAAACGAAAAGTTAAAGAACAAGAATCATACCCTTGAAGATTCGAGCTTCCCCAGGTACAAGTTTACCTCCAAATTCTTTCGTGTTCAACTTGAATCCACTGGGATTGGTTCTTTCCATTGATCAATGTTAGCCACCCGAGTGTTTGGCCTCTAGAGGTGATCCACTAAGAAAGAAGAAAGATTCAAAAAGATGGGTATAGCAGCCCCAAATTCGGGTCCCAAGTCACCGCGGATTTGGTACAATCATTCTAACACTATTGCGGAAGATATAAACATAAATTATTTATACAGTAAACTTTACACACTATTTTCCAAGGTCGAATAACCTTAACTTATACACAAATCATAACTTGACTAACACATAATATTATTATCATACTATACTGTTACAAATCTAATTGCACACATTACTTTAAGCTAGAACTGCCTTTAACCTTTCCTTGTATCTGACGCGTTCGTCTTAATCTGCAATGTTTATCATGATATAACAAGGGTGAGCATAAGGATTGCCTAGTAAGTTTAAGTTCAATAATATAACGATATATCATGATTGAAAGAGTCTGAATAATAAGCTGGCTATAATTCAACAATATAATTTTGAACTAGGAGGAACAAACTTTTGACTGAACAAGTATTGAACATGAACAAATATATCTGAACCAACTGGTAATGAAGGTGATCAGCTTTTCATACCTGACTTATACATGCAATATGTACAGAGTACAATTTTACATGGCAATCAGCAATGATTGACCATAAGCATATCCGAATGAAACAACACTTAATAGAGTTAAGTAAAAATAAACTTGCATGAACCGTTGATTACCGCTACGCAATTTATAACGCGTTATCCGAAGACCTAATATTAGTAATATAGATCTTCAATATTAGAATAATATCATCACAATATAACACTATTATATATATAAATATACATAGAATAATCTAAACACATAACACATAACCCTATTAGTTTACAACACACATAGGACTCGGTATCAAATCAAACTATTGCAGTCTGAGTTGAACCCGACACAAATCTAAGACGGTCTAGTCGGACTTTTATATCGAGTCTAAGTTCAATTAAACTCTGCCTAAACACTTAGCAATTAACTTAAATAATTTTAATATCAGTCAAAATATTTTTTCTAAGTCTCATAATAATTTTCACATAATTATTATCATTTATCAAGATTTTTCAATCATTAAACTTGTATTTAAATGAATTAAATACCACAATATTTTATTATCATTAATACTTATTTATTATCAAATATTAATGAAATACATGTCATAATATTATAATATATTTATAATATAACAAAGTATTTTTAATACTTTAAAATCACCTTTATATGATTTTTAAACCATTAAATTTATTATCCGATAATTGTTATTAATATTAATATTAAAATATTAATATTTTTATGACTAAATATCAAAAGTTATATTTTATAACTTAAATCATTTTTATATGATTTTTAAATCATTTATTCTATTTTTCTATAATTTATTTAATATATTTATTAAATAAACTAATTATCATTAATATTGATTAATTAATGAAATTTCTCACAAAATATTAAAAGTCACTAAAAATAACTTAAAATATTTTATTATACCAAAATATTATTTTTCATGATTTTTCATGCATTAAAATTATTTTTAAATAATTTATTTAATATTATAATTAAATAAATTAAATACCATTTATATTCCAAAAATATTAAATATTTATGAAATATACTCTAAATAATTAAAAACTATTTTTCAAACTTTAAAATAATTTTTCAGAATTTAGTTTGTATTTTTAATAATTAAAAACTATTTAATTCGATTTATTTAATTAATTAATCTATTTTCCAAAAATAATTGTCACTAAAGAGCTCTATAGCTACAGAACCGTCGCTATAGGTGTTCTTGAGCATTTCCAGAAAACCATGTCAGTAAACAACTAGGTAGGTTTGACCAATTTTTGATCCTTGTTCTCGTGATGTTTTGTGCTGGATAAAGTGTGTAGATTGTACTATAAGTGCAATAATACAACTACATATTAAGTTCATGGCCAAAACATTTCACCACTAAGAGATCTAAGCCACCAAAAATCATGTCAGACCTGTTCTTCATTTATGAGTTTTCTAGAAATGAAGAACAGTTGCTAGGCCTTACTTTGAAGCTTCAATACTTGGAATCTGTGCCTGTTTTACGATATCTAATGGTCCCTACTTGTAGTCATGATGTCATAGTACAATTATGTAGCATCAGATAAGCATAAAAACATCACCTAAACAAGATCTGGGCTGGTCAAACATATGGTCAGAAAACCGTTTCTTGAAGATCTGGGTTACCCAGATTCTTCATCCACCGAGTAGGTCAACGGTTGTTTGACCGTGATTATCTAAGATTCTGCTCGTGATCTGCTTGTTCTAAGGACTAGGATATGTAGTGCACACGATAGGCTATCCAGATCAAACAACAACTTGGCCAAAACATATGTCAGAAGCAAGATCAGAGGCTTTGAAAGTCTTGTCAGACCTTCTGGGAAAAATTCTGGGTTACCCAGAACTGGCTTCCCGTGAATGGTCAACAGCCTTTGACTGCTCATAAGTTACGATCTAGACATGATATGACTCTGTTTCAAGTTTCAGAACAAAGACCACATAGCATACCATAGATCTATAACATAAAACAACACTAACACTTAACAGATAAAGGTTTATGGCCTCTGACATATGGCTGTCATGCCATATTTCAACATTTTTCCAAATTTCTTAAAACTCAAATTTCGAGCATCAAAATGATATGGATCTAGGTTTTAACAACCCAGGTCATCAAATGACACCCTAATGCACAACTTTAACCAACAACCTACAACATCTAACATCAAATATAAAGATTTCAAGATTTAGGGTTCTTATACCTTTGAGGCTTTGATTTTTGATTTCTGACTTTTGATTCTGATCTTGTAAGGTTAGGGAATGATATTGGCTTAGTATATATCACTCTCTCACTCTAAAATTTCGGATTTAGAGAGAGAAGGGTCAAGGAGAAAAATGAAAAATAAAGAGGTCATTTCTCTCTCTTTAATCTAATAACTTGATGCAAATGCAATGCATGTGGCTGTCAAATTGGCTAATTTTGGACACATAGCTAGGGCTATGACTAGGGTTTGTTCACCCACCCAATTAGGTCAAGATCTACACACTAACTCATTAAAGAATTGCTAAAAGGGTAAAATGGTCATTTCCATACAATTTTAATTCTAGAATGGTCTTTTGATACAAACCCTTAGGGTTTAGAATTTGAGTCATTTAGGGTTTAGGGTTTGAAACCTTAACTTTGCAATTTAATTTCTAAGATCTCCGAATTTCGGTTTTCAAAATAAAAAATTAATATTTCTAAATTATAATTAGAATTTTCTAATTATATTAAAATTTCTTAATCAATATTTCAATCTTTGCTAATTAGGATTAATATATCCTAATTAAAATTGCTAATTAAGCAATTAGGGTCAAAATTAGTCATTAGGGTTTACAATCCACGAATTAAGGTTTTTAATAGAAAATAACTTTTCTAAATTAAAAATTAGGTTTCCTAATTAGATTTGGGTTTCCTAATTACTTAACTTGAAAATTTAGGATTAATATTGTCTAATTAACATTAAAATTATTAAACTAACAATCAGGCTTTCCCTAATTACAAATTAAGGTTCCTAAATCAAAAATTAGGGTTTTAAATTTTGAAATTAGGGTTTTCTAACTAATTTGTTAAGATTAACCCTAATTAATCTTATAATTATTTACACATACGCCATTAAGTTTCCAATTTAGGGTTTCATACACCGAATTAGGATTTTGGATTCCCGGAACTGAAATTAGAGTTTTCAGAACTGGTTTCTAGGATTTCTTGTTAATTGTTAAGGTTTTCTAACCGAACGCTGACGTTCTTAATATATACTTAGGATTTGTTACAGATATCGTTTATCTGGTCAACCCTTGACCCTTAACCACATAATGTATACATATACAACCATATACACATAACATATTCACGTATACCCTTAATCTTGAATAATTCACTTAAATCCTTCACAGAATTTTGAAATCCTCAAAATTCCTTCTCAAAAATATCAAACGCATACACTTATTTTCTGTCTAGGTTCTAATTTTGAAACTTAAATCAATTAATAATTTTTTTTAAAAAAAACTCAAATCCTCGGGTTGTCACATTCACCCCTTCTTCTAAAAATTTTGATCCTGAATTTTACCTTACACCTTACACCATACTACTTACACCATTCACACACATTATCATATGCTACCCAATACACCACTCACAAGAGTAAAAGTTTTCAAATTGTGCTGAGGAGTCGTATCGACTATTTGTCTGTCATTTTCACAAAGGTTATACGGAAATTCATTCACAAACCGACATAACTTACGAACACAAAGGGTGATTAGCCCGATATGCCCTGTACTGGCCAAGTACTAAATTTATCTGTTCCTCGTCACTGCCATAGGCACAAAAATTCTACCTCAGTCTTGTTGGATTCAGCACCAAAATAATTTGGTACGAAAAATTTCTTTCAATGAACACTTAGAGTTTTCATAAACTTTAGTCTAGCTGAATCGAATAGCATAGACCCATATCAATAATTCAATTCAATCGAATTATTTAGGTGCATCCAAATCCCGTTGGCAAATTAAAATTTTTGAAAATATTTTCGAGAATGACGTCATGATGCCGTACTGTATTAACAGTCCGTTTGAGGATGCCGTCATCGTATGACTTTGTCATAACACATCATACAATAGTGGAATAATGATTTTAGATCAAATTCAACACTAAGTATTCCTGCATTTACAACTCTATTAACTTTTTATCATCTCTGTACCAGGTTACATGGTACATGAGTGATAAATAAAATATATTTTGATATTTCAAATCATTTGCATCTAGCTGAAATAAGTAGCATAGACTATACTTTAAACCGTTTCAAAAATGATTACGAGTCTACATATATATATATATATATATATATATATATATATATATATATATATTTAAAAGTATATAGTGCGTATTTAGCTTGATGTCAAAATTTCGAAGTCTAGCATAGCAAGGAGTTTTGGAAAACTTATGTTTCCAGTAATAATCATTTTCTTAACAATCTATCTGTTCCTATTATCCTCATACTCCAATTACACACAACTATACCCAGTTCGTCAAACCACACTTATGAGTTCATAAATTGCCACAATCATATGAGTTTAAGAACTTTCCTAGACAGACCTTTGGCGTCCATTCGCTGAGGGGTTCATAAACATTTCATATAACTATGAATCAAGAATGTCACATAAGTATGAATTTTAAGAACTCGTACTTAACCTGATATTCTCTACCTATAACCTATCTATCTGTTATACACATGAGAAAGGAATCACCCTCTTAACATGCATATAGCAAATAGCGCGACACAAACATTTTAATGATTATTAATGCCAGAAACTAAGTAGTTTTTACACTAAGTACAATTCCCCGCCCATACAAAGAATCATACAACTCAGCTGCCGACATGAATTCTCAATTGAATCCCCACCTAACACTAACACCCTTCTCAATACGAATTTTATTTAACTCGTATTCATAATCCTTTCCTGAATCTGTACCAATTCATAGTACAACTGACACCCAGCAATCTTGCTGTAAACTGTTCAATCATTAGATTGATTCTCAGATCACGGGGTGATCTTATCGTATACATTACGATTTATTTCTACACTATGATCGTTTTGTTTTACGATCTCCTATCACTGTACTTCTAGTCTTTTAGACTCGATCTATTCATCACTACTGTTCAACTTTATTATCAGAGTTAGGGAACTCTGTATCTTTTAATTTGCCGAGATTCGTCTTTGAATCTTACCGACCCACTAACTCTATTTGAGTTAGTACTTATCCTAATCACTGTGATTATTGGTCTCAGGTATTCCTACCTAAGCTTCATAACCAACAGCTCTGATACCAACTATAGCAGCCCCAAATTCGGGTCCCAAATCACCGCGGATTTGGTACAATCATTCTAACACTATTACAAAAGATATAAATATAAATTGTTTATACAGTAAACTTTGCACACTATTCTCCAAGGTCGAGTAGCCTTAACTCTTATACAAATCATAACTTGACTAACACATAATATTATTATTATCACACTATACTATTATAAATCTAATTGCACACATTACTTTAAGCTGGAACTGTCTTTAACCTTTCCTTGTATCCGACGTGTTCGTCTTAATCTGTAATGTTTATCATGATATAGCAAGGGTGAGCATAAGGATTGCCCCGCAAGTTTAAGTTCAATAATATAACGATATATCATGATTGAAAGAGTCTGAATAATAAGCTGGCTATAATTCAACAATATAATTGTGAACTAGTAGGAACAAACTTTTGACTGAACAAGTATGAACATGAACAAATATATCTGAACCAACTGGTACTGAAGGTGATTAGCCTTTCATACCTGACTTATACATGCAATATGTACAGAGTACAATTTTACATGACAATCAGCAATGATTAACCATAAGCATATCCAAATGAAACAACTCTTAATAGAGTTAAGTAAAAATAAACTTGCCTGAACCGTTGATTACCGCTACACAATTTATAACGCGTTATCCGAAGACCTAATATTAGTAATATAGATCTCCAATATTAGAAAAATATCATCACAATATAATACTATTATATATATAAATATACATAGAATAATCTAAACACATAACACATAACCCCATCAGTCTACAACACACATTGGACTCGGTATCAAATCAAACTATTGCAGTCTGAGCTGAACCCGACACAAATCTATCATCCCGACGGTCTAGTCGGACTTTTATCGAGTCTAAGTTCAATTAAACTCTGCCTAAATACTTAGCAATTAACTTAAATAATTTTAATATCAGTCAAAATATTTTTTCTAAGTCTCATAATAATTTTTACATAATTATTATCATTTATCAAGATTTTTCAATCATTAAACTCGTATTTAAATGAATTAAATACCACAATATTCTATTATCATTAATATTTATTTATTATCAAATATTAATGAAATACATGTCATAATATTATAATATATTTATAATATAACAAAGTATTTTTAATACTTTAAAATCACCTTAATATGATTTTTAAACCATTAAATTTATTATCCGATAATTGCTATTAGTATTCAAATATTAATATTTTCATGGCAAAATATCAAAAGTTATATTTTATAACTTAAATCATTTTTATATGATTTTTAAATTATTTATTCTATTTTTTCATAATTTATTTAATATATTTATTAAATAAACTAATTATCATTAATATTGATTAATTAATGAAATTTCTAACAAAATATTAAAAGTCACTAAAAATAACTTAAAATATTTTATTATACCATAATATTGTTTTTCATGATTTTTCATGCATTAAAATTATTTTTAAACAATTTATTTAATATTATAATTAAATAAATTAAATATCATTTATATTCCAAAAATATTAAATATTTATGAAATATACTCTAAATAATTAAAAACTATTTTTCAGACTATAAAATATTTTTTCGAAATTTATTTTGTATTTTTAATAATTAAAAACCATTTAATTTGATTTATTTAATTAATTAATCTATTTTCTAAAAATAATTGTCACTAAAGAGCCCTATAGCGACAGAACCGTCGCTATAGGTGTTCTTGAGTGTTCTTGAGCATTTCCAGAAAACCATGTCAGTAGACAACTAGGTAGGTTTGACCAATATTTGATCCTTGTTCTCGTGATGTTCTGTGCTGGATAAAGTGTGTAGATTGTAGTATAAGTGCAATAATACAACTACATATTAAGTTCATGGCCAAAATATTTCACCACTAAGAGATCTAAGCCACCAAAAATCATGTTATAGCTGTTCTTCATTTCTGGGTTTTCTAGAAATGAAGAACAGTTGCTAGGCTTTACTTCGAAGCTTCAATACTTGGAATCTGTGCCTGTTTTACGATATCTAATGGTCCCTACTTGTAGTCATGATGTCATAGTACAATTATGTAGCATCAGATAAGCATAAAAACATCACCTAAACAAGATATGGGCCGGTCAAACGTATGGTCAGAAAACCGTTTCTTGAAGATCTGGGTTACCCAGATTCTTCATCCACCAAGTAGGTCAATGGTTGTTTGACCGTGATTATCTAAGATTCTGCTCGTGATCTGCTTGTTCTAAGGACTAGGATATGTAGTGCACACGACAGGCTATCCAGATCGAACAACAACTTGGCCAAAACATGTGTCAGAAGCAAGATCAGAGGCTTTGAAAGTCTTGTCAGACCTTCTGGGAAAAATTCTGGGTTACCCAGAACTGGCTTCCCGTGAATGGTCAACAGCCTTTGACTGTTCATAAGTTACGATCTAGACATGATATGACTCTGTTTCAAGTTTCAGAACAAAGACCACATAGCATACTATAGATCTATAACATAAAACAACACTAACACTTAACAGATAAAGATTTATAGCCTCTGACATATGGCTGTCAGGCCATATTTCAACATTTTTTCAGATTTCTTAAAACTCAAATTTTGAGCATCAAAATGATATGGATCTAGGTTTCAACAACCCAGATCATCAAATGACACCCTAATGCACAACTTTTACCAACAACCTACAACATCTAACATCAAATACAAAGATTTCAAGATTTAGGGTTCTTATACCTTTGAGGCTTTGATTTTTGATTTCTGCCTTTTGATTCTGATCTTGTAAGGTTAGGGAATGATATTTGCTTAGTATATATCACTCTCTCACTCTAAAATTTCGGATTTAGAGAGAGAAGGGTCAAGGAGAAAAATGAAAAATAAAGAGGTCATTTCTCTCTCTTTAATCTAATAACTTGATGCAAATGCAATGTATGTGGCCGTCAAATTGGCTGATTTTGGACACATAGCTAGGGCTATGACTAGGGTTTGTTCACCCACCCAAATAGGTCAAGATCTACACACTAACTCATTAAAGAATTGCTAAAAGGGTAAAATGGTCATTTCTATACAATTTTAATTCTAGAATGGTCTTTTGATACAACCCTTAGGGTTTAGGGTTTGAGCCATTTAGAATTTAGGGTTTGAAACCTTAACTTTGCAATTTAATTTCTAAGATCTTCGAATTTTGATTTTCAAAATAAAAAATTAATATTTCTAAATTATAATTAGAATTTTCTAATTATATTAAAATTTCTTAATCAATATTTCAATCTTTGCTAATTAGGATTAATATATCCTAATTAAAATTGCTAATTAAGCAATTAGGGTCAAAATTAGTCATTAGGGTTTACAACTGTTGGTCGAAAAACTGATCACTAAACACGTGCAAGTATACGCGGTCTAACAATTAATACAGTGATAAGAAGTGTGTCGTACCCACGAGGAACTATGACTAATATTTATCAACTACCGATTGTTTATCGCTAAAGTCTTATTCGAACAGCAGTAAATGGAAGGGTGATTAATCTAATTACACTACTTAATAAAGCAAGTAAATGGATAACGAATGGAAATCTAAGGAATTACAAGCTAATGCCACAACTTCACCCCCACACAGACATTTTGTCGAACACCTGGCGTGTTATGTTTTATCAAACTAGCTACCCTTTCTCTCTTTGGTCTTAATGGTCACGACAATTTGTCGACTGAGAACGCACATGTGCTAATGCACCTCTGTCGAGGCATGCACAAACATCTCCTCTCCAGATCCACCTTAAAGAGAATAGAACAGAAAAGAACGTCTAAGCTAGATGCAATCCTACATATGTCTATGCGAATCAATCATAACAAGGATTTAAGCATAAGTTCTCATTGAGGTCGCACGTGGCACACAGAGATATGTCTATTATACGCACAACTTATGCAGCCAAAACCCACAATCACATGCCAATATATTTAGGTGTAAATCTACAATCCTTCTGTCGATATCATGCAGATTACCAAAATCATCACTAACGTCTTAGCGAGAATCATAAAGCACAAATATATTAAAGCAAATCATATGGTGCCAACCAAAGAGATAAAGACAGTCAATTCAAATAACAAAGGGATCCATTATAACCTTAGAGCCAATAATCAGTTCATATTTAATAAACCAAATACAAGTAGCAAATAAGACAACATATTTAGATTACAAAATCAGAGAGGATAAATGGATAGAAGAAACTCTGTCAAAGCCCCTTCAATCTCCACGCAATCTGCTCTTTTCAAGTTTTCCAATCCGTGCCGCTCGTTGCTCTTGAGCTCCAAAGAAAAGCCAAACTTCTCCCTAAATCTACCTAATCTATATGTACAGACATCAACTAAGGGGAAGAAAGAGAAATTACAAAGAAAAAACTAAAAACTAAGCTAATTTAACTAAAATATATGATATATTGCTCTCCTTTCTCTCCTTCTTCTCCCCCTCTCTTGCAGACGACTGCTCCTCTTATTTATGCCTTTTCTTCCTTTGCTAGGTCAAACCAAGGCATTCACTGTCTGGGCACCGGAGCTCGCACTGCGACGCGAGAAAAAGCTCTATGGATGGCGCTGCGGCGCCACATTAGTATGAAAGACACGAAGCTCGCGCCGCGACGCGAGCATAGGCTTAACAAGCGGCCCTGGGGCGCGAGTGGTGGCGCTGGGGCGCTGTCCTTGGCGCTGGGGCGCTGGCTCCTGGCGCCGGGGCGCGAGTTTCCAGTAGCTCTCAGCTACATCCGGTGCTGCGGCGCGACCATTAAGCCTGGTATTGGCGCGACGCGAGTGTGAGGAAAATGCCCATTTTGCTCCTTTATGCTGGAAAAACACTGTAAAGTTCTACAATACATCAGTTAAGCACAATAACACTATATTTATATAAAACAACATAAAAACTACGAATTCAGGCAATTACTTAAGTCATTAAGTATCCGATTCGCGGGTATAAATTCCACTCATCAACAACCCACGGATTAAGGTTTTTAATAGAAAATAATTTTTCTAAATTAAAAATTAAGTTTCCTAATTAGATTAGGGTTTCCTAATTACTTAACTTGAAAATTTAGGATTAATATTTCTTAATTAACATTAAAATTATTGAACTAACAATCAGGCTTTCCCTAATTACAAATTAGGGTTTCTAAACCAGAAATTAGGATTTTAAATTTTGAAATTAGGGTTTTCTAACTAATTTGTTAAGATTAACCCTAATTAATCTTATAATTATTTACACTTACGCCATTAAGTTCCCAATTTAGGGTTTCATACACCGAATTAGGGTTTTGGATTCCTGAAACTGAAATTAGGATTTTCAGAACCGATTTCTAGGGTTTCTTGTTAATTGTTAAGGTTGTCTAACCGAACGCTGACGCTCTTAATATATAGTTAGGGTTTATTATAGATATCGTTTATCTGGTCAACCCTTAACCTATAACCACATAATGTACACATATACAACCATATACACAGAGCATATTCACGTATACCCTTAATCCTGAATAATTCACTTAAATCCTTCACAAAATTTTGAAATGCTCAAAATTTCTTCTCAAAAATATCAAACGCATACACTTATTTTCTGTCTAGGTTCTAATTTTGAACCTTAAATCAATTAATAAAAATTTTAAAAAAAATTTCAAATCATCGGGTTGTCACAATTGGTGTTTGGCAAAACCCTAGCTTTTTCTATCTCTCATAAAAAGAGTGTACTCTCCAATAATTGGAATCACGTCTGTTGTGAAAAAGTCAACAACAACTCTACACCCATAATAAGACTTGTCTTATTTATAAATGTAGGCAACCCTCCTTAATAATTAAAAAATTATCTTTTATTTTAATTAATTAAACTCCTTTAATTAATTAGGCTCTCAATCTTATTAGGAATAATTAATTAAACTCTTTTAATTAATTTGTCTCCTAATCTTATTAGGAATAAATGAGAGTACTTTTATTAATTAATTCCCAAACTCCTTTAGGAATTAAATAATAATAATAGTAATAATAATAATAAGACTCCTCTTATTAATTTATATTTAATATTTCCAAAATATTAAATAATAAATATTAAGCTATTTAATTTATTCTATCACCATAGATTAAATTAAATATACTTAACTTATTATTACTATTATGCCATTTGCTTCTTAAATAATTATTCTTCCTTTTATGGTGTGACCCTTTAGGTTCTCCATATTAAACCGGTTGTGAATAAATCAATTAGAATAATTTTAATCTTATTTAAATAAATAAATTAAAATATTTATTTATTTAAATAAATAATATTTATTCTATAATAGGGATAAGCCTCCCCAGCGATTAACGACTTTCCAGTTAATATAGATTTCAACATTAATTATAAAAGAACCTTTGGATAAATAGTTACCGTATAATTCAATCCTTCCACCATACAATGTCCCAATTAAATATAAGACATGGAATTACTATCAAGTCTTATTTTATTTAATTATATGTATTTCGACTCTTAAATGCACAACTCTAAATAATGCAAATTAGAAACTCCTTTCTAATTTCATTCTGCCTTGGCCAAGGACTACTGTGTTATCATTTATCAAATCACATAGGACATTTCTCTTCTTTTACTAGAAGCGGTAGATTCTTTATTGATCATACATTATCTCCATGCACAACTTATTATACCCAAGCATACCCTTTGATATACCCTAAGGGTCTTAAAGAATAAGTCAAAGTATAACTCATCATACACAAGATACTATGATGATCTCAAGTCCAAGGATCACTTAATCTATTATCACTACAGAAATTTCTATTGACAGACAAGTAAAACTCCATTAGGTATTCCTTAGCGAGCCACGTTCAGTAAACTTATTCTCTAATAAGCACCTACATACTTACTTTAGTGTCTCCACACAAATGATCACGAGATCAATCATCCTCATCCAATAAGCAAGCAACGTATGTACCAATCTATTCGGATTCACTAATCCCCAATTTAATAATCCAACGATTGAGAATTATTTTAGTTTTAAGCTTTTTAAGAATTTAGATCTCATTAGAATGATCATCATCATTATTCTAAAAGTATTGCTTAAAACTATGGGTTTGTCACATATTATAAAGCAGCATCATGTAGATAATTAAAAGCCTTTAATAAAATAATACTTTTTATTAATAAATGAATAAGATTGTTACAAAATATATGCTTTATCATCAAACATGATTGACTTGTGTGCATACTACTTTCAATCTCCCACTTGCACTAAAGCCAATCGTCATGGTATCTCATACCCTTCTTTTCTAAGTGACGATTATCCTGCTGTTGGATAAGCTTTAGTTAATGGATATGTAATGTTGTTCTTGAGAATCCACTATCTCTATAGTGATTTTTTATTTTTCAATGATTCCTTTAAATCAAATGAAAGTGCCGCAACACATGTTTAGATCCATGATGAGACTTAAGAACTATTCCTAGTTCTGTAATAAACTTTTCATCCAAACAATCAACTTGCAGATTTATTTACAGCTATATACTTTGTCTTTATCACAAAACCAGCAACTCTTTGCTGTTTGGAACCTTTCTAATTCACTGCACTATTGTTCAAGGTAACCGTTTACCTTAAAATGGATTTTTTATCGTCTTGGTATGTTTGAAAAACTTGAGTCTGTTAAGCCCTCTAGTTGTAATTTAAACCCACCATGAATATGATCACATCCTTAGTTCCAATTAAGTACTTTAAGATATTTTTCACTGACTCATAATGAACTTCTCTAGAATATGACTGATCAACACCAGGTCTCGTACATTTCATTACATACATGACAGTTACTCATGCGATCTCTCTTTTAGGAGTCTATGAGGACTATTAAGAGAGATACACTCCATAGCTCATCAACATCTTCTTTTGAAGTTTGCCATGCTAAACGACTTTAGCATCAAATGAATATACGTTCTTTGGGTTAAGTTAAGCATCCTCTTGAATCTATCTATATAGATTTGTATCCCCAATTAAGATACTATTCCTAAATCATTCATAGAGAAATATTTAGTCAACTTTATCTTTACTGATTGTATCATTAGTATGTCATTCCTTATCCGTAATATATCAACATATAACACCAGGAATGTCACGGCGCTCCCACTGACCCTTTTGTTCACACTAAGTTAATTCTTATTGTTGATAAAATCAAACCTTTTTGATTGTCTAATCAAAACGAATATTCTATTTTGAGAAGCTTGCTTCTGTGACGCCCCCAAAATAGGTCCAATCCATCCAACCCATTCTGAGTCGCCAAATACATGGTACAGAAAATAACTACAACTTTATTATTACAATTGTCGTACAAAATACGACAACACATATACTGTGAGTTTAAATATAAATATTGTCATCTAGACAGTATTCATACTCAATTAAGTCCTCATTATACTTATTGATACACTATTTTACAAAATAGTGAGGACTACTAAAACAACTGTCTTGAACCATCATTCCACACCCCGACTAGTACTCGCTACATTCTCGCCTCCTGAGAAGAAAAATGGAACAACAAGAAAAAGGGTGAGCTCAACTAGCCCAGTAAAGAATATTATGACTAAGATAATATACAACAAATTATCCTTAGTCTTCAACAGGGAAAAATCTAATAGAATACAATAGACAACAAGTTTTAAATCAACAACTGCAGTGAAAACATCAATTCATTAGAAGAGTTAAGTAGAGAATGCAAACTACTATCTTCTATATATGAATTTAAAAGTTCATCGTCAATATTTTATCCCTGTAACATCAATCAATATATATCTGGAATCAAGTATTCATCTTTGCACTACAGGCCAAAGATATTCATCAGTTGGTCATGTTCACCTCAACACCTGTTCATCTTTGCACTACGAGCCAAAGATATTCATCATAAAATCATCAATCTTTGCACTACAGGCCAAAGATATTCAGTAACATCATCATTTAGGACTGAGGATGATGAAAAATATGTTAGAGAAAACGAATCCAGTGAAACAAAAGAGTAAATATTAAGGATTCGTATTTCAGCTATTCCATGTCCAAAAATACCTCATAAACAATCATAGTAAAGTAAAATTCAAGAATGATCAAAACATGGATACAATCAAAGCTAGTATCCAGAATAGATATTTTGGACGAAAAGAAGAAATTTTCATTTTTCGGTGAATAGTAACTCGTGAATAGTAACTCGTGAATAGTAACTCATGAATAGTAACTCGTGAATAGTAACCCCGACATGAAAAGTTCTAAATTTGATAAAAAGTTCAGATCAATACTTCGGCATAATGATATTGAAGAAAATAATATCATTTAAGAAGAAATAACATCCCTTACCTCAGCAAAAATAATACTTCTAGTTGAAACACCGGATATAGGTTATGACTTAAACTTGCATCATATAGAAATACTCAAAGTATTAGAATACTCACAAGAATACGCTTACTAATATAGAGAGAGAAAGAGAGAGAAACTTGTGTTTCTGGTGTGATTTTCAATTCTAACCTAAGCACCCTATTTATAGGAAAATGCTTAGAACACCAAAGCAGAAAATTGAATATAATATTAATATAATTATACAAATTTTTCTTAGCCCACCTTTGGTCAAAAACACCAGCCACACATGTTAATGATGTCCAACAAAATACAAAAAATGTTTTTCTTCAAACTAATAAATAAAACTTCCAAAAATCAATTATTTCGGAACTTCAGAACTTCAATAATTCATAATAAATAGCCCTTTTATCAAAAAATTCGAATCTCATGAGTTTTTATAGGAAATTCAATTCTCTACAACTTTGCAGAAGAAAGTTTTTCCAAATTCCAAACAGAAATTGATCGAAATCCACAAACGGGCGATTTTACCGTCAATAATAAATTTTCGGTCAAGAATTGTATCCACCAACACACAAAACATGTGTTAATCATTTAATGCCACAAAAATACTCTTCCTCCTTATATACTCATATATCCCACATTCATTGTAAAAATATCACCATCAATATATTATTAAAATAATATATTTAAATGAATTATTTTAATAAAATATTAATTTTCAACAATTGTCACATTAAAAATTTTCTTCATCTATATCAACATAAAATCAATATTTTTCTCATCATATAAATCAATAATTAATTATACACAAATAATATTACAGAATCACAGTACTGGCAACCAGGTCGTTCCCAGGAAAGAGGGGGCTTTCCAATAAGGATCTCTCCTTACTGGCGCGCAATTAGATGACCAAACCTCTCCTTAGACAGAACTTTCTAGACATTGCCAATAATGTTATCTAATAATATTATTCAGATAATATGAATTATTGTTCCGATAATAGAAAATACTGTGTAGTGACAATTATTAAAATACCAGTAATATAAAATATCAACGCAGTAATTATTGAATCAATAAAATAAAATATTGAACAGTAATTACTGTAACCATTATTGAGTAGTGCCTTCTTACGTAAGAATCAATAATTGGTGCAATACCGTGTGCTACTGTGCAACAACGCGTATTACTATGTTTTAACCACCGTGTATTCCAACAGTATTAACGGTAACAACTACGCCGTTATTTATAAACAACTTATTTTTGTCGTTTTCTTCATCCAATCGCTTTCTGTTATGGGGCCCACACAAGGCTGCGCCGTCGTACGAATATTCTCCGACAACAAGAATATTCCCCGACCAAACAAATATTCCCCAACAACAATGAATATTTTATAACCACTTGCTTATTTAAAATATTTGCGCATTTTACCCATAACTAACCACATTAATCAAATCAACCCTTACTATTTCAGAATAATAAATAGAGGAAATTAAATTTCATTTATTAATAATTTGGGGTCTTACAACCTCCCCTCCTTGTGAAATTTCGTCCTCAAAATTGACATACGTACCTGGTGTTTTGAAAAGATGAGGATACCTCGCTTTCATTTCCGTTTCCAACACCCAGGTCATTTCCTCAATAGCATGGTTTCTCCACAAAACCTTAACTTGTGGTATAACCTTCGTGCGTAGGACCTGCTCCTTCCTATCCAAGATCTTGACAGGCACCACCTTGTACGTTAAGTCTTCGGCTATCTCGTCTGGTTCTAAGTCAATAACGTGGTTCGGGTCTTTCACATATTTACGAAGCACAGATATATGAAAAACATTATGAACACGAGACATACTTGGAGGTAACGCGAGTCTATAGGCCATATTTCCTACTCGGTCAAGAATCTGAAATGGGCCAATAAATCGTGGATTGAGCTTTTCTCTCTTCCCAAATCTTGTAACTCCTTTCCATGGAGCTACACGTAATAATACATGATCCCCAATGTCAAATTTCACGTCCTTTCGATGAAGATCTGCATAACTCTTTTGTCGATCCTGTGCCGTTTGTATACGTTGTCGAATCGTTTGGATCTTCTCTGTAGTCATTCGTACCAACTCGGGTCCCAACAATGTTGCTTCTCCCACCTCATCCCAGCATACTGGAGAGCGACACTTTCGTCCATACAATGCTTCAAATGAAGCCACACCTATACTTGCCTGATAACTGTTATTATAAGAGAATTTCACCAATGGTAGGTACTTATCCCAACTTCCTTTGAAATCTAGGACACAAAATCTTAATAGATCTTCAAGAGTTTGAATAGTCCTCTCTGATTGTCCGTCCGTTTGAGGATGGTATGCCGAACTGAATCGTAAATCCGTGCCCATAGCTAACCCAAAATCTTGAAGTGAATCTTGGGTCACGATCCGAACTATGGATACTGGCATGCCATGCAACCTTACAATCTCATTCACGTACATACTAGCAAGACGTTCAAGGGAATAAGTCTCCCGTATCGGTAAGAAATGAGCGGACCTGGTTAATCTATCAACAATAACCCAAATCGCATCTATGCCTTGAGAAACCTTGGGAAGACCCGTAACAAAATCCATGGTAATGTGTTCCCACTTCTGTTTCGGAATCTCAAGTGGTTGCAATGGACCCTTTGGTACTTGATGCTCTGCCTTTACACGTTGACAAGTTAAACACCTCGAGATAAACTTTGCAATTTCTCTCTTCATATTGTTCCACCAAAATGTATGTCGAAGATCACGATACATTTTAGTACTACCAGGATGGATTGCAAACGGTGTGTTGTGTGCCTCCATCATTATTCTATGCTTCAAGTCAAAATCGTTAGGAACACAAAGTCTGGAGTTGACTCGAAGTATTCCTTCTTCATCGATTCTTGCTTCTGGAATAGCACCTTCTTGCACTTTCTTCTTCATACGCATCAGCTCCGGGTCTGTAGCTTGAGCAACTTTAACTTTATCGATTAAAGTTGGTTCTACGCGTATACTTGACATCATCGCACTCGTTCCTGCATATGATCTTCTACTCAACGCGTCAGCTACCACGTTTGCTTTTCCAGGATGGTATTGAATAGTGTGGTCATAATCTTTCAACAGCTCGAGCCAACGTCGTTGCCTCATGTTGAGTTCTTTTTGAGTGAAGAAATATTTGAGGCTTTTATGGTCTGAATATATCTCCACCTTCTCCCCATATAGATAGTGCCTCCAGATCTTTAGCGCGAAAACGACTGCTGCCAACTCTAGATCATGAGTAGGATAATTCCTCTCATATTCTTAAAGTTGTCGCGAGGCATAGGCTATGACTTTCCCACGTTGCATGAGAACACATCCTAACCCTTTGCCTGAAGCATCGCTGTAGATAACAAATCCATCCGAACCAGATGGTATTGTCAGAACAGGTGCCGAAATGAGTCTCCTCTTAAGCTCTTGGAAACTCTTCTCGCATTCTTCGCTCCATACGAATTTGATATCCTTCCGAGTCAGCTGAGTTAACGGGGTAGCGATTCGAGAAAATCCTTTTACGAATCTCCGATAATAACCAGAAAGCTACGTATTTCGATTACTGACTTAGGTTGCTCTCAACTGTGACTCATATCCCAATCTTGGATAGCACGTCACAATGACACCTATCAGTTTACTACCGCACTAATATGGCATCCCCTACGGAGAGTTTGCCTTCAGTGCATTCCACAAAGGAAGTCACCAGATAGAGGCTCGGGTACAAACTTCTACAGTTAGGTTTTTAACTCCTGAAGTTCAATAGGAGCCATTCGATATGAGATTTTAGAAATGAGTTTTGTACCAGATTCAAAGTCGATAAAAAATTCAATATCACGCTTTGGGAGTAAGCCAAGAAATTCTTCAGGAAATACGTCAGGAAACAAACAACAGAAATATCACTCAAATCTGACGTATTTTTGTTCAAGTCCATGACATGGGCTAAGAAAGCTTGACATCCATTTTTCAATAAACGAATGACTTTACGGCTTGATATGAAAGAGTTTGACTTCAATGGTTTGATTGCTTGAATTTGAATAACAGGTTGCTTAGGAATATGAAAACTAACAACCTTACGAAAGCAATCAATTTTGGCATGATGAGTAGTTAACCAATCAATTCCTAAAATCACATCAAAAGCAAGTATCTTTAAAGAGATAAGATCAACAGGTAATGTGATGGTGCCAACTTGGATCAAATAAGATTTATAAACAGTGGATGTAATGAAAGTTTCTCCTAACGGAGTTTCAACAGATAAGTCAAAGTCTAATTTTCTCCGGAGTCAATTTTAAACGTTGAACGCAAGCAAGAGAGATAAAAGAATGGGTAGAACCGGTATCTAATAAGGTATAAACTTCGCAAGAATTTATAATTAACTAACCCGTGCTAACTTCGTTCGGGTTCCTCGCATTCTGACCAGTCACGAAAAATGCTCTTCCAAGAACCGTTGACTTTGACTTTTCTGGGACAACTTTTTGAGTCACCGTCCCCGCTGAACTTTGTTTCGCTATCATACAATCTCGAGCGATATGTCCTTCCTTTCCACAGTTATAACATACCTTAAACTGTTGTGGGCAGTTTGGGCTGATATGTCCTTCTTTTTCGCACTTATAGCATATGACCGGTGGTCGTTCTCCTCCCTTGGAACTAGTTGTTGCTGGTGCTGACGTCTTCATATTGTCATTGTTGAATCTCCTCTTTTTAAAATCTCCTCCCGACTCGCTTCTTCTATTTTCATGACCACGATTACCACCAGAGTGGTTGTCGTTCTTGTCTGTATTCTTCTTTCTCTACTGGTTATCATTGTTCTGATGACTGCTGTCACCGGTATAATCCTGGTTGTGGTCCCTCGATTGACCGTACTCGTTATCTCGCTCTAATAATTGAGCCCTGTTGACAACATCTGAATAGAGAGAAAATTTATGAGAAATGAGATATTGACGTATGCCGGGTTTCAAACCTCTCAGAAACATCCGCGTCATACGTTCCTCATTCTCCACCAAATGAGGTACAAACCTGGACACTCTGCAAATTTCGCCTCGTACTGGGACACCGTCATGTTATTCTGCTCCAGTCTAATAAACTCTACCTCCTTCATATGACGAACACTTTCAGGAAAGTATTTGTCATTGAACAGTTTCTGAAATGTCTCCCAAGACATGCTGAGTGCGGCTGGATGGGTACGTTTCACAGACTCCCACCAGTAGTCTGCCTTGCCACGAAACATAAAGGTGGCGAATGGAACCTTCTGTTCCTCCGTGCATCCCAAGACATCAAATATCTTGGTAATTTGCTTGACCCATGTCTCCGCCTTAATCGGATCTGGCTTTCCCCAGAATTCTGGTGGTCCCAACTCTTTGAACTACTTGGCTGTGACAAGCCGCGCATTGCTATCATTTCCACCCGTATTCTGTACACGAGTCTCCCTCATCTGATTTTGCATGAACTGTAAAAAGCTTCTAAACATCTCATCGTTCATCGTCTGCTCAGTGGTGTTGTTCACAGAAGGAACATTGCCAGCCTGTTGCACGTTTTTCTCGTTGGTGAGTATAAGCATCTGCACCGTCTCATTTACTCCAGTGTTAACATTCTCAGTCGACATTCTAAAATACTACCATAGAACAAAGGTTAATTTAAAAAATTAACATATCACATAATATCCCTATATTATGACCGACCAACAAATAAGCTTAGGTAGGACACACTAGCGAAGGATTTACTCGTCTCTCCCCTCCTAGTTCTATTCCCCGATCTCCGCCAGAGATCATATCCCTAAGCTCTGATACCAACTGTGACGCCCCCAAAATAGGTCCAATCCATCCAACCCATTCTGAGTCGCCAAATACATGGTACAGAAAATAACTACAACTTTATTATTACAATTGTCGTGCAAAATACGACAACACATATACTGTGAGTTTAAATACAAATATTGTCATCTAGACAGTATTCATACTCAATTAAGTCCTCATTATACTTATTGATACACTATTTTACAAAATAGTGAGGACTACTAAAACAACTGTCTTGAACCATCATTCCACACACCGACTAGTACTCGCTACATTCTCGCCTCCTGAGAAGAAAAATGGAACAACAAGAAAAAGGGTGAGCTCAACTAGCCCAGTAAAGAATATTATGACTAAGATAATATACAACAAATTATCCTTAGTCTTCAACAGGGAAAAATCTAATAGAATACAATAGACAACAAGTTTTAAATCAACAACTGCAGCGGAAACATCAATTCATTAGAAGAGTTAAGTAGAGAATGCAAACTACTATCTTCTATATATGAATTTAAAAGTTCATCGTCGATATTTTATCTCTGTAACATCAATCAATATATATCTGGAATCAAGTATTCATCTTTGCACTACAGGCCAAAGATATTCATCAGTTGGTCATGTTCACCTCAACACCTGTTCATCTTTGCACTACGAGCCAAAGATATTCATCATAAAATCATCAATCTTTGCACTACAGGCCAAAGATATTCAGTAACATCATCATTTAGGACTGAGGATGATGAAAAATATGTTAGAGAAAACGAATCCAGTGAAACAAAAGAGTAAATATTAAGGATTCGTATTTCAGCTATTCCATGTCCAAAAATACCTCATAAACAATCATAGTGAAGTAAAATTCAAGAATGATCAAAACATGGATACAATCAAAGCTAGTATCCAGAATAGATATTTTGGACGAAAAGAAGAAATTTTCATTTTTCGATGAATAGTAACTCGTGAATAGTAACTCGTGAATAGTAACTCATGAATAGTAACTCGTGAATAGTAACCCCAACATGAAAAGTTCCAAATTTGATAAAAAGTTCAGATCAATACTTCAGCATAATGATATTGAAGAAAATAATATCATTTAAGAAGAAATAACATCCCTTACCTCAGCAAAAACAGTACTTCTAGTTGAAACACCGGATATAGGTTATGACTTGAACTTGCATCGTATAGCAATACTCAAAGTATTAGAATACTCACAAGAATACGCTCACTAATATAGAGAGAGAAAGAGAGAGAAACTTGTGTTTCTGGTGTGATTTTCAATTCTAACCTAAGCACCCTATTTATAGGAAAATGCTTAGAACACCAAAGTAGAAAATTGAATATAATATTAATATAATTATACAATTTTTCCTTAGCCCACCTTTGGTCAAAAACACCAGCCACACATGTTAATGATGTCCAACAAAATACAAAAAACGTTTTTCTTTAAACTAATAAATAAAACTTCCAAAAATCAATTATTTCGGAACTTCAGAACTTCAATAATTCATAATAAATAGCCCTTTTATCAGAAAATTTGAATCGCGCTAGTTTTTATAGGAAATTCAATTCTCTACAATTTTGCAGAAGAAAATTTTTCTAAATTCCAAACAGAAATTGACTGAAATCCACAAACGGGCGATTTTACCGTCCATAATAAATTTTCGGTCAAGAATCGTATCCACCAACACACAAAATATGTGTTAATCATTTAATGCCACAAAAATACTCTTCCTCCTTATATACTCATATATCCCACATTCATTGTAAAAATATCACCATTAATATATTATTAAAATAATATATTTAAATGAATTATTTTAATAAAATATTAATTTTCAACAATTGTCACATTAAAAATTTTCTCCATCTATATCCACATAAAATCAATATTTTTCTCATCATATAAATCAATAATTAATTATACACAAATAATATTACAGAATCACAGTACTGGCAACCAGGCCGTTCCCAGGAAAGAGGGGGCTTTCCAATAAGGATCTCTCCTTACTGGCGCAATTAGATGACCAAACCTCTCCTTAGACAGAACTTTCTAGACATTACCAATAATGTTATCCAATAATATTATTCAGATAATATGAATTATTGTTCTGATAATAGAAAATACTGTGTAGTGACAATTATTAAAACAACAGTAATATAAAATATCAACGCAACAATTATTGAATCAATAAAATAAAATATTGAACAGTAATTACTGTAACCATTATTGAGTAGTGCCTTCTTACGTAAGAATCAATAATTGGTGCAATACCGTGTGCTACTGTGCAACAACGCGTATTACTGTGTTTTAACCACCGTGTATTCCAACAGTATTAACGGTAACAACTACGCCGTTATTTATAAACAACTTATTTTTGTCGTTTTCTTCATCCAATCGCTTTCTGTTATGGGGCCCACATAAGGCTGCGCCGTCGTATGAATATTTCCCGACAACAAGAATATTCCCCGACCAAATAAATATTCCCCAACAACAATGAATATTTTATAACCACTTGCTTATTTAAAATATTTGCGCATTTTACCCATAACTAACCACATTAATCAAATCAACCCTTACTATTTCAGAATAATAAATAGAGGAAATTAAATTTCATTTATTAATAATTTGGGGTCTTACAGCTTCAATCCATTTCACTGAGTGTCTACAACTTTTACCTCATCGTATGTAACTGGATCATCATCTTCTATGATGTGTACCTCATCATCATCATCTATGATGAATCCATACCTCTTAGGTATCTTCGGTACTATTCCAAATTTACGATTCGGTTGTGGTACAATAGGTCTATCTATAAGTTCCTCTTATTTGACTTATAGTGTTTCGTGATTCTTTAACTCTTCAAAATTTATTATCCTCTCACTAGCCCCTTCATTGATAAACATCTTTATCTTAGAAGGCATCATATTTTGCAACGAACACCTTTTGCTAAGTAGGATTATAGAACATATACCCTAAACTTACTTTGGGATGTCCCACAAATCTGTACTTGTCAAATCTTGTCCCAAGCTTATCCTTTGAAACCTTTTCACATAAGCTAGACAACCCCTTATCTTAACTTACTTAAAATTAGGGATCCTTCCTATCCCTAACTTTTATGGAGTCTTGTGACCGAATTTTGAGATTACCTTTTCGTAGATATGCAGTCATTTCTAGGACATTACCCCAGAAGGATACTGGAATGTCGATAAAATTATTATGGACCGTACCATGCCCAACAAGGTACGATTTTTCCTTTTAGAAACATCAATCAATTATTGCGTAACAGGAGGGGTCCATTGTGAGAAAACTATTTGAGATGATCTAGAAACTCATTGCACAAGTATTCCTTCCTTGATCCAATCAAAGAATCCTAATACTTTGCCAATTTGTTTCATTTCTGAATTCTTTGAAACTTTTAAATAATTCACAATTGTATTTCATCAAATACAAACATCCAACTCTTTAAATGATCATCTCCTTTTGTTATACTAGTTTGTTCAGTTTGCAAAATAATTTTTTACGTAAGTCAAGTATACAAAATCTATTAAGTAATATTCCAGTTCTATACAAAATATTATTATTTTAAATAGAACAACAATTGTTCTTAAATATAATACCAAAGATTTTATTGTCCAACAATAAAATAAAAATAATGTTTCTAACAAGAACTGGAATACAATAACAACTTATTGACTTAATAGATTTACCCGTAGGCATTACTAAACTATAAGTTTCTATGGCTAATATAGCAACCTTTGCTTTATTTTTCACACATAGGATTACTTATCTTTGTTTAGCTTTCTATTTCTGTTTGGTCCCTTCATAAATCTATATTTATGATAACCAAAGCCGGTATCCAATACCCAAGTAGAATCTTGACTTAAAGAAAAATTTATTTTAAATCATGAACAAAATTATATTTGTAACTGAAACTTCACTAAGCTTCTTCTGGTTAGTCTTTACAAGATACTTCTTGTAGTTTCTTTCAAGTGTCCAGGCTTATTGTAGTGGAAGCAAACTCATTTGCTATCCATATCAGTTTTTTCTTATTATCCTTTGTTTTTACCTTCTTTGAATCGTTCTTCTTTTTAGAAGATCCTTTGGTCCCTACTAGTAAGACATGATCTTTCTTGGTTGAAAAGTGATTCTCAACATTTTTTAACATGTTAAGCAAATCAGCGAGGCTGATATCTAGCTTGTTCATATGAAAAATTCACAACAATTGTGAAAGGAGTCCGGGAGTGAGTGCAAAGTTCAAATCTTGGCTCAACTCTCCATCCATAACAAAACCCGTTATCCTAATTGATCCATCAAATTGATAATGTTAAGAACTTTTATCTGTACTGTAGTGTCATCGGTCATTCTAGATCGGAAGAGCTCCTTAGATATCTAATATCTATCAGTTCTACTTTTCTCACCATCAACTACTTGATGTGCAGGAATATAGTAGGAGCATCCATAGTTTATGCTGACGCTAAAGCACGTTACTTATGGATGCGAGAATGATGCATTAAGCCAACTGTGCATCATCTTGTCACTTTCTAAAAGTAGCAATCTCTTCCTCAGAGGCATTGTCTGCAACCATTGCAGGAAAGACGTATTAAGGACATAAGATAGCTTTTCAGCCATGAGAACTATTCTCAAATTCCTTAACCAATCCGAGTAATTCGGTCCGGTTAATTAACATCTAATATATTTTGCAATGATAGTAATTTAGACATTATAAAATTCTGTAAATGAATTTATTCTTAACAACATTTTAGCATACATTCTTTGATTAATTACCAAAATAATTTTGGTCTTGTTTTAAATTGGTATCTTCCACTATTTTCTTCAAACTATATTACCCTCAATATATATAGTTCGTCAATATCTAATTAAAGATATCCTAGTGAGAATAAGGATCCCATTTCAAATGTATATAGCCTTGTGTGTGCACAACAAACCATATATAAATAAATAGGTAGACAACTCTTGTTAATTACATCAACTATGCAACTCCTTGTATTTTGCCTCTTAGATCATTTTGATCAAGTGGTGGCACATCCGAATCAAAATTATCTAAGTTAAGTCCAACCTAGCACTCTATATATTCAAAAAAGAAAAATATTGTCCTTGTGGTGGCACAACAAAATAACATTGTTCAATTTTCTTTATAAGCATCAAATGTGATAGAATTAACATCTCAAAGAATTAAGATAAGCCTTGTGGTGACACAACAAACTTATAATAATTAATTAATACTCTATTATTTTTATTATGCTAAAAGGCGACGTTCGATATTCCAAATATCTTTGAACGCTTAGGACTTAATATAAAAGATTTAAGGGGTTTGTTATTAATTTGTCTCATCTTATTTAGCGCGCATGCGCGCGCGCACACACACACACACACACACACACACACACACACACACACACACACACACACACACACATATATATATATATATATATATATATATATATATATATATAAAATACGCGTCATATTAATTAACATGCGAAGAATGTTTGCATAATATATAATATATATAGTATAAGCATGCACATATAGAATACTATATTTTACCTAGATTGATTATGGACTTTTATTCTAGTTTGGTTCACTAGAGCCACCAAGTGAACCAAAAGATCAAACCCTAGGGGTGCAAGAATTAATATTTAAATATAACTATTACATTTAAACTCGGGCTCCATTACAAACGGGTCTTCAAGCGCTCCTTGTCCCTTGATCTCCAATTCTTCAAAATTAATTCTAACTATTCCTATTACAAAACTATTTAAAATAAATAGAAACCTTGATCAGCAGTCAAGTGAAAGTACATAGGAGGATGATAGAATTTACATTAAGAAGACATTAGAGAAGACGAGGTACGCAGACCCCATTTAATAAAACTCATACATTCATGCATCCAACTAAAATAAAATTCAATCACATTGGTCTATAGTCCATAATCAATCCCATATTATCATACACATCACTATATGTATCAATAAATAACATTTATCTCATGAATAATAAACATTCAATATATATATTGATATCATTTAATGGACAAATTTAGTTAGCATAAAATTCAATTTTGAATCAAAATAAACTCCTTTATTTTAATCCAAATTTAAATCAAAATAAACCTCTTTTATTTTAATTTATCCAATTTTGAATAAAATAAACTAATTTATTTTAATCAAAATAAACTCATTTATTTTAATTAATTATAGAATCCAATTCCAAGTAAAAAAAACTCATTTATTAAAGGAAACACGATTCTCTTTCATATTCACAAATAAACTCCTTTATCTTGAATAATATGAAATCTTATTTCATATCTAAATAAACTCCTTTATTTAAGAAAATACTAATTCTCTTTCCTATTTACAAATAAACTCTTTTATTTTGAATAATATGAAATCTTATTTCATATCTAAATAAATTCCTTTATTTAAGGAAATACGGATTCTCTTTCCTATTCATAAATAAACTCTATTATTTTGAATAATATGAAATCTTATTTCATATCTAAATAAACTCCTTTATTTAAGGGAGCATGAAATCTAATTTTAACTCCAATTAGTTATCATGGAATCCAATTTCAACTCTATTTAGTTAGCATGAAATTCAATTTTAAATTTAAAATAAAATTTTTATTTTAATTTTAAAATGAATAAGAATATTATATATATTTATATATATAATATTAACTTAATATGATGTTAATATATATATATATATATATATATATATATATATATATATATATATATATATATATATATCTTTGATTTTTTAGTTGATTTTTTATTATGTGACTTCGGCTTATTATAGTAATTATCTTTATTTTTATCATGACTACGCTTTCTTTTGTGACGTTTATGACTTTTGCGAGACTCAATATGTTTATGCATGTGCTTTCTTCTAGAGGGAGCAACAGGGGGTAAATCATACTATTCGCAAAACGTGCCTAACTCATATTTAGCTTTATGCTTATCTTTACTGGCTTGCTTAGCTAACTTAAAATCAATACACATTTTTAACCCAATTTTATGAATATTACTAATAATATCACCATAGGTTAAATTATCATAATCAATATAGCCTAAATTTTTACTAAGTTCTTCACAGACCTTGTGAGCAAATAATGATGGTAAACCATTCACAAATTTTTCTTTCCTGAATGGTTTATTACTATCATTACGCATCATAACTCGGGAAGTAAACACATCTTTAAACCACCTAAAATTACTTAGGCTGGGACAAGTGAGGTTTCTAAGTTGATCATGTATTCTTTCTGTAATGTTACTAGGAGTTCCTATGAAGTGTTTAATAATTGTAAATATTAACGTATTAACTCCATCAGGCGGACCAATACAAGCATCTTCATCAAAGATGAGATTGCCGTCATCATCTAACTTGATAGCATGGATAATTGATACCCTAGAATCTTCTGTGAGATATTTTTCCCACCAAGATCTCAGAATACCAGTGAATCCACTAGCTAATAATTCAAGAGTTCCTTCTCTGACTAATCTTTAGGCTCTTACCCTTTAATTTCTCAAATGTTCATAAAACACATATTATCTTGGTAGATATGGACGTTAGGTAATTTATATTTTATTTCCATTTGACTACCATTAGCAGAATTAAGTTTTTCACTAGTTTTCTTGTAATACCTAGTGGGGATCAGACCTTCTTGAATACGGTTTAGATTTGCACCCATGTCAACTAGGGCAGGAAGCTGCAATGAGAAAGTTTTATCAATAACTAAGTTAACGGAGACATGCCATTTTTGGATGGTGATATCTTTAACTCTTTTAAGGGAAAAAAACGGCGAGAGATATAAGAAATAGGAGAGGAAATAGTCCGCGACGATGAAGAAGACGTCGGAGATGTTTATGCTATTAACAAAGAATATGAAAATTGTAGTCTTTTATCTCCAGATGTTATTAAAAAACATAGGAAAAAGGGTTATAATTTTATTCATATAGGTCTTGTTCAAGTTGCAGTTAAACCACTTAACATTAAAGGAATTAATTCAAGTATCTACCTCTGTTTAAGAGATGCTAGATTTTTGAATTATCATCCTAGTATCATTGGTATAATGGAATCAAGTCTGCATGATGGTCCTATCCATTTCAATTGCTTTCCTGATTTCACATTAAGTCTTAGTGATCACAATTTATTAAAAGCTTTAACATTAAACATTAAAACTGCTGGTGAGATTACTCATATGATTGAAGGATCTCAACCCCTTACTTTGATTTATAGGATTTATTATAAGACTATGAAAACTAACTTGAATGTTCATGCTCTTAATAAAAGCCCTAAAGATCAAACAGTTTTAATTCAAAGTTCAACTAGTAATGCTAATGTCCAGATCTCGAGAACCATCCTCTGGAAAGACATTACCTTACTCAGTCAATGGACTTTACCTAGTGAAATACCTCAACAACCTGTAGTTAATAACTTATTAAATGTAGAAAATATTACTTAATTTTCTGATGGAACGGTCAAGATAAGTTTCGAACGTACTAATTGACCAGTTATTATAGAAGATTTTACCAGTTCTTCATCACCTTCGGTTCATACTCAAAGAGACACTGAAGTACGTAGTAACCCTTCTATTAGAGATATTTAGTTAAAAGGTATTCTTAATCAAGGTCAAGCCAGTCACCCCTGTTATACTCAAAAGGATCATGTAAAAGAAGAAGGGTCTTCTTCTCCAACGTCTTCTGAGTATCCCACTCAATCTGATTTTAATGCACCTATTAATAATTAATTAAGAGTTATTAAGAAAGAATTTGTTTTAGATTGGGATAACTTAGTTAAAGATTTTAATTCTAAATCTAATAAAGAAAAAAGACATTTATTTAGATCTAATCACCCTACTGAAAATATATATATATATATATATATATATATATATATATATATATATATATACACACACACACACACATATCAATATACATATCAAATTAAATAATTAATAATTCGTATAAAGGTTTGGCTCTGATACCACTGTTAGGTTTGTAATATTCATGAACGCAATCAAATTGCACAAAATAAGCGGAAGCATGGAAAATCAGAGTTTTAAAATTTTACAAATCATATACCCGGATCATCCTTTATGCACAATTATTAATTAAACGAAAAAATAAAGAACAAGAATCATACCCTTAAAGATTCGAGCTTCCTCAGGCACAAGTTCACCTCCAAATCCTTTCGCGTTCAACTTGAATCCACCGGGATTGGTTCTTTCCTTTGATCAATGTTAGTCACCCAAGTGTTTGGCCTCTATAGGTGATCCACCAAGGAAGAAGAAAGATTCAAGAAGATGGGTGTTTGACAAAACTCTAGTTTTTTCTATCTCTCATAAAAAGAGCGTACTCTCCAACAATTAGAATCACGTCTGTTGTGAAAAAGTCAATAACAAATCTACACCCAGAATAAGACTCATCTTATTTATAGATGTAGGCAACCATTCTTAACAATTAAGGAATTAAGTTTTATTTTAATTAATTAAACTCCTTTAATTAATTAGGCTATCAATCTTATTAGGAATAATTAATTAAACTCTTTTAATTAATTTGTCTCCTAATCTTATTAGGAATAAATGAGAGTACTTTTATTAATTAATTCCCAAACTCCTTTAGAAATTAAATAATAATAATAGTAATAATAATAATAAGACTCATCTTATTAATTTATATTTAATATTTTCAAAATATTAAATAATAAATATTAAGCTATTTAATTTATTCTATCACCATAGATTAAATTAAATATACTTAACTTATTTTTACGATTATGCCATTTGCTTCTTAAATAATTATTCTTCATTTTATGGTATGACCCTTTAGGTTCTCCATATTAAACCGGTTGTGAATAAATCAATTAGAATAATTTTAATCTTATTTAAATAAATAAATTAAAATATTAATTTATTTAAATAAATAATATTTATTCTACAATAAGGATAAGCCTCCCTAGCGATTAACGACTTTCTAGATAATATAGATTTTAACATTAATCATAAAAGAACCTTTGAGTAAACAGTTACCGTACAATTTAATCATTCCACCATACAATGTCCCAATTAAATATAAGACATGGAATTACTATCAAGTCTTATTTTATTTAATTATATATATTTTGACTCTTAAATGCACAACTCCAAATAATACAAATTCCTTTCTAATTTAATTCTGCCTTGTCCAATGACTACTGGGTTATCATTTATCAAATCACATAGGATATTTCTCTTCTTTTACTAGAAGCGGTAAATTTTTTATTGATCATACATTATCTCCATGTGCAACTTATTATACCCAAGCATACCCTTTGATATACCCTACGGGTCTTAAGGAATAAGTCAAAGTATAACTCATAATACACAAGATACTATGATGATCTCAAGTCTAAGGATCACTTGTACTACTATCACTACATGAATTTCTATTGACAGACAAGTAAAACTCCATTAGGTATTCCTTAGCGAGCCACGTTCAGTGAACTTATTCTCTAATAAGTACCTACATACTTACTTTAGTGTCTCCACATAAATGATCATGAGATCAATCATCATCATCCAATGAGCAAGCAATGTATGTATCAATCTATCCAGATTCACTAATCTCCAATTTAGTAATCCAACGATTGGAAACTATTTTAGTTTTAAGCTTTTTAAGAATTTAGATCTCATTAGAATGATCATCACCATTATTCTAAAAGCACTGCTTAAAACTATCCGGATTCACTAATCTCTAATTTAGTAATCCAACGATTGGAAACTATTTTAGTTTTAAGCTTTTTAAGAATTTAGATCTCATTAGAATGATCATCATCATTATTCTAAAAGCGCTGCTTAAAACTATATGTTTATCACATATTATAAAGCAGCATCATTTAGATAATTAAAAGCCTTTAATAAATTAATACTTTTTATTAATAAATGAATAAGATTGTTACAAAGTATATGCTTTATCATCTAACATGATTGACTTGTGTGCATACTACTTTCAATACCCCGCCAGGGCAGGGGTTCCCGTGCATAAAAACTAGCGAGGGTACGCGGCCAAGAGAGAAGAGTTCTGATGTGTTTCTACTACTGTTATTGCATATCTTTTGGGACTTTAGACGCGATTGGGACCTAAAAGAGGACGTATTTAGTTACAATAATAAAGACTTCATCAACTCTATTCATTCATTCAACAATCATTCAATCATCAACAACTTTAAAGCCCTAGTTTTGAAGATTGTGGAGGAATTGGAGCAAGGAGCGAGGAACACGAAGATTGCAGATCGGAGTAAAGAGAAGGGTGGTTCTATTTTTCCATTACTTTAATTTCAGTTCTGTAATTGGGATGTTGATTTCTTTGATCTATTCAGTGTTTATTTCATCAATTATGAACTAAATTATCTTATTAAGCCTATGATGGATCTTTATGTGTAATGAGGATTATCATGCTTTGATTTTAATTCAATGATGCTATTTTTCAGTTCATCTATTATTATTTGTGCATAATCTATGAGTTGCTTGATCACCAAGTCTATGTGAACTTGTATGAATTCGAGAGATAAAATATGAGTTTAGACTTAGTCATAATAGCATGTGTTTGTGATTTCTGCGTTTTGATGAAATTCATAATGTATGTTTAGGATAGAGATATACCTATGCATCGCATGTAATTATATGAGAATTTGAGATTTAAACATTTTTTAATTATAATTCACATAGAGATATAGTTAATTAGTTAATTAGGGTGTTTGACTTAATTCTATCATCTGTAGATTTAAGTTAATACGGGTTTATTGCATCGAGAGATGGCTATTTCTACTTTTGTGTTCTTAATTAATAAACTGGAATAGTTAATTTGAATTATAAAGAAGTGTGATAATCTGAGTAAAGCATAAAGTCAAGTTGCAGGCTTAATTCTCCATTATCTGATTAAAATTTATGGTTGTTAGTTGATTTTATTTTTATTTGGTAGTTTTCATTAACTTCATCATTAAATCAGTTAGTTTAATAAAATTAAAATAATACAAAGCTGGTAATTTTTAGGTTAAAATTGATATTTGTCTCTGTGGGAACAATACTTAACTTATCATTATATTACTTGTTGATCACAGATACTTGCGTGTCGTGCTTAATTAGATTACACCCAACATATATGCAGTCATTTCTAAGGCATTACTCCAAAAGGATACTGGAATGTGGTTAATATCATTATGGACAACACCATGTCAAATAAGGTACGATTTTTCCTTTTAGATACACCAATAAATTATTACGTATCAGGAGTTCATTATGAGAAAACCATTTGAGATGACCTAGAAACTTATTGCACAAGTATTTTTCCTCAATCCGATCGAAGAATTCTAATACTTTTCAATTAGTTTCACTTCTGAATTCTTTGAACCTTTCAAATAATTCACATTTTTATTTCAACAAATACACACATTCAACTCTTTGAATGATCATCTCATTTTCTTATACTAGTTTGTTCAATATGCAAAATTATTTTCATCCAAGTCAAGTACATAAAGTCCATTAAGTAATATTCTAGTTCTAGACAAAACATTATTATTATAAATAGAACAACAATTGTTCTTAAATATAATATCAAAAATTTTATTGTCCAGCAACAAAATAGAAATAATATTTCTAAAGAGAACTGAAATATAATAACAACTTATTGACTTAATAGACTTGTCCATAGGCAATGTTAAACTATAAGTTCCTATGGCTAATGTAACAAGCTTTGTTTTATTTTCCACACATAAGATTACTTATCCCTTGTTTAGTTTTCTACTTTTGTTTGGCCTCTTCATAAATCTATATTTATAAGAACCAAAGTCGGTATCCAATACCTAAGTAGAACCTTGACTTAAAGAAAATTTTATTTCAATCATGAACAAAATTGTATTTGTAACCGAAGCTTCATTAAGCTTTTTTGGTTAGAATCTGGAAGATGCTTCTCGCAGTTTCTTTTACAGTGTCCAGTCTTATTGCAGTGGAAGCAAAATACTTTGCTATCCGTACCAGTAAAACTTGGTCTTTCTTAGTTGGAAAGTAACTCTCAACAGTTTTCAACATGTTAAGCAAATCAACGAAACTGATACCTATCTTGCTCGTATGAAAAATTCACAACAATTGTGAGAAGGAGTTCGGGAGTGACTATAAGATAAAATCTTGGCTCAACTCTCCATCTATGACAAAACATGTTATCCTAATTGTTCAATCAAATTGATCATGTTTAGGACATGTGTCTGTACTGTAGTGTCATTAGTCATTCTAAATTGGAAGAGCTCTTTAGATATCTGATATCTATCAGTCCTACTGTCCTCACCATCAACTACTTGAAATGTAGGAGTACAGTAGAAGCATCCATAGTTTCATGCTAACGCTGAAACTCGTTACTCATGGAGGCGAGCATGATGCATTGAGCCAATTTTGCATCATCTTTCCACTTTCTAAAAGTAGCAATCTCTTCCTCAGTGGAATTGTCTGCAATCACTGCAGGGATAGGAGTATTAAGGACATAAGATAGCTTTTCAACTGTGAGAACTATTCTCAAATTCCTTAACCAATCCTTTTAATTCAGTCTGGTTAATTAGCATCTAATATGATCCGCATTGATAGTAATTTAGACATTGTAAAGTTCTGTAAATGAATTTGTATGTAACAACATTTTAGCTTACATTCTTTTATTAATTACCAAAATAAATTAGGTCATATTTTAAATTGGTATCCCCCATTATTTTCTTCAAACTATATTTTTCTCAATATATATAGTTCGACAATATCTAATTAAAGATATGCTAGTGAGAATAAGGATCTCATTTCAAATGTATATAGTCTTGTGTGTGCACAACAAACTATATATAAATAAATAGGCAGACAACTCTTGTCAATTACATCAACTATGCAACTCCTTGTATTTTACCTCTTAGATCATAATGGTCAAGTGTGTGCACATCCGAACTAAAATGATCTAAGTTAAATAGGTACATATATTCAAAAGAAAAACAATGTCCTTGTGTGTGCACAACAAAATAGCATCGTTCAGTTTATTTATAAGCATTAAATGTGATAAAATAACATCTTAAATATTTAATACTTGCATTGTGTGTGCACAATAAACTCATATTAAAATTTTAATACTCTATTGTTTTACCACGCTAGAAGGCGAGGTTCGATATTCTAAATATCTTTAAACGTTACAACTTAATATAGTTTATTTGAGGGGTTTGTTATTAATTAGTCTCATCTTGTTAAACGCGCACACACACACACACACACACACAACTTGATTATGGACTTTATTCTAGTTTTGTTCACTAGAGCCACCAAGTGAACCAAAAGGTCAAACCTAGGGTGCAAGAATTAAATTTAAATATAACTATTACATTAAAATTATGGGCTCCATTACAAATGGTTCTTCAAGCGCTCTTTGCTCCTTGATCTCTAATTCTTCAAGATAATTATAACTAATCCTATTACATAAACTGTTTAATTTCAAATGAACGTGAAATCCAATTTCAAGTTATAATAAAACTTTTGAATAAACTCTTTTATTCAAACGAACGTGGAATCTAATTCTAATTAAAATAAACAACTTTATTTTAATCCAATTCCAAATCAAAATAAACTCCTTTATTTCTAATTTAGAATTACTGAAAAACAATGTATCTAATTTTAATTAAAATAAACCTTTTATCTTAATTATAAATCAAATAAATAAAACAAATTTTTATTTAATTTTGGGTACTGGTGTTGCAGCGCCATGAATGTACTAGCATCAGGCACTGCGACGCCACGTCAACACTTTTCAAAAAACTAGGGAGGGCGCTGCAGAGCCCTAATTATACTGTAATCAGGCGCTGCCGCGCCGGGTCACCCTTCCTGAACTTGGACCGGCGATGCAGCGCCCAGATGACACTTTAATCCGGCGTTACGGCGCCAGTGTCCACAACCAGTTTTTCTAATTCACGAATTATGCAGTTTTACACCAAAAAAACTTGATTCTATGTCAATAATTGTTCTAAACACATATCAACATATATATCGAATCTGAACAATTAATAATTCGCATAAAGGTTTGGCTATGATGTCGCTGTTATGTTTGTAATATTCATGAACACAATCAAATTGCATCAAAGTAAAGCAGAAGCGTAAAAACAGAGTTTTAAAATTTTACAAACCAATTACCTGGATCATCCTTTATGCGCAATTATTAATTAGATGAAAATAGATGAAGATTAAATTCATACCCTTGTAGAACTAGCTTCCTCAAGTACAAGTTCACCTCCAATCGTTTTTGCGTTCAACTTGAATCCATCGAGTTTGATTCCTTACTTTTGTCAACGCTAATCACCCAAATGTTTGGCCTCTAGAGGTGATCCACCAAGAAAGAAGAAACATTCAAGAAGATTGGTGTTTGGTGAAACCCTAGTTATTCTATCTCTATAGAAAACACGTACTCTCCCAACTCTTGGAAAAATCATTCACGTGTGTTGTGAAAATATCAACCTTCGTCTATAATAAAACTCCTCTTATTTATATATATAGTCAACCCTCCTTAACAATTAAAGAATTGGGTTTTATTTTAAATAATTAAACTCCTTTAATTAATTAGGCTCCCAATCTTATTAGGAATAATTAATGAAACTATTTTAATTAATTAGCCTCCTAATCTTATTAGAAATATATGAGAGTATTTTTATTAATTAAATCTCAAACTCCTTTAAGAATTAAATAATAATAATAATAATAAAACTCCTCTTAGTAATTTATATTTAATATTTCCAAAATATTATATAATAAATATTAAGCTATTTAATTTATTTTATCACCATAGATTAAATTAAATACACTTAAGTTATTATTATGATTATGACATTTGCTTCTTAAATAAATATTCTTCCTTTAGAGGTGTGACCCTTTAGGTTCTCCATATTAAACCGGTTGTGAATAAATCAATTAAAAAAAATTCTAATCTTGTTTAAATAAATAAATAAATCTATTAATTTATTTAAATAAATAACATTTATTCTACAATAAGAATAAGCCTCTTTAGCGATCAACAACTTTCTAGATAATATAGATTTCAACATTAATCATAAAAGAACCTTTGAGTAAATAGTTATCATATAATTCAATCATTCCATCATACAGTGTCCCAATTAAATATAAGACATGGAATTATTGTCAAGTTTTATTTTATTTAATTATATCTATTTCGATTCTTAAATGCACAACTCCAAATAATGTAAACTAGAAACTCATTTCTAATTTCATTCTGCCTTAGCCAAGGACTACAAGGTTGTCATTTATCGAACATAGGACATTTCTCTTCTTTTACTAGAAGCGGTAGATTATTTGTTGATCCTTCATTATCTCCATGTACAACTTATTACACCCAAGCATACCCTTTGATATACCCTAAGGGTCTTAAGGAATATATCAAAGTATAATTTATCATACACAAGATACTATGATGATCTCAAGTCTAATGATCACTTATACTACTATCACCACAAGAATTCCTATTGACAGACAAGTAAAACTCTATTAGGTATTCCTTAGCGAGTCACGTTCAGTGAATTTATTCTCCAATAAGCACCTATATACTTGCTTTAGTGTATCCACACAAATTATTATGAGATCAATCATCCTCATCTATTGAGTAAACAACGTATGTACCAATCTATCCGGAATCACTAATCCTCTTTTTAGTAATCAAACGATTGGGAACAATTTTAGTTTATGAGCTATCTAAGAATTTAGATCTCATTAGCATGATCATCATCATGATTCTAAAAGTATTGCTCAAAACTATGGATTTATCACATATTATAAAACAACACCATGTAGATAAATTAAAAGTCTTTAATTAAACAATTCTTTTATTAATAAATGAATAATATTGTTACAAAGTATATGCTTTATGATAAAAAATAATTGGCTTGTGTGCATACTACTTTTAGTATAGTTGAGTTGGTTACTGAAGAGGGTACACTAGCAACATGAAAGCCAGTTTTTAAAAGGATTTATATTTTTTTAGGAGGACTACCCACTTAAAGAATACAAATGGAGGAGTCTTTTTAATTGTAGTAGTTATTGATCCTAACAACAATATGTTTCCCTTAGCGTATGCAGTTGTGGAAAGTGAGATAAGGGCTATATGGACATGGTTTTTAGAAATTTTAAAGGATGATGTAGGGATTGAGAATGAATATGGGTGGACATATATGTCTGACAAACAGAAAGGGCTGTGTAAGACCCCATCTTTTATGAAAAAAGATTTAATTTTCTCTAAATATTATTTTAAATAGTAAGGTGTTGACTTGATATAATGCTATAGTTATGGGTGATATGTGCAAATTTTGTAAAATAAGCAAATGATCATAAAATATTCGTTTGGTCGGGGATTATTCGTACTACGGTGCAATCATTGGTGGACCACATAACAGAATAACTGTCAGATATAGAAAGCGACAAAAATAACCTTTTCATAAAATAATGGCAAGACTTTTACCGTTAAACTGTTGAAATACCCGGTGATAAAAGTATAATAATACGCGTTGTTGCACAGTAGCACATGACATTGCATAGTATCTCTGATTATTGATGCTTACGTAAGAAGTCACTCAGTTTTATTCAATAATTGCCACAATAGTTGCTGCATGATATCTCATATTATTGATTCAATATCATCTGCACAATATTTTATATTATTAGATCAATAATTTAAGACGACACAATTATTCATATTATTATTTGCATTATTTATAATGTCTAGAAAGTTCTATCGAGAAAAGGGGTTTGATTATTTAATTGCGCACCAGTAAGGAGAAATTCTTATTGAAAAGCCCCCTCTTTCCTGAGAATAATCTGGTTGTCAATATTGTGAGTTATAATATTAAATGATTAATAATTGTTGAAAGATTAAAAATATATTAATTAAAAATAAGTGATTTATGATAAATATTTAGTCAATTTTTGATATAAATAGAGGAGTTTGTCATGAGGCATTTGTTGTAAGTTTGGCTTATTATTTCATAGGGAGATGTGGTAATTTTTCAAACTATTGGTTGAAGTTTTAATAGTAAATCAATATGGACCATCGGTTGAAGTTTTAATAGTAAATTAATTTGGACCGTTGGTTGAAGTTTTAATAGTAAATCAATATAGACCGTCGGTTGAAGTTTTAATAGTAAATCAATATAGACCGTCAGTTGAAGTTTTAATAGTAAATTAATATGGACAGTCCATTTTAATAGTAAATCAATATCAACCGTCCGTGAATCAGTTACTATTTAGTCCATTCTCTTATAAAAAGAAGCTCATTACTTCCTTCTTTCTCACCGATTCACTAAAACTCTAGAGAGAGAAACTATAGAGAGATAATGAGAGAGAAAGAAGAAGAGTATTATGCTACTACATTATTACAGTATACAATCTCCTACTAAGGTAAGGGATATTATTTCTTTCGTATTCGTAAATGATATTATTTTCTTCATACTCATAAGGGTTGTCATTCTATTCCTTATTAATTTGTGGGAATAACCTGTCTACGCGGATTACTGCATGCCTGGTGAATAACCCTTGGTATTCATCCTTTATTAATCTTTGGGTATAACCTGTCTACGCAGATTACCGTATGCTTGGTGAATAACTCTTCGTATTCATTCTTTATTAATATGTGGGTATAACCTGTATACGCGGATTACCGCATGCCTGGTGAATAATCCTTCGTATTCATCATTTATTAATTTGTGGGTATAACCTGTTTACGCAGATTACCGCATGCATGGTGAATAATCCTTCGTATTTATTCTTTATTAAATTGTGGAAATGATCTGTCTACGCGGATTACCGCGTGACGGGTGAAAATTCATTTGCAGTTTCATATATTCTTTCATACTCGTATGAGATATCATTTCTTTTGTACTCATCAAAGGATATCGTCTTCTTTCATATTTCTCCATTTATAGTACGAATTTATTGTTTGTTTCCATAACCTTATAATTAAATGGTGGAAACCCTTGAAATTAGTGGAATATTCTTAATAGTTTATGCTTCATCTAGTATCATTTCACTATTGGTCTGAACTTTCTTATTGAAATTTTAATCTTTTCATGGCAGGATACTATTCATGTCAAAGTACTATTCATTCGGAATACTTTTCATTCGGGATACTATTCATTCGGGGTACTTTTTATTCGAGTACTAGTTATTCAGGGCACTATTCACGAAAAAATTGGTTTCTTTCTATCCAAATTATTTTTGATACATGAATATGATTCTTGAATTTTACTCCACAATTAGTTATCATGTTGACAATTTGGACATTCTGGAATTCTGGATAAATTGAATTATAAATCTCTAATATTTATCATTGATCTCACTTGATTGATTTTCTATATCATTGTCATCATCCTCATGCTTATATTATGGTGAAAGTCATCTTTGGCCCGTAGTGCATAGATGGACTGTTGATTGGTATGATTATGACCAGGAATTGTGTATTGGTATAATCACGACCTGTAATATTATAGACAAATGATGTGGTGAAAATCTTCTTTAGCCCGTAGTGTATAGATGAACAGTTGTTTTGCATAAGCATGACCACTGGTGGTACTAACGAATATCTTTGGCCCGTAGTGCATGGATAATTCGTTGATGTGAAATATTTATTAATTGTTGTTAAAGATATAAAATATTGATGATGGACTTTTAAATCATAGAAGATAGTAGACCTTACGCTCTACTTGACTCTTCTAATGGATTGCTTATTCTGCTGCAGTTGTTGATCAAAAACTTGTTGTCTATTGTATTCTATCAGATTTTTCCCTGTTGAGGACTAAGGATAATTTGTTCTACATTATCTTAATCATAATATTTTTTACTGAGCTAGATGAGCTCACCCTTTTCCTTTTGGTTCCATTGTTCTTCTCAGGAGGCGAGAATAAAGCTGGGACTAGTCGGGGAGTGGAGTAATGGTCCGAGATAGTTACTATAAAAGTTTTTACTATGTTGTGAAATAATGTGATAATAATTGTAATGAAGACTTAATTTGAGTTTGGATATTGTCTACGAGACAATATTTGTATTAAAACTCACAGCTTATGTGTTATCGTATTTTGTACGACAGTTCAATAGTTGTATAAATGAAGTTTGTGTTTGGATTTTATACCATGTATTTGGCGACTCAGACTGGGTTGTGTGGACCTATTTTGGGGGTGTCACAGTTGGTATCAGAGCTTAGGGATATAATCTCTGGTGGAGATATGGGATTAGAACTGGGAGGGGAGAGACGAGTAAAACCTTTGCTAGTGTGTCCTACCTAAGCTTATTTATTATTTAATTGGTCGGTCAGAATATAGGGATAATATGTGACGTGTTAATTTCTTTAATTAACCCTTTTTTTGTGGCAGAATTTAAGAATGACATCTGAAAATTGAGAGATGAACTCATATAGAGTTTTAAATGATAAATTGAGGAGGATTATTTAAAGAATAAATATTGGAGTATAATATCTTGTTATAACAAAGATATTTATTGGGGAGTGCTAATTAAATTATTGAACTTGATTGTAAGATGTTAGACGAAGAAAAAATTAGAGATATCCATGTGGTGAGTAAAGAATTAATAGTTGCACCCGAGCTAGTCGCAGGGTAGCAGCTGAGAGTGAGGAAGAAGAGGACCCTGAGGATGATTTATTAGGAGAATTATATGATTAAAATATAGAACTGCAGGATTGTATTTGTGAGTTAGAAGAATGGGGTGAAGAACGACAGGTGGTCGTGGAACAAAGGGATGCAACAATTTAAAATTTTGCTACTTGATATGCAAAGCTTGAACAGAAGCTCTCTTTGGCAGATTTTATGATAATAGAGCCGGAATCTGAGAATGCAAATGTCAAATGTCAGCTGAAAGAAGAAATAATTAAACGAGTGAGAATGGAGGATGCATGGGTTAAAGTCGCACAAAGCATTGATATTGTAGAAAGAGACGTCCGATCCAAGAAGGCCAAAATAGATGATATGTATTTCACTTTTTGGACAACAATTGGGAGAACCCAACATCGAGTTTTGAATTATCCTGTACAGAGTGGTCAACCTCAATTCGATATGGATCGAAGATTAATGATTTAGATCATGGATCAGGAGTAGGATGAGGCAGTTGAGGGTGGAATGTGCCCTATAATGAAGTTTAGTTCAGCTGGGATGGTGACACCAAAGGATGTCCTATACAAGTCAAAGTCGGTGATTCAAGGGAGAGCGTTTGTTGTGACTTCCCAAAAAGTGACGAACCTAAACGAAGTTATCACGGGTAAGTTAATCATAAACTCTTGTGAAGTTTATACCTTATTCGATACCGGTTCTACCCATTCTTTTATTTCACTTGCTTGTGCTCAACGTTTGAACTTGACTCCGGAGAAATTAGACTTTAACTTATCTGTTGAAACTCCGTTGGGAGAAACCTTCGTTACGTCCACTGTTTATAAATCTTGTTTGATTCAAACCGTTACCCTCACATTACCTGTTGATCTAATCTCTTTAAAAATACTTGCATTTGATGTGCTTTTAGGAATCGACTGGTTAACTACTCAACATGTTAAAATTGATTATTTTTGTATGGTCGTTTGTTTTCATATTCCTAATCAATCTGTTATGTGAATCAAGCAACCAAACTACTAAAGTCAATCACTATCATATCAAGCCATAAAGCCATTCGTTTATTAAAAAATAGATGTCAAGCTTTCTTAGTCCATGTCACGAATTAAAATAAAAATAAGTCAGATTTGAATGATATTTATGTTGTTAATAAATTTCCTGACGTATTTCCCGAAGAACTTTATGGCATACCCCTAGAGCGTGAAATCGAATTTTATATTGACCTTGAACCCGGTACAAAATCTATTTCCAAAACATCTCCTATTGAACTTTAGGAGTTAAAAACCCAACTACAGGAGTTGGTACCCGAGCCTCTATCTGGTGACTTCCTTTGTGGAATGCACTGAAGTCAGACTCTCCATAAGGGACGTCGTCTTTGTGCGGTGGCAAACTGATAGATGCCATTATGAGGTGATATCCAAGGTTGGGATATGAGTCACAGTTGGGAACAACCTAAGTTAGTAACCGAAATAAGAAGCTTTCTAGGTTTAGCTAGTTATTATCAGAGATTCATGAAAGGATTTTCTCGAGTCATTACTCCATTAACTCATTTGAATCGAAAAGATGCAAAATTCGATTGGAGCGAGAAATGTGAGATGAGTTTCTAAGAACTCAAGAGGAAACTCATTTCAGCATCTGTTCTGAAAATACCATCAGGTTTAGAGGGATTTATCATCTACAGCGATGCTTCAGGTAGAGGTTTAGGATGTGTTCTCATGCAACATAGGAAAGTCATAGCCTATGCCTCTCGACAACTCAAAGAATATGAGAGGAATTATACTACTCATGATCTAGAGTTGGCAGCAGTTGTTTTCGCACTAAAGATCTGGAGACACTACCTGTAGGGGAGAAAGTGGAGATCTACACAGACCATAAGTGCCTCAAATATTTCTTCACTCAAAAGGAACTTAACATGCGGCAACGACGTTGGCTCGAGCTGTTGAAAGATTATGACCATACCATTCAATACCATCCTGGAAAAGAGAACGTGGTAGCTGACGCGTTGAGTAGAAGATCGTATGCGGGTACGAGTGCGATGTTATCAACACAAATGCTCATTTTGTATGACTTACAAAGGATGAAGATAGAGTTAAAAACCCCAGGGACCCACGTGTTGATGTTAAATATATGAGTAGAACCAACTTTAATCTATAAAGTTAAAGCTGCTCAAGTTATAAACCCGAAGCTGATGAATATGAAGAAGAAAGTACAAGGTGTTATAACATAAGCAAGAATCAACGAATAGAGGAAATCTCAACCCTTGATTTATTGTTCCATTTGAAATCCTCGACCGACTACGTAGAAACTGTGGCCTATAGACTCGCCTTACCACCAAGTATGTCTCGTGTTCATAACGTTTTTTTCACATATCTATGCTATGTAAATATGTGGAAGACCCAAACCACATTATTGAATTAGAACTAGATGAAATAGCCAAACATTTAACGTATAAGGAGGTACCTGTCAAGATCTTGGATAAAAAGGAGCATATTCTATGCTCAAATGTTATACCTTAAGTCAAAGTTCTATGGAAAAACTATGATATTGACGAAATGACCTGGAAGATAGAATCTCTAATGAAAACAAGGTATCCTCACCTCTTCGACATACCAGGTACGTACATTAATTTCGTGGATAAAATTTCATAAGGAGGGGAGGTTGTAAGACCCCAACTTTTATGAATAAAGATTTAATTTTCTCTAAATATTATTTTGAATAGTAAGGTGTTAATTTGATATAATGTTATAGTTATGGGTGATATGTGCGAATTTTATAAAATAAGTAAGTGGTCATAAAATATTCGTTTGGTCGGAGAATATTGATAAGTGGAACAAAACATGATCAGTTGACAGAGCCTACCCCCGCCGGGGCGGGCCTATTTTTGCCTTACACCCCCGCCAGGGAGGGGGGTCCCGAAGTAGAGCAGTCCCTGTTGTTTTCAAACTCTGCTAGGATGTGAGCTTTAGTACTTGGAATGCTTTGGAACTCTAGATGGTAGGGGATTGCACTCAGAATGTGAGAGTAAATATATAATGACATCAAAAATAACAAGAGGAATGTCACGCAAGGAATTAACAGAGATTAAGGATAAATTTTGGAGCAAGCATTGGAGTGAAAATATTAAAGGATTTTCATATCAATTGCTGATTGGATTAAAGTGAAGGGTATTCTGAATTATTCTTCATCTCTAGTCTTACATTTGTAATTGGAAGGATGTTTTCTTTAATTTATTCAGTTATTATTTCATTGATGATGAACTAAATAATTGTTAGGCTTATGACGGATCTTTAAGTGGAACGATGGTTATGTAACTTTGATTTTCAGTTTAATAAGCTATTTTCCAGTTTATCTATATTAATTTGAGCTTGAATTTATGAGTTGCCTGATCAACAATTCTTTATGGACTTGTATGGATTCAAGAGAGGAAGTACGAGTCTAGACTTAGTTAATATAGCATGTGTTCTTAAATTTTGTGAATGAACAGAATCTTAATGAATGTTAGGGTAGAGATATGTTTGACATCGCATGTAATCAGATAAAGAGCTTAAACTTAAACATTCTTTGATTGTAATTCACATAGAGATATAGTGAGTTAGTTGATTAAGGTGTTTAACTTGATTCTACCTAATTTGTGGATTTAAGTTGATACGGTATTAGTACAGCGAGAGGTGGCTAGTTCTACTTTCGTGTTCTTGATTAATAAACTGGGATAGTGAATTAAACTGAAATAAAGGTGTAACAATCAGAGTGATGCTTAGAGTGAAGTCGTAAGCTTAATTCTCTAATATTTGTTTGAAAAATTCAGTTTTTAGGGTTTGTTGATTGTTTGGTAATTTTAATATTTTTAATATTTTTAGTACAAACTGGAAATTGGTTAGTTTAATAAAATTGAAATTAATAGGAAACTGGTAATTGCGAAGGTTAAATTCTTACTAAATTTCTCTGTGGAAACGATACTCTACTTACTATTATATTATTTATTGACCACGTATACTTACGTATTGTGCGTAATTAGATTTTACCCAACAAGTTTTTGGCGCCGTTGCCAGGGATATTTTAGTATAGATTTTAATATTTTGCGATATCAGTTTATTTAGTCCAGTTTTACTTAAACATTTTTATTTTTTTTTGTTTTGTTCATCTTATTTCAGGTTTTTGAAGTTGGTTTATGCAAACTCGATCAAAAAATCCAGACTTGCTTCCTTTTGAGGGCGACATTGAGAGACGCTTTCAAAGGCTAAGTAAGTGGATTAAGGAAACAAGGGGTGACTTCGAAAATTCTGAAAAAGAAGAAGCAATGGCTACCGAAGACCAAAAAACATTGAGGGACTATGCTACACCCAAGGCGACTGAGCTGCAGTCAAGTATCACCAGGCCTGCTATAGCTGCAAATACATTTAAAATCAAGCTTGGGACTATTCAGATGATCCAAAACTCAGTTTAGTTTGGGGTATTAGCGAATGATGATCCGAATGAACATTTGATCAGCTTTCTGGAGATATGCGACACTTTCAAATACAATGGGGTGTCAGATGAAGCAGTCAGACTTCACTTGTTCCCATTCACTCTGTGGGACAAGGCGAAGAGTTGGTTACACTCTCTACCATCGGGTTCAATAACTACATGGGATGACCTGGCTCTAAAGTTTCTAGCAAAATTTTTCCCGCCAGCGAAGACTGCAAAGATGAGAAACGAGATTACAATGTTTGATCAGCAACATGGGGAATCATTTTATGAGGCATGAGAGAGATACAAGGAGTTGCTCAGAAAATGGCCACATCACGGATTGCCTAGGTGGTTGCAAATGAACACATTCTACAATGGATTACATGAGAATCTCAGGACCAGTATTGATGCAGCTTCGGGTGGAGATTTTATGGCAAAGAATTATGAGGATGCATATCAATTGATAGAGACAATGGCAGCTAACAATTATCAGTGGCCCACGGCAAGAATGACATAACCTACGGTAGCTGGAGTGTTAGAGGTAGATGAAGTGACGGCAATAACAACGCAGATTTCAGTGCTCGCTAAGAAGTTCGATGCTTGGTCAGGGGTACAGACACAACAAGTTGCAATTATTTATGAATTGCACGCGGGTGAACATCCTACAGATCAATGTGAAATCTACCCAGCGTCAGTGCAATTTATGGGTAGCTACAACAGAATTCCACATAATACGTACCAGAATACATACAATCCGGGGAATATGAATCATCCTAACTTTTCGTGGAGTAATAATCAGCATTAGCAAGCTCCACGCCCATCTTATTGTAAGGTTTTGTGAAAATCAAAGTAGCAATCAAATTGTAAAAATAACGGAAGCAAAATAAAATCAGATTTTAAAATTTTTCACAAACCAATTACCCGGATCAACCTTTATGCATATTATTAATTAAAACGAAGAACAAGAAATTATGGAATCATATCTTTGTAGATACAAGCTTCCACAGGTACGAGTTCACCTCCTACTTCTCCGCGATCTCCTTGAATCTCCGGGTAGATTCCTTCCTTTGATCAATGTTAGCCATCCAAGTGTATGGCATCTAGAGGTGATCCACCAAGGAAGAACAATTTTTAAGACGAAGGGTGTATTGGCTCAAACACTAGTTTTTCCTATCTCAATAGAAAAAGGGGGCGTACTCTCCAACTATTAGAATTGCGTATATTTCATATCTGATATAAGACTCCTCTTATAAAGATATCAGGTAACCCTATTTAATTAAAATAAGGTATTATTTATTTAATCAAATGGGCTCCCTAATCTTATTAGGGATAATTAATTAAACTACTTTAACTAATTTTTCCTCTTAATCTTATTAGGAACAAATGAGAGTACTTATATTAAATTAATTCTTAAACTCTTTTAGAAATTAAAAATAATAATTATTATAGTAATATTAATAAGACTCCTCTTATTAATTTATATTTAATATTTCTAAAATATTAAATAATAAATATTAAGCTATTTAATTTATTCTATCACCGTAGATTAAATAACATATATTTAACATATTATTACGATTATACTATTAACTTCTTAAATAATTATTCTTCCTTTTATGGTAGGTTATCCATATTAAATCGATTGTGAATAAATTAATTAGAACAATTCTAATAGTATTTAAATAAATAAATTAAATAAATAATATTTATTCTACAATAGGGATAAGCCTCCCTAGCGATCAAAGACTTTCTATATAATATAGAATTCAACATTAATCATAAAAGAACCTTTGAGTTAATAGTTACCGTATAATTCAATCCTTCCGCCATACAATATCCCAATTAAATATAAGACATGGAATTACTGTCAAGTCTTATTTTATTTAATTATATGTATTTCGATTCCTAAATGCACAACTCCTAATAAATGTAAATTAGAAACTACTTTCTAATTTCATTCCACCTTGGCCAAGGATTCCCGAGTTGTCATTTATCGAATCACATATGATATTTCTCTTCTTTTACTAGAAGTGGTAGATTCTTTATTGATCATTCATTATCTCCATATATAACTTATTACACCCAAGTATACCCTTTAATATACCCTAAAGGTCTTAAGGAATAAGTCAAAGTGTAATTCATTATATATAAGATACTATGATGATCTCAAGTCTAAGGATCATTTGTACTGCTATCACTACATGAATTCCTATTGACAAGCAAGTAAAACTCCATTAGGTATTCCTTAGCGAGTCACGTTCAGTGAACTTATTCTCTAATAAGCACCTACATACTTGCTTTAGTGTCTCCACACAAATGATCATGAGATCAATCATTCTCATCCAATGAGCAAACAACGTATGTATCAATCTATCTGGATTCACTAATCCCCTTTTTAGTAATCCATCAATTGATAACATTTTAGTTTTAAGTTATCTAAGAGTTTAGATCCTATTAGCATGATCTTATCATGATTCTAAAATCATTACTTAAAACTATGGGTTTATCACATATTATTAAAACAGCACCATGTTGATAATAAATGCCTTTAATAAATAATTCTTTTATTAATAAATAAATAAGATTGATTACAAAGTATATGCTTTATCATCATACATGATTGGCTTGTATGCATACTACTTTCAATCTTTCACTTGCACTAAAGCCAATCGTCGTGGTATCTCATACCCATCTTCTCTAAGTGACGATCAAACTGCTGTTGTGTTAACGCTTTAGTAAATGGATCTGCAATATTGTCTTGATAGTCCACACGCTCTAAGGCGACGTCTCCTCTTTCAATGATCTTTCTGATCAAATGAAACCGTCACAACACGTGTTTGGATTTCTAATGAGACCTGAGTTCCTTAGCCTGCGCAACAGCTCCGGTGTTGTCACAGAATAAAGGTATTGGTCCTGTAATGCTAGGAACCACACCAAGTTTGGTAATGAGCTTCTTCATCCAAACAACTTCCTTTGCGGCTTCACTTGTAGCTATGTACTCTGCCTCTGTCACTGAATCAATAATTGTTTGTTGTTTGGAACTATTCCAACTCACTACGCCACCATTTAAGGTAAACACATACCCCGAAACGGATTTACTGTCATCTTGGCCCGTTTGAAAACTTGAGTCTGTGAAGCCCTCTAATTTCAATTCAGACCCACCGTAGACAAGAAACACATCCTTAGTTCTTCTTAAGTACTTTACGATATTTTTCACTGCCTTCTAGTGTTCTTCTCCTGGATTTGACTAATATCTTCTTGTTACACTAAGTGCATGAGCGAAATCTGGATTAGTACATATCATACCGTACATGATAGATCCTATTGCTGAAGCATAAGGAATCTTACTCATACGGTCTCTCTCCTCAGGTGTCTATGTTTCTTGGAAAGATGTATTCCATGGCTCATCGGCATGAGACCTCTTTTAGAATCTTCCACGCTAAACTTCTTTAACATCGAGTCAATGTATGTTCCTTGGGATAAGCCTAGCATCGTTTTAGATCTATCTCTATAGATCTTTATCCCCAAAATATAGGATGCTTCTCCCAAGTCCTTCATGGAGAAGTGTTTAGATAACCAGATTTTAATTGATTGTAGCATAGGAATATCATTCCCTATCAATAATATATCATCAACATATAATACGAGGAATGAAACAACGCTCCCACTAACCTTCTTTTACATACATGGTTCATCCTCATTTTTGATAAAATCAAACTCTTAGATTGTCTCATCAAAACGGATGTTCCACCTACGAGAAGCTTGCTTCAATCCATAAATGGATCGTTGTAGCTTACAGACTTGATTTGTTCCAACCTTTGAAATAAATCCCTCTGGCTGTGTCATATACACATCCTCCTCAAGTTTTCCACTGAGGAAGGTCGTTTTCACGTCCATCAACTAGATTTCGTAGTTATGGTAAGCTGCAATCGCAAGCAAAATTCGAATAGACTTGAGCATTGTTACTGGTGAGAAGGTTTCGTCATAGTCAACTCCTTGTCTTTGTTTGAAACCTTTTGCGACCAGTCGGGCCTTATAGGTCTCTAACTTACCATCTGCTCCAGTCTTTCTTTTAAAGACCCATTTATACCCAATAGGCTTAATGCCTTCAGGTGGTGAAACCAAAGTCCATACTTGGTTTTCATACATGGAGTCCATCTCGGATTTAATGGCCTCTTGCCACTTCACTGAGTCTTTACTACTCATAGCATGTTCATAATTCAATGGATTATCATCATCTATGATGCGTACCTCATCGTCATCCTCTATGACAAGTCCATACCTATCAGGTATCTTCGGTACTCTTCCAAATTTACGAATAGGGCATAATACGGAAGGAATCTCTACTTGGTTAGGTACCTCACTTTGATCTGTAGTATTTTATGGTTCTTAAAACTCTTCAAGATATATCTTACTCCTACTGACCCCTTCAAGGATAAACCCCTTTTCCAAGAAGGCAGCATATTTCGCAACAAACATCTTTTGATTAGTTGGATGATATAAATAATACCCCGATATTTCTTAAGGGTATCCCACAAATCTATATTTATCAGATCTAGTATGTAGCTTATCATTTTCAAACTTTTTGACATAAGCTGGACAACCCCAAGTCTTAACATGCTTAAGATTTGGTTTCCTCCCTGTCCATAACTCATATGGGGTTTTGGGGACGGATTTTGTAGGTACCTTGTTAAGTAGGTATGCAATAGATTCTAGGGCATATCCCAATAAAGAAACTGGAAGGTCGGTAAAGCTCATCATGGATTGAACCACGTCCAACAATGTTCGATTTCTCCTTTCGGATACACCATTCATCTGTGGCGTCCCTGGTGGAGTCCATTGTGAGATTATACCATTTTCTTTGAGACAATTGAGAAACTCACCACTTAAGTATTCTCCTTCTCGATTAGATCGAAGAATTGTAATACTCTTACCAGTTTGCTTCTCTACTTCATTTCTGAACTCTTTAAACTTTTCAAATGATTCAGATTTGTATTTCATTAAATACACATATCCAAATCTTGAGTGATCGTCAGTGAATGTAATAAAATAAGAATACCCTCCTCATACAGTCGTTATAATAGGTCCACATGCATCTGTGTGTACCAACGCTAACAACTCTATAACTCTTTCTCCTTTTCCACTAAAAGGAGATTTAATCATTTTGCCCTTCAGACAAGATCCACAAGTTAGATATGATTCATAATCAGATAGCTCTAAGAGCCCATCTTTATACAACTTGGATAATCTTGTTTCATTAATATGACCAAGTCTACAGTGCCACATATAGGTATAATTAACATCATCTCTTTTCCTTTTCTTAGTTTGTTCAATTTGAAGTATATTTTCATGCAAGTCAAGTATATAAAGTCCATTTCACAAATGACCAACACCATATAAAATATTATCATTATAAATAGAACAATTGTTGTTCTTTATTATAATATTAAAACCATCCATATCTAATACAGAGATAGAAATAATGTTTATAATGATATTTAGAACAAAATAACAATTATTTAAATTAATTAACTTTCCCGTAGGCAGTGCTAAATAATAAGTTCCTACAGCTAATGCAGCAACCTTTGCTCCATTTCTCACTCGTAGGACGACCTCATCCTTGCTCAACTTTCTACTTCTGACCAGTCCCTGCATATTATTACATATGTGAGAACCACAGCCGGTATCCAATACCCAAGTAGAAGATTGGCTTTCAGAAAAATTAATTTCAATATTAAACAAACCTTGATTAGGATTCGAAGCTTTTCCAAGCTTCTTCTGCTTTTGTTCCGCAAGATAATCCTTGCAGTTCCTCTTCCAGTGACCCGGCTTGTTGGAATGGAAGCAAATTCCTTTTCTAGCTGGATCAGGTTTCTTTTGATCCTTCACTTTCGCCTTTCCCTTATCCTTCTTGGATTTCTTCTTTTGAGAAGATACCTTGGGCCTCTTCCTTTTCTTGGAAGAATCATCCACCATTAAGACACGGTCCTTCTTGGATGGGAAGTGACCTTCAACAGTTTTCAACATGTTAAGTAATTCAGGCAAGCTGACATCTAACTTATTCATGTGAAAATTCACAATAAATTGTGAGAAGGTGTCCAGGAGTGACTGCAAGACTAAATCTTGACTCAACTCCTCATCCATGACGAACCCAAGCTGTCTAAGACGTTCAATCAGATTGATCATCTTTAAGACATGAGTCTCAATGGTAGTACCCTCGGTCATCCAAGATCGGAAGAGCTCCTTAGATATTTTATATTTAGCAGTCTTACTTTGCTCACCATACAACTCTTGAAGGTGCCGTAGCATAGTAGGAGCATCCAGGTTTCATGCTGACGCTGAAGCTCGTTACTCATGAATGCGAGCATGATGTATTGAGCCACAGATGCATCATCTTGCCACTATTTAAAAGTAGCAATCTCTTCCTCAGAGGTTGTCTCTGTAACTTTTACAGGTACGGGCAAATTTAGGACATAAGAAATCTTTTCAGCAGTGAGAACAATTCTCAGATTCCTTAACCAGTCCGTGTAATTCGGTCCGGTCAGTTTGTTAGCATCAACTATGCTACGCAGTGAAATTAGTGAATGTGACATTTTCAAAATTCTGCATGTAAAAAGATAATATTTTAGCAAACATTCATTTAATTAATTACCAAAATAAATTAGGTCTTATTTTATATTGGTATCTCCTACTATTTTTTTCAAACTATATTACCCTCATTTATATAGTTCGACAAAATTTAATTAAAATTTTTGCTAGTGAGAATAAGGATCTCATTTCAAATATATATAGCTTTGTCTTGACACAACAAACTATACATAAATAAATAAGTAGACAACTCCTTCTCAATTACATCATCATGTAACTCCTTATGTTTTGCCTCTTAGATTATTTTGATCAAGTGGTGGCACATCTGAATCAAAATTATTTAAGTTAAGTCCAACCTAGCACTTTCATATATTTAAAAAAGAAAAATATTGTCCTTGTGGTGACACAACAAAATAATATTGTTCAATTTTCTCTATAAGCATCAAATATGATAAATTAACATATTAAATATTTAATACTTGCCTTGTGGTGACACAACACACTCATATTAAATATTTAATACTCTATTAATTCTATCATGCTAGAAGGCGACGTTCGATATTCTAAATATCTTTGAATGCTTAAAACTTAATATATTAAAACTTTGAGAGATTTGTTATTATTTGTCTCATCTTGTTTAGCGCGCATGCAAATATATATATATATATATATATATATATATATATATATATATATATATATATATATGCGTCATATTATTAAACATGCGAAGCACGTTTGCATAATATATAATATATATAATACTAGCATGCACACATAGAATACTTTATTCTATCCGGATTGATTATGGACTTTTATTCTAGTTTGGTTCACTAGAGCCACCAAGTGAACCAAAAGGTCAAACCCTAGGGTGCAAGAATAAACATTTAAATATAACTATTACATTTAAACCCGGGCTCCATTACAAACGGGTCTTCGAGCGCTCCTTTCTCCTTGATCTCCAGTTCTTCAAAAAAAATAAATTCTAACTAATCCTATTACATTAAACTATTTAATTTAAATAGAAACCTTGATCAACAGTCAAGGGGAAGTACATAAGAGAGAGATAGAATTTATATCAAGAAGAAAACCAGAAAAGACGAGGTACGCAAACCTCATTTAATAAAACACATTCATTCAAACATCCAACCAAAATAAATCCAATCGCATTGGTCAATAGTCCATAATCAATCTCATTTATTATCATACTTATCGTCATATGTATCAATAAATAAAATCATTCCATATATATATGATTATCATTTAATGGGCATTTTAAAATTGCATGAAATCCAAATTCAAGATTAAAATAAACTCTTTATTTTAATTATAAAATTATTAAGAATATTATATGTATATATATAATATACTATAATATAATCGTACACGTGATGACCAGATTTCATGTGATAATATATATTTGATTTGGTTATTTAAAAAACGTGGCCCAGGACCAAGCGAATCTATGAATCTATCAATTGGTGTGCCTCAATTGAAAAACTATGAAAACTTGATATATTTCATGTTTTCTTTAAATAGATTAAGAAGTATGTATATATATATATATATATATATATATATATATATATATATATATATATATATATATAAGTAAAAGAATAGTCACTGAGAGACATTATATCCATGCCAAATCAAATTCCACGGATGTAAAATAGCCATCACGAATGGATCAATAAATTCGTCAATTTATAACATTCTTCACGAATGGATTTTGTTTTTCATAAAAAAAATAAATAATTTTATACAACAAATTATGCCCAATAACTTATTCTAAATATATATTCATACATATATGGAATCAAAAAAATTAATAATTCGTATAAAGTTTTGCTCTGATACCACTGTAAGATTTTGTGAAAATCAAAGTAGCAATCAAATTGCAAAAATAGCGGAAGTAAAATAAAATCGGATTTTAAAATTTTTCACAAACCAATTATCCGGATCATCCTTTATGCATATTATTAATTAAAACAAAGAACAATAAATTATGGAATCATACCCTTGTAGATACGAGCTTCCACAGGTACGAGTTCACCTCCTACTTCTCCGCGATCTCCTTGAATCTCCGGGTAAATTTCTTTCTTTGATCAATGTTAGCCACCTAAGTGTATGGCCTCTAGAGGTGATCCACCAAGGAAGAACAATTTTCAAGAAGAAAGGTGTATTGGCTCAAACCCTAGTTTTTCCTATCTCAATAGAAAAAGAGGGCGTACTCTCCAACTATTGAAATTACGTATCTTTGATATCTGATATAAGACTCCTCTTATAAAGATATCAGGTAACCCTATTTAATTAAAATAAGGTATTATTTATTTAATTAAACTCTTTTAACTAATTTTTCCTTCTAATCCTATAAGGAATAAATGAGAGTACTTATATTAAATTAATTTCTAAACTCTTTTAGAAATTAAAAATAATAATAATTGTAACAATATTAATAAGACTCCTCTTATTAATTTATATTTAATATTTCTAAAATATTAAATAATAAATATTAAGCTATTTAATTTATTCTATCACCATAGATTAAATTAAATATATTTAACATATTATTACGATTATGCCATTAACTTCTTAAATAAATATTCTTCCTTTTATGATATAACCCTTTAGGTTCTCTATATTAAACCGGTTGTGAATAAATCAATTAGAATAATTCTAATCTTATTTAAATAAATAAATTAAATAAATAATATTTATTCTACAATAGGGATAAGCCTCCCTCGCGATCAACGACTTTCCATATAATATATATTTCAACATTAATCATAAAATAACATTTGAGTTAATAGTTACCATACAATTCAATCCTTCCACCATACAATGTTCCGATTAAATATAAGACATGGAATTACTGTCAAGTTATATTTTATTTAATTATATGTATTTTAATTCCTAAATGCACAACTCCTAATAAATGCAAATTAAAAACTGCTTTATAATTTCATTCCACCTTGGCCAAGGATTCCTGGGTTGTCATTTATCGAATCACATATGATATTTCTCTTCTTTTACTAGAAGTGGTAGAATCTTTATTGATCATTCATTATCTCCATATATAACTTATTACACCCAAGCATACCCTTTGATATACCCTAAAAGTCTTAAGAAATAAGTCAAAGTGTAATTCATTATATATAAGATACTATGATGATCTCAAGTCTAAGGATCATTTGTACTACTATAAGTACAGGAATTCCTATTGACAGGCAAGTAAAACTCCATTAGGTATTCCTTAGCGAGTCACGTTCAGTGAACTTATTCTCTAATAAGCACCTACATACTTGCTTTAATGTCTCCACACAAATGATCATGAGATCAATCATTATCATCCAATGAGCAAGAAACGTATGTATCAATCTATTCGGATTCACTAATTTTCTTTTTAGTAATCCATTGATTAAGAACATTTTAGTTTTAAGATATCTAAGAATTTAGATCTCATTAGAATGATCTCATCATGATTCTAAAAGTATTGCTTAAAACTATGTGTTTATCACATATTATTAAAATAGTACCATGTTGATAATAAATGTCTTTAATAAATAATTCTTTTATTAATAAATAAATAAGATTGATTACAAAGTATATGCTTTATCATCATACATGATTGGCTTGTATGCATACTACTTCCACTTATCCCCCAGGATTTCAGAATCAACAACAACAACCAGCTCAACATCAAGAGAGGAAATCAGATTTAGAGGAGTTGTTGTCTAAGTACATAACAAGTAACGAAGCATCTATGAAAAACCAAGCAATGGTCATGAAATCGCAAGAGTTAGCCATCAAGAATTTAGAAATCAGTTGGGACAAATTGCATTAGCATTGAACAATAGACATCAAGGGACTCTACCAAGTGACATCGAAAAAAATCCGAAGGAAAATCACGAACAATATCAGGCAATCACTTTGAGAAGTGGAAACATCTAAATGGGAAAAATGCAGAAAATGAAGTTAGAACGGATGACAAAGTTAATGAGAACAAAGTGGTTGAAGAAAAATAGGGTGAGGATAAGCAAGTTGAGCAAACAAAGTTAGATGATAAGCCAGTTGTGTATCCTCCACCGCCGTTTCAGCAGAGAGTCCAAAAGCAGAAATTAGATAAGCAGTTCGTAAAATTTTTCGAAGTGTTTAAGAAACTTTAGATTAACATCCCTTTCGTAGAAGCCCTAAAACAGATGACAAGTTATGCGAATTTTATGAAAGGCATTCTTTCTAGGAAAAAGAAGTTGGAAGATTTTAAAACGGTGGCATTAACAGAAGAGTGTAGTGCAATTTTACAGCGAAAGTTGCCACCAAAGTTGAAAAATTCGGGGAGTTTCATCATTTCGTTCACGATTGGGAACATGTCATTCAACAAGTGTTTATGTGATTTGGGGGTAAGTGTGAACCTTATGCCATTATCAGTTTATATAGAATTGGGTTTTCCAGTTCCAAAGCCTACGAACATCTCATTGCAGTTGGTGGATAGGTCAGTCACGTACCCGAGAGGCATTATGGAGGACATTTTGGTCAAGGTTAACAAATTTATATTCCTCGCAGATTTCATAATTCTAGATTTTAAGGAAGATAAGAATATCCCAATTATCCTAGGGAGACCTTTCTTGGCTACGGGTAGGACATTCATCGATGTACAAAAAGGTGAACTAACTATGAGGGTCCAAGATCAAGAAGTAAAGTTTAATATTTTCAAGGCCATAAAATTCCCTACGGATGAAGAAGAGTGTTTCAGGATGGATATCATTGATCAGATAATCAGTGAAGACATATGTAAAAGTTTGGTTAACGATCCATTGGAAACGACATTATTAGGAGATGAAGAATTAGATGATCCAGAATTTGTGGATTATTTGCAGATGATAGACTCCCTGCCACGAGTTAGCATATTCAAAACACCCTTTAAACCATTGCACACGGAGGAAAGAGCCACAACAAGGATGAAACCGTCATTGGAGGAGCCACTTGCTCTTGAACTTAAGCCACTACCTAAACACCTCAGGTATGAATATGTAAGCAATTCTAATTCTTTACCTGTTATTATTTCTGCTGCACTTAACGAATTGCAGGAAAAAAAAGTTGCTGAGAGTGCTTAGAGAACATTAATCGGTTATAGGATGGACAATCGCGGTTATCAAGGGAATCAACCCATACTTTTGCATGCACAAAATTCTGATGGAAGACGATGTAAAACCGACAGTGGAGCAACAAAGACGGCTCAACCCAATCATGAAAGAAGTAATGAAGAAAGAAATACTAAAATGGTTGGATGTTGGTATCATTTACCTATTTTCTGACAGTAAGTGGGTCTGTCCAGTTCAATGTGTACCAAAAAAGGGAGGAATGACCGTGGTACAAAATGATGACAATGAGCTAATTTCGACAAGGACAGTGACTGGTTGGAGGGTTTGTATGGACTACAGGAAGCTGAATAAGGCAACCCGCAAAGATCACTTTCCTTTGCCTTTTATCGATAAGATGTTTGATAGATTAGCGGGACACGAATACTACTGCCTATTAGATGGGTATTCGGGTTATAATCAGATAGTCATTGCTCCTGAAGATGAAGAGAATGTGACACCCCCAAATTCAGGTACTTCGATTCCACGTGATTTGGTGTTCACTGCACAAATATCATCTATCTATCTACCCATAACAATTGCAACCATTCAATAAATAGAATTAAAATCCTCCCTTTATAGGGTTACAACACCTGAATAGTAATACAATCCCAGGTTAAACTAACCTTAAACATCTGTGCGGAATTATAAATAAATAAGTCTTAAACAATACATCATATAAAATAACAAGTCATATCAAATAACAAGTCTCCATCATTTGCTAACTTTGCCCATGCCCTTACTAGTGGAAGGTTCGTCAGCTCTTTCGTTCTTAACTGCAATGTTATTATTAAGAAAGAGTGAGCACAAATGCCCACAAGTATAAAAATGAAATAACAGTATAATAACATGCGAATAAATCAAAGACATCTGAATAAAAGCTCAACTTTTGAATCAATAGTGAATAACAAGAATCAAAAGAATTCTGAGGGTCATAAGACCTTGAACTATGTCCTAGGTTAACAAGGGTTATACTTGAAACATTTAACAGTCATAAGACTATGGACCTTCTTCTCGTACTTAGGGGGATCAGCCCTTAGTACCATACTGTGTACAATATCTTAATGCTAAAGCGTAAATAATCCCCTATACAGGGTTGTTCATCTCAGTTTGACATTCGAGTCCGCACCAAAGAAAGTTTGGTTTGGATAAATCATCAAGGGTTCTGAAATTTAGAACGCTCATCAACTATGAACTAGTTGAATCATTAAGGCTTCACCAGTCTAATAAGGTTCGACAATAATGATATTCAATTTGAATAATAATCTCAAGAAGTATACAATAGAATAATTATTGTATAACTAAATCATACTTTGAAAAGATAATCAATCTTTAATATAACATTTGAACTTGAATAATAGTAACGATAATTTATTCAAGGTAAATAATAAACTTGAACAATAATGACAAGTAGGATTAGGGAACTTGCCTCATGCGTAGATTATACTTTAACTAATCACGTTCTTTGAATTAAATCCTACATACCATTCACATTTACAATACCAGTTAATTATAACTTAACTAATCATCATAAATTCATTCTCTTTATCTACTTTGATTATTGACTATACTTAATTAATTTACCACTTTGTCACATAATTTGCACTTCATGAATTATCAAGCTAATTATGTATTCAATAATTTAATTCACATGTAATTATGTTATTTACATGTTAAACAACTATTTTATCATTTTATTATATTTCTAACATGTTTACATGTTCATTACATTAAGTTACTAACACATTGCTAGACTTAACATTAAAAAAAATTACATTTCTGGACATTCTGGAGAGTGGCGTTGCGGCGCCACTGTTATACTTGATCTTCGCGCTGTGGCGCCGTGGCGCTGCAGCCGGACTCATGGCACTGCGGCGCTGCGGCGTGGGAAATGTACAGGTAGTCGGCGCTGCGGCGCGGCGCACCAGACACAGAAATGGCAGTTCGCAAAAAAACGCAGAACATACCTATTTCTCCCAATTTCTTATTTTCTACTCGAAATTAGACATACCCACATGTTATAGTTTATATATAAACACAACCCAACATTTATATACTGACATTAACAATTTTAAACACTTAATAACTGATTTTAAACATAAAAATTCACTGACTTTGATGTTCATGAAGGTTTAGAAAATAAAACATAAAAATTGTCCCTACAGATTCGTTATAATACCGAATCCGTTCATTTAAACTTTGGTCTCTTCGTATTGACATGCTCAATAATATAAGGGTGTAAAATTTATGAAAACATTTATGTTTGACATACTAAAATCACATATAAGGCCTTAAGGCCATAACCCATACTCTGTACTTTTGTAAAAACATATATACGACATGTTTTCATGACACTGATGACATGGTTTACACAATATATATAATTAAACACGATGTGATATGCCATAATACATACACAACCCAATCATTACTCCTATTCCAAATTACAGATACATAACAGAGGTTTTGAAAGCCATTTTCTAGAAAACTAAATTACGTAAAGTAGGAATTGGGAAGGAGAATTACCCAGAGTATAACTAATGGGAGAGATGATCAGTGGTGATTCTTTCACAAGTAATTGATAATTATACACTCAAACTTTCTCTCAGACTTCTCAAACTCTCTAATTCTCTCCCTCTCTGATTTGCAGACTTAGAAATAATAAGGAATGAGAAGAAGACGTCGTAATAAAAGACTGGCGCATTGTGGTCAGTTAACCCAGTCATGGGTAACTGATCCCAACTCCCAATAAGACCTTGTTTGGCTAGTTAAATAAATTACAAAACCATTTAATTTAATAAAACTTTTACCATATAGTTTAAATCATGTCACACCCACTTGTACAATAATTCATATATCTTATTTAATTTAATATAAATAAAATATAATAATTTTTCATAATTTCACATAGTCACATAATTAAATATCTCATTAATAAATAATGACAATTTATTAAATCTCTAATTAATAATTACATTAATTAAATAACATCATGCTTAATTAAATATTTCATTTAATTCAATAAGCTCACATAGTCATATACTTGAATAATAAAATTTCTCTACATTAATTTAATAAATGTAACACATATAATTAAATTAATCTACCACAATTGCATCAATTAATTATTTAATCCAATAATTAAATCATCGAAAAATATTTATTTAATTCAATAAATATTAAAATTAATTTACAAAAATCTCATTCGTCACAGAGAAGACCACTTTTGCGTGCCCATACAACACATTCGCTTTCAGGAGAATGTCATTTGGCTTATGTAATGCACCCGCTACCTTCCAACGGTGTATGATGGCCATCTTTTCAGACATGGTGGAGAAAAATGCAAAAGCCTTCATGGACGACTTTTCTGTCTATGGGGATGATTTTGATGCTTGTCAGGAGAATTTGGTGATGGTTTTACAGAGATGCACAGACACGAATTTGGTACTTAACTGGGAAAAGTGCCATTTTATAGTTGAGGAATGGATAATTCTGGGTCACAAGGTTTCATCTAAAGGATTAGAGGTTGATAAAGCGAAGCTGGAAACGATTGAAAAGCTGCCTCTACCAAGTTCAGTTAAGGGAATTCGAAGCTTTTTGGGACATGCCAGGTGACTTCTCTAAAATTGCAAAACCATTGTGCAGTTTTTTAGAGAAGGAGTCAATTTTTAAGTTTGATGAAGATTGTAAGTTGGCATTCGAGATATTGAAGAAGAAATTGACTACAGCTCCAGTTATCATAGCACCGGATTAGAATTTGCCTTTCGAGTTAATGTGTGATGCGAGCGACTATGCGGTTGGAGCTGTTTTGGGTCAACGCCGAGAGAAGGTATTCCATGCCATATACTATGCAAGTAAGACACTCACGGAGACCCAAATGAATTACACAACCACGAAAAAAGAATTACTTGCAGTAGTATATGCCTTCGATAAATTTTGGGCATATTTGATCGGAACAAAGGTTGTAGTCTATACGGATCACTCAGCCATTCGGTACTTAATTTTGAAAAAAGATGATAAGCCATGCCTTATCAGATGGATTCTCCTTCTACAGGAATTTGACTTAGAAATAAAAGATAGAAAGGGGACGGATAATCAAGTTACAGATCATTTATCGAGGCTAGAAAATCAGGATAAAAAGGAAGAGGATAGATGTGTAATTAATGAGTCATTTCCGGATGAGCAACTGTTTGGGATCAATACGAAATTTCCATGGTACGCGGACTTCACGAATTATCTAGTGAGCAACATCCTTCCACTAGATCTTGCACGCCAGCAGAAAAAGAAATTCCCACATGACGTCAAGTGGTACATGTGGGATGAGCCATACCTATTCAAACAGTGCACAGATAAGATGATTAGAAGGTGTGTGCCCTACAGTAAAGTGAAGAACATATTGCATGAATGTCACTCATCTGCATATGGGGGACATTATGGTAGTGAGAGAACAGCGGTAAAAGTACTTCAAGCCGGGTTTTATTGGCCTACATTATTTAAGAACGCCCACCATTTTGTTAAAAGTTGTGATAGATGTCAAAGGGTGGGCAACATATCGAAAAGGAATGAGATGCCACTACAAACAATCTTGGAAGTTGAAATTTTTGATGTTTGGGGCATCGATTTTATGGGGCCATTTCCATCATCGTTCATTAATCAGTACATATTGCTCGCGGTGGACTATGTATCAAAATAGGTTGAAGCCGTAGCACTCCCCACTAATGATGCCAAAGTGGTTCTCAAATTCTTGTAGAAGAATATTTTTACGAGATTTGGCACGCCAAGAGCTATTATAAGTGATGAAGGCAGTCACTTCTTCAATAAATCGTTCACATCTCTTTTGGAAAAATATGGGGTCAACCATAAGGTAGCTACAACATATCATCCCCAAACAAATGGGCAAGCTGAGGTTTCAAACAGGGAAGTAAAGAGAATTTTGGAAAAGGTGGTAAACCTGAATAGAAATGATTAGTCTCTCAGGTTAGACGATGCACTATAGGCCTACTGGACTGCGTACAAGACGCCAATTGGGATGTCACCATATCAATTACTATACGGGAAAGCTTGTCACCTACCTGTCGAGTTACAACACAAAGCCTACTGATTTATTCAGAAACTTAACTTCGATCAAGCAGTTGTGGGTGAAAAGAGACTACTTCAGTTAAACGAGCTCGATGAATTCTGACTTCAAGCTTACGAGAACTCAAAATTATACAAAGAAAAGGTTAAGAAATGGCACGACCAGAAAATCATGCAAAGAACGTTCGAGCCGGGGCAATCAGTACTACTGTTCAACTCAAGGTTGAGGTTGTTTCCAGGAAAGCTAAAATCACGATGGTCGTGCCCATTTACCATCAAAAGAGTTTTCTCACATGACGTCGTTGAACTCTATAGTAGGAATCCATTGGAAAAGTTCAAGGTCAATGGTCAAAGGCTGAAGCATTATTGGGGTGGCAAATCCAACATGGATGTCATCGCAATCACATTATCTGACGTACCATAAACAGGGAGTAGTCAAGCTGAACGACTTAAAATCAAGCGCTAATTGGGAGGCAACCCAATCGTACTTTTATTCTTCATATTTTTATTCATAACCGTTAAATTATAGTTTAGAATAATTAGTAATATAGAATAAGTTCATTTACTAATTAGTTAGGTTGCATGTTCTTGATAATCTCTCCATTATGTTTAAAATTGCTAAAAATCTACTCACATTTATGTTTCATGGAATTGCATGATCTTAAAATGATCATGGTTTGGAGTTGAAGGAAAGAAATAAGCAAAACAGACTCAGTTAACAGAACCCACCCCCGCCGGGGTGGGCCCTTACACGCCTAATACCCCCGCCGGGGCGGGGGTCTCTCAAGTCTAATGACAGGGTGCATGCCCGTTGGGGTGGGCCTCATAGGCACAAAACCCCCCTCCAGGGCGGGGGTCCTGAATTCGAACCAACTCTGTTTCGACAGTTACATCTTATTGCCCACTACTTCTTCTTCCCCAACTAAAACTCCCACTTCACACCACCCACTCTCCACTATCACGTTTTGGAAACTAATACACCATCTTCTCCATCATCCCATTACATTAACATAGTTTCCCATTACACTAACCCATTACTTCATACGATAACCTAGCACCATCACATCATCTCTATAAATTCATTTCCTCTCAACTCAACTTAACCATACATTCAACTCCAACTTCAAAAGCTACGAATTAGAGTTCTTATTGAGGAAAGTGGAATAGAAATTAAGAGTGAGTCACTTATCTTCCAATTCTTCATCTTCTATCACCATAGTTGCCACAAAATCATCAAGTTTGGGGAAATAAAATAGTGTGCACACCAAGTGTTCGATAGATTGTGTGAGTGAAGTTTGGGGGGGGGGGAATAGTTATGTTAAGACTTCCTGAATTCAATGGCATCTAAACCCACATCAAAGATGCAACGGGGAGAGAGTTCTGGCACCACGCCACCATCACAAACCTTCGACCGACGCAAAATTAAAAGTATCACCGCCGCCGACCGTTACGACTACATGGTAACAAAAGCACTTACACCGGAGCGGGGGTTGGCACCGGACCATGTCGACGATGAAATGATGCAACAGATATATCAAAAAGGGTGGAACAAGTTCACGGAGGAACCCGAGGCCACCGTTGTAAGTGTGGTCAAAAACTTTTATGCTAACGCCGAGGACAAGGCCCATTTCAACGCTTTTGTGTGGGGTAGATTAGTTCCGTTCAGTGCCGACGTTATCAACACATACTACCAGTTAAGAGTACCGAGACATTGCCAGTACGTTCACTTACGTGATAATGATCCGGACTTTGAGGCTATTCTGAAGGACATGACTAAGTTGGGAACCACATGGATCAAAGGTCAAAAAGGAGGCACTGTTTTTCACAGTAAGGATCTCAGTAGGTATGGGAAGATATGTTACGCCTTCTTATGTGTAAAGCTATTTCCATCCACGCACACATCTGATGTGACCAAAGAAAAGGCATTACTCTTATATGCAATTGTGCAAGATTTCATCATCGAAGTTGGAGCTATAATCAATTTTTTAATTCGACAGTGCTTACGAGGTAATTTTTTGGGCGGCTTGCCACACCCATCACTCATTTGTGGGTTGTGTCAATAAATGGGTCTTAGATGGTCCGATGATGAACCCACTCAGATGCCGCTTCAGCTACTAGATTCTAGAATGATTGCACGATATGCGGTGTGGGCCGGGGGGGGAGTCACATCCTAGAGAAGTAGGCTTTATATTTCCCTTAGCTTCGAAGGACGAGGCTGACGCTGAAGACACCTCGGATGATGATGAGTTTCAGGAGGATGCGACGATGGGAGAGCAAGAAACAGAGGCGGCACCACAACCCGACGCCATATCTGGTCCTCAGTTCCTTAACTTTCAACGCCAAGTGGATGAGCATAACAAGGAAGCACGAAGGGAGATGCGGCGACTCGCAGCAAGGCAAGACCACATGTTTGAGGCCATGAATCTATCCTTCGCATCCTTGAATACGACACTACAGAGCTTCAATCCAAATGCTCAATTCTCGTACCAGCCGCCAGCCCCAATGCCAAGGTTTCCACCAAGTGACTCTGATGAAGAAGAACAACCACCACCACCCCAGACTTAGGCGATTACAGGGAAGTCCTCACATATTTATTGCTATATCTATACAATGAAGGCATTGTAATTTTCAAGTTTTGGGGGATTTAGTTTCATGTTTGCATTTCATGTTTGCATATTTGATTTCATTAGCTAATTTTGCATATGTTAATTCATTGTTTAGTTTAGGATTTTTAAATGTTGCATTCATGTAATCATGTAGTTGCATAGTAGCTTAGGAGCATAAATAGTCTTTATTTATTACTACATCATGTATATTATGTTTGCCCTATATAAAAAAATATTTAGTTAGTATTGTGTTATTTTGCATATGTCCAACAGTTGTTGTAGTTCATTGTTATTTTGGCCAATGATGAGATTGGGATTAAGTAGATAAATACAGTACCCAGTATTAGAGCAATGATGTAATTTTGAGTTATGAATTGAATCTTTTACATGTTTGATACTGGTATAAAAAGGTTTGCACATCAATAACACTTATGTGAACTGATTAGTTCAAATTGATATATAAGAATGTTCTAAAGGATAATGCTAGTTTGAATGAAAGAATGACAGGAACAAGTAGTAATGGCTAAAGTTAGACACAAACCTAAGTTTGGGAGAATATTTGGGGTATATAAGGTATATAAAAAAAAGTATGAATAAACATCGTGGCGTGTTTGTCTAGTTTTGTGGCCTTTATTACTTGAGTAAGTAAGCCTGAGGGGATTGTCTTTACACCTAGCGTCCTAAGGTCTTAATGGTCTGGGAGTCGTTGGTCGAAAGCTCGTTAAGGTAGTATTGAAAAGCTTAAGAGAATAAGACATTACATAGCTATGTGTATATAAAAAAAATGAATAAAACGAGAAATAAGATCAAAAAGCCCCTGTAGATGAAAAATAAAGCATAAGTATTCCATGTCGACCCTCAATATTGGTAATTATTTGAATTTGGTTGGATTTAGATTATTTTTGGATTTCTTGAGTTTACACTGTATGATGCCTTCTAAGAGAGTTGTTAAGTATTAAATTTGCAATTGTATCAGTTAGCATGAATGTTGAGCACACACACACTATAACAGTAATAACGGTTTAAGATTTGAGGATTGATAAGGAGTTATTGATTGGTTTGATATGAAGTGTTGTAGTGTTTGCTTGATATCTCTAAGGCCGAAGGAATAATTTTGATTCTATGATACTGTTGGATTCGTAGACATATAGATTAGATAAATCACATATTGTTGCATTGCATTGCATAGCATGTTAGTTTGTTTTATGCTCGAGGACTAGCACATTTTAAGTTTGGGGGATTTTGATAAGTGGGTTTTATACCCGCGAATCGGTTTCTAATTCAAGCTTAATCGGTGTTAATTCCTTGTTCTCATGTTCATTTTTACTTGTATATTATTATTTTATGTGTAGGTTTGGTGGTATGGCACATGATCAAAACAAGGGAGAAAGTGTGGCAAGAAATGGAGAAAGTGGAGCAAAACATGATCAGTTGACAGAGCCTACCCCCGTCGGGGCAGGCCTATTTTTGGAAGTAGAGTAGTCCCTGTTGTTTTCAAACTTTGCTAGGACGTGAGCTTTAGTACATGGAATGCTTTGGGACTCTAGATGGTGGGGGATTGCACTCAAAATGTGTGAGTAAATATATAATGACATCAAAAACAACAAGAGCAATGTCACGCAAGGAATTAACAGAGATTAAGGACAGATTTTGGAGTAAGCATTGGAGTGAAGATATTGAAGGATTTTCATATCAATTGCAGATTGGATTAAAGTGAAGAGTGTTCTGAATTATTCTTCATCTCTAGTCTTATATTTGTAATTGGAAGGATGTTTTCTTTAATTTATTCAGTTATTACTTCATTGATGATGAACTAAATACTTTTTAGGCTTATGACGGATCTTTAAGTGGAACAATGGTTATGTAACTTTGATTTTTAGTTTAATAAGCTATTATCCAGTTTATCTATATTAATTTGAGCTTGAATTTATGAGTTGCCTGATCAACAATTCTTTGTGGACTTGTATGAATTCGAGTGAGGAAGTACGAGTCTAGACTTAGTTAATATAGCATGTGTTCTTGAATTTTGTGAATGAACAGAATCTTGATGAATGTTTGGGTAGAGATATGCTTGATATCGCATGTAATCAGATAAAGAGCTTAAATTTAAACCTTCTTTGATTGTAATTCATATAGAGATATAGTGAGTTAGTTGATTAAGGTGTTTAACTTGATTCTATCTAATTTGTAGATTTGAGTTAATACGATATTAGTACATCGAGAGGTGACTAGTTCTACTTTCGTGTTATTGATTAATAAACTGGGATAGTAAATTAAACTGGAATAAAGGTGTAATAATCAGAGTGATGCTTATAGTGAAGTCGTAAGCTTAATTCTCCAAAATTTGTTTGAAAAATTCAATTTTTAGGGTTTGTTGATTGTTTGGTAATTTTAATATTTTTAATATTTTTAGTACAAACTGGAAATTTTTTAGTTTAATAAAATTAGAATTAATAGGAAACTGCTAATTTTGAGGGTTAAATTCTCACTAAATTTCCATGTGGGAACGATACTCTACTTACTATTATATTACTTGTTGACCACGTATACTTGTGTGCTGTGCGTAATTAGATTTTACCCAACAAATATTCTTTTTATCGGGGAATATTCGTACGACGACGCAATCATTGGTGGACCACATAACGGAATAACTGTCAGATATAGAAAGCGACAGAAATAACCTTTTTATAAAATAACGGCAAGACTTTTACCGTTAAACTGTTGAAATACCCGGTGATAAAAGTACAGTAATATGTGTTGTCGCACAGTAGTACACGGTATTACACAATATCTCTGATTATTGATGCTTACGAAAGAAGTCACTCCGTTTTATTCAATAATTTCCACCGTAGTTGCTACATAGTATCTCATATTATTGATTCAATATCATCTGCACAATATTTTATATTATTAGATCAATAATTGAGACGACACAATTATTCATATTATTATTTGTATTATCTACAATGTCTAAAAGTTCTGTCGAGGAAAGGGGTTTGGTTATTTAATTGTGCGCCAGTAAGGAAAAATCCTTATCAGAAAGCCCCCTCTTTCTTGGAAACGATCTGGTTGTCAATATTGTGGGTTATAATATTAAATGATGAATAATTTCTGAAAGATTAAAAATGTGTTGATTGAAGATAAGTGATTTGTGGTAAATATTTATTTAATTTTTGATATAAATAGAGGGGCTTGTTATGAACCGTTTGTTGTAAGTTTAACTTATTATTTCATGGGGAGATGTGCTAATTTTTTAGACCGTTGGTTGAAGTTTTAATAGTAAATCAATATGGACTGTCAGTTAAAGTTTTAATAGTAAATCAATATGCACTGTAAGACCTCAACTTTTTATGAATAAAGATCTAATTTTCTCTTAATATTAATTTGAATAATAAAGTGCTAATTTGATATAATGCTATAGTTATGGGTGATATGTGCAAATTTTGCAAAGTTAGCAACTTGTCATAAAATATTCGTTTTATCGGGGAATATTCGTTTTGGTCAGGGGATAATCTTTTTTTCTAGGAATATTTCTACGACGACGCAATCATTGGTGGACCACATAACGTAATAACTGTCGGATATAGAAAGCGACAGAAATAACATTTTTATAAAAAAAAATAACGGCAAAACTTTTACGGTTAACTGTTGAAATACCCCGTGATAAAAGTACAGTAATACGCGTGGTTGCATAGTAGCACACGGTATTGCACAATATCTCTGATTATTGATTCTTATGTAAGAAGTCACTCAATAATTGATACAGTAAAAATTGCACAGTCTTTCATATTATTGATGCAATAATTGTTACACTGATAATTAAATAGTATTTTACATTATTGATTCAATAATTGTCACGACACAGTAACTCATATTATTAAAATGATATTATTAGATAATATTATTGATAATGTCTAGAAAGCTCTGCCGAGAAAAGGGGTTAGGTTATATTATTGTGCGCCAATAAAGAGAAATCATTATCGAAAAGCTCCCTCTTTCCTGGGAACGATCTGATTGTCAGTATTGTGAATCTATAATATTGATTAAAAATAATTATTGAAGAATTTTAAATAATTGATGAATATGGTAAGTAAATATTTCTTCAATTTTGATATAAATGGAGAAATTTTAGAATGAACATTTGTCGAAAGTTTGTTATATTTTTCTATGAAACCATAATTATCTTCTCCGATAATATATTTATATATTATTATAATATTACATTATTATAGTATAATGTGATAATATAATAGTATAATTTTTATAATTTAAATGGTAATATTATTATAATAAATTTATAGTATAAGAATAAAATGAGGAGGAAGAGAGTAAATTGAATTTGAATTCCTTTTTAATTATAATTTTTAAAAACATGTGATAAATGGTGGAGTGAGCAAGTTGGCTTTGAAAAACTTTGTTTCAAAATGGGTGTGCTGCTAGTTCATCCATATGTGAAATTGTTAGAAGTGGTGTGCTAACATTTTCTTATAAATAGGTTGCTTAGTTAAACAATGAAACTCACACCAGAATCAGAAAGTTCTCTCTCTATAATATTGAGCGTATTTCTTGTGAGTATAAGGATATTTTGAGTGTTGATAACAGTGCAAGATTTCCTCAATATAATCTCCGTTATTCCAGTCAGGACTACTTTCCTACTAAGGTAAAGGATGTTATTTTCTTTCAATACTCGTAAATGATATTATTTCCTTCCATACTCGTAAGGGATATCATTTTTTTTCATACTCCATATTACGTAAGAGATATTATTCCATCTCATATTCCTAAATTTAAACTTAATATGGTAAGTATTGCTTATATAATTCCTGAAATGATTAGAAATTTCTTAAGGATTACGCTTCATCCAATATCATTTTACTGGAATATTGGTCTAAAATTTCTTATTAAATTTTAATCTTTTCATGTCTGGGTACTATTCATACAGTATTATTCATAGGTACTATTCATACGGTACTATTCATGAGTAATGTTCACAACAGAATTTAATTTCTTTTCTTTGTCTAAGTTATCTTTTATGAATCTTATTCTTAAAATTGAATCCATGTTATGATCTCATTCGATTAATTCTTTATATCATTATCATCATCCTCATGCTTATATTGTGTTGAAAGTCATCTTTGGTCCGTAGTGAAAAGATAAACTGTTGATTAATATCTTTGGCCCGTAGTGCAAAGATGAATTGTTGATTGATATCTTTAGCCCGTAGTGCATAGATAATTCGTTGATTGGAAATAATTATTGATTGATGTTACAGGGATAAAATATTGATGATAGACTTTTAAAATCATAAGAAGATAGTAGACATCATACTCTACTTGACTCTTGTAATGGATTGTTGTTTCTGCTGCAGTTGTTGATCTAAAACTTGTTGTCTTTTGTATTCTACCAGATTTTTCCCTGTTGAGGACTAAGGATAATTTGTTATTCACTATCTTAGTCATAATGTTCTTTACTGGGCTAGTTGAGCTCACTCTTTTCCTTTTAGTTCCATTATTCTTCTCAGGAGGCGAGAATATAGTTGGGACTAGTCGGGGAGTGGAGTAATGATTCGAGATGGTTATTATAGCAGTCCTCACTATTTTTGTAAAATAGTGTAAAAATAATTGTAATGAGGACTTTATTTGAGTTTGGATATTGTCTACAAGACAATATTTGTATTAAAACTCACAGCACATGTGTTGTCGTATTTTGCACGACAGCTGTATTAATGAAGTTTATATTTGGTTTCTGTGTCATGTATTTGGCGACTCAAAATGGGTTGTATGGACTTATTTTGGGGGTGTCACAGTTGGTATCAGAGCTTAGGGATATGATCTTTGGTGGAGATCTGGGATTAGAACTAGGAGGGGAGAGACGAGTAAATCCTTTGTTAGTGTGTCCTACCTAAGCTTATTTGTTTGGTCGGTCAGAATATAGGGATAATATGTGGCATGTAAATTTCTTTAATTAACCCTTATTTTGTGGCAGTATTTGAGAATGGCATCTAAAAATTTTGAGATGAGCAATGGAGCACGTGAGACCGTTGAGATACCGCTAATCAATAACCAGGATAATGTACATCAGAAAGGCAATAATCCTCATGTAAACAACAACACCGACCAAATGTTGAACGATATGATGTTTAGGAGCTTTTTACAATTCATGCAACACCAAACGAGAGAAACTTCTATTCAAAATGTAGGTGGAAACAATGGCAACTCACAGTTGGTCACTGCTAAGCAATTCAAGGAGTTGGGACCGTCGAAGTTTTTGGTAAAGCAAAGCCACTTAAGGCAGAGGCATGGATTAAGCAGATTATCAAGATATTTGATGTCTTAAGATGCACTGAAGAGCAAAAGGTTCCCTTCGTTACCTTTTTATTACGCGGAGAGGCAGATTACAGGTGAAAATCTGTAAAACATACTCATCTATTCGCACTTAAGATGTCTTGGGAGAAGTTCTGAGAATTATTCAACGACAAGTACTTTCCAAAAAGTATTCGTCACATGAAGGAGGTGGAATTTATCTAACTAGAGTAGAACAATATGACTATATCACAATACGAGGCTAAGTTTGCGGAGTTATCCCGGTTTGCATCTCATTTGGTAGATAATGAGGAGCGAATGACGCGAATGTTTCTGATAGATTTGAAACTCGAAATTTGTCAACATCTCATCTCTCATAAACTTTGTGTGTATTCAGATGTTGTGAATAGAGCTCAATTATTGGAGCGGGATTATGAGTCAGCTCAACCAAAAGACAGCAACTGACATCACGATAATAGTCATACCAGTGGCAACAGTCATCAAAGCATGATAACAATTGTGCCAAAAATGGTAACCACTTCGGTGGTAATTCTAGTCAAGATAATAGAAGAAATGATTCAAGTGGAAATTTTAAAAAGAGAAAATTCAACAATGACGGGAAGACATCGGCAGCAGCACCAGCACTAGCAACCGTTTCTAGGAGAGGAGAACGACTGCCAGTTAGATGTTACAAATGCGAAGAGGAGGGACACATAAGTCCAAATTGTTCACAGCCTTCTAAGGTGTGTTTCAGTTGTGGAAAGGACGGTCACATAGCCCAATTTTGTTATGTAGCGAAGTCAAGTTTAACTGGGACGGTGGCACCAAAACCGGCTACAGATAAAATAAAGTCGGTGGTTCAAGGGAGAGCGTTTGTCGTGACGTCCCAAACGGCGAGGAACTCGAACGAAGTTATTACGGGTAAGCTAATCATAAACTCATGCGAAGTTTATACCTTATTAGATATTGGTTCTACCCATTCTTTTATTTCACCTGCTTGTGCTCAACGTTTGAACTTGACCCCTGAGAAATTAGACTTTAACTTATCTGTGAAAACTCCGTTAGGAGAAACCTTCCTTACATCCACTATTTATAAATCTTGCTTGATTCAAATTGGCACCATCACATTAGCTTTTGATCTCATCTCTTTGAAAATACTTGCATTTGATATGATTTTAGGGATTGATTGGTTAACTACTTATCATGTTAAAATTGATTATTTTCGTAAGGTCGTTAGTTTTCATATTCCTAACCAACCTATTATGCGAATTCAAGCAACCAAACCACTAAAGTCAATCACTTTCATATCAAGTCATAAAGTCATTCGTTTATTGAAAAATGGATGTCAAGCTTTCTTAGCCCATGTCATGGATTTAAATAAAAATACGTCATATTAGAATAATATTTCTGTTATTAATGAATTTCCTGACGTATTTCCTGAAAAACTTCCTGGCCTACCCCAAGAGCGTGAAATCAAATTTTGTATTGACCTTGAACCTGGTACAAAACCCATTTCGAAAATCCCATATCGAATAGCTCCTATTGAACTTCAGGAGTTAAAAACCCCAACTACAGGAATTGTTAGACATTGGTTTCATTCGTCCTAGTACATCTCCTCGGGGTGCTCCTGTTTTATTCGTAAAGAAGAAAGATGGGAGTATACGACTTTGCATTGACTACCGGGAGTTGAACCATGTCACCATCAAATATAGGTACACGTTACCTCCCATTGATGACCTGTTTGACCAGTAGCAAGGTGCTAAATTCTTCTCAAAGATCGATATTCGTTTCGGATATCATCAGTTAAAGATTAAAGCTGATGACATTCCAAAGACTGCTTTCAGGACTCGGTACGGGCATTACGAATTCCTAGTCATGTCTTTGGATTGACTAATGCTCCTGCGGCCTTCATGGATATGATGAACTGAGTATTCAAGGAATATTTGGATCATTTTGTGGTTGTCTTTATTGATGACATCCTTATCTACTCCAAAAACCGTGAAGATTATGTGCAACACTTGAGACTGATACTCCAAAAGATTCGTGAAAACAAGATATATGCTAAGTTGAAGAAATGAGAGTTTTGGCTTGAAGAAGAAGCATTCCTTGGGCACGTGATATCGAAGTATGGAATATCATTTGACCCGGCAAAGATTGAAGTAATACAAAGTTGGGAGCAACCTAAGTCAGTAACCGAAGTACGTAGCTTTCTGGGCTTAGCTGGTTATTATCAGAGATTCGTGGAAGGATTTTCTCGAATCGCTACTCCATTAACTCAGCTGACTCGAAAAGATACAAAATTTAGATGGAGCCAGGAATGTGAGAAGAGCTTCCAAGAACTCAAGAGGAGACTTTTTTCAGCACCTGTTCTGACAATACCATCAGGTTCGGAGAGATTTGTCATCTACAGTGATGCTTCAGGCAGAGGTTTAGGATGTGTTCTAGTGCAACATGGAAAAGTCATAGCCTATGCCTCACAACAACTTAAAGAATATGAGAGGAATTATCCTACTCATGATCTAGAGTTGGCAGCAGTCGTTTTCGCACTAAAGATTTGGAGACACTACTTGTATGGGGAGAAAGTGGAGATCTATACAGATCATAAAAGCCTCAAATATTTCTTCACCTAAAAGGAACTCAACATGCGGCAACGGAGTTGGCTCGAGCTGTTGAAAGATTACGACCATGCCATTTAATACCATCTTGGAAAAGTGAACGTGGTAGCTAATGCGTTGAGTAGAAGATCTTATGCGGGTATGAGTGCGATGTTGTTAATATAAAGACCTATTTTGTATGACTTACAAAGGATGGAGATAGAGTTAAAGACTCCAAGTACCCACGTGATGATGTCAAATATACGAGTAGAACCGACTTTAATCGATAGAGTTAAAGCTGCTCAAGCCACAGACCCAGAGCTGATGCGTATGAAGAAGAAAGTACAAGAAGGTGATATTCCAAAAGCAAGAATCGACGAAGAAGAAATAATTTGAGTCAACTCCAGACTTTGTGTTCCTAACGACTCTAATTTGAAGTACAAAATTATGATGGAGGCGCATAACATACCGTTTGTAATCCATCATGGAAGTACTAAAATGTATCGTGATCTTCGACATAAATTTTGGTGGAGCAATATGAAGTGAGAGATCGCGGAGTTTATCTAAAGGTGTTTAACGTGTCAACGTGTCAAGGCGGAAAATCAAGTACCAAAAGGTCCATTGCAACTACTTGAAATTCTATAATGGAAGTGGGAGCACATCAGCATGGATTTAATTATCAGACTTCCAAAGGTTTCTCAAGGCATAGATGCAATTTGGGTCATTGTCGATAGATTAACCAAGTTTGCTCATTTATTGCCTATACGAGAAACTTATTCACTTGAACGCCTTGCTCGTATGTACATAAATGAGATTGTGAGATTGCATGGTATGACAGTATCCATAGTTTCTGATCGAGACCCAAGATTCACTTCACGATTTTGGGTCAGTTTGCAGAAAGCTATGGGCACAGATTTACGATTCAGTTCTGCATATCATCCCAAACGGACGGGCAGTCGGAAAGGACTATTCAAACTCTTGAAGATCTATTGAGACTCTGTGTTCTAGACTTCAAAGGAATTTGGGACAAGTATTTACCATTGGTGAAATTCTCCTGCAACAACAGTTATCAAGCAAGTATAGGCATGGCTCCATTTGAGGCGTTGTACGGATGAAAGTGTCATTCTCTAGTATGATAGGATGAGGTGGGTGAAGCAACGTTGTTGGGACCAAAAATGGTACGCATGACTAAGAAAAAGATTCAAATGATCCAGCAATGTATACAAACTTCACAAGGTCGACAAAAGTGTTATGCTGGTCTTCATCGAAGGGGCGTGGAGTTCAATGTTGGAGATCATGTACTGTTACGTGTTGCTTCATGGAAAGGAGTTACAAGATTTGGAAAGAGAGTAAAGCTCAACCCTCGATTCATTGGTCCAATTGAAATCCTCGACCGAGTAGGAACTATGGCCTATAGACTCACTTTACCACCAAGTATGCATCATGTTCATAACATTTTTCACATATCCATGCTACATAAATATGTGAAAGACCTGAACCACATTATTGAATTAGAACCAGACGAAATAGCAGAAGATTTAACGTATGAAGAGGTACCTGCTAAAATCTTGGATAAGAAGGAACATATTTTACGCTCAAAGGTTATACCTCAAGTCAAAGTTTAATGGAGAAACCACGATATTGTGGAAATGACCTGGGAGTTAGTATCTGAAATGAAAATAAGGTATTCTCACCTCTTTGACATACCAGGTACGTACATCAATTCCGAGGACGAAATTTCATAAGGAGGGGAGGTTGTAAAACCCTAAATTTTTATAAATAAAGATTTAATTTTCTCTTAATATTATTTTTTATAATAAGGTGTTGATTTGATATAATTCTATGGCTATGAGTGATATGTGCAAATTTTGCAAAGTAAGCAAGTTATCATAAAATATTCATTTTATCGGGGAATATTCGCTTTGGTCCGAGAATACTCTTTTTGTCGGGAAATATCCGTACGACGGCGCAATCATTGGTGGACCACATAACGAAATAACTGTCGGATATAGAAAGAAACAGAAATAACCTTTTTATAAAAAAAAATAACGACAAAACTTTTACGGTTAACTGTTGAAATACCTGATGATAAAAGTACAGTAATACGCATGGTTGCACAGTAGCACACAATATTGCACAATATCTCTGATTATTGATTCTTACATAAGAAGTCACTCAATAATTGATACAGTAAAAATTACACAGTCTTTCATATTATTGATGTAATAATTGTTACACTGTTAATTAAAAAGTATTTTACATTATTGATTCAATAATTGTCACGACACAGTAACTCATATTATTGAAATGATATTATTAGATAACATTATTGATAATATCTAGAAAGTTCTGTCGAGGAAAGGGGTTAGGTTATATAATTGCTCGCCAATAAAGAAAAATTCTTATCGGAAAGCTCCCTTTTTTTGGGAACGATCTGGTTGTCAATATTATGAATATATAATATAAATTAGAAATAATTATTGAAGAATTATAAATAATTGATGAATATGGTAAATAAATATTTCTTCAATTTTGATATAAATAGAGAAATTTTAGAATAAACATTTGTCAAAAGTTTGTTATATTTTTCTATGAAACCATAATTATCTTCTCCGATAATATATTTATATATTATTATAATATTACATTATAATAGTATAATGTGATAATATAATAGTATAATTTTTATAATGTAAACGGTAATATTATAATAATAAATTTATGGTATAAGAATAAAATGAGGAGGAAAAGAGCAAATTGAATATGGATTCCTTTTTAATTATAAATTTTAAAAACATGTGATAAATGGTGGAGCAAGCAAGTTGGCTTTGAAAAACTTTGTTTCAAAATGGATGTGCTGCTAGTTCATCCGTATGTGAAATTGTCAGAAGTGGTGTGCTAGCATTTTCCTATAAATAGGTTGCTTAGTTAAACAATGAAACTCACACCAGAATCAGAAAGTTCTCTCTCTATAATATTGAGCGTATTTCTTGTTAGTATAAGGATATTTCGAGTGTTGATAATAGTGCAAGATTTCCTCAATATAATCTCCATTATTCCAGTCAGGACTACTTTCCTACTAAGGTAAAGGATGTTATTTTCTTTCAATACTCGTAAATGATATTATTTCCTTCCATACTTGTAAGGGATATCATTTTCTTTCATACTCCATATTACGTAAGTGATATTATTTCATCTCATATTCCTAAATTTAAACTTACTATGGTAAGTATTGCTTCAATAATTCCTGAAATGATTATAATTTTCTTAAGAATTGTGCTTCATCTAATATCATTTTACTAGAATATTGGGCTAAATTTTTTTAATAAATTTTAATCTTTTCATGTCTGGGTACTATTCATATGGTGCTATTCATGTGCACTATTCATTCGATACTATTCATGAGTACTGTTCACAACAGAATTTGTCCAAGTTATCTTTTATGAATCTTATTCTTGAAATTGAATCCATGTTATGATCTCATATTATTGATTCTTTATATCATTATCGTCATCTTCATGCTTATATTGTGTTAAAATTCATCTTTGACATGTAGTGCAAAGATGAACTGTTGATTGATATATTTGGCCCGTAGTGCAAAGATGAATTGTTGATTAATATCTTTGGCTCGTAGTGCAAAGATGGATAGGTGTTTGACATGATCATGACCACTGGTGATACAAACGATTATCTTTGGCCCGTAGTGCATAGATAATTCGTTGATTGGAAATAATTATTGATTGATGTTACAAGAATAAAATATTGATGATGAACTTTTAAAATCATAAGAAGATAGTAGACATCATGCTCTACTTGACTTTTCTAATGGATTGTTATTTTCGCTGCAGTTGTTGATCTAAAACTTGTTGTATATTGTATTCTATCAAATTTTTCCCTGTTAAGGATTAAGGATAATTTTTTCTTCATTATATTAGTCATAATATTTTTTTATTGGGCTAGTTGAGCTCACATTTTCCCTTTTGGTTCTATTGTTCTTCTCAAGAGGCGAAAATATAGCTGGGACTAGTTGGAGAGTGGAGTAATGATTCAAGATGGTTATTATAGTAGTCCTTACTATTTTATAAAATAGTGTAAAAATAATTGTAATGAGGACTTTATTTGAGTTTGGATATTGTCTACAAGACAATATTTGTATTAAAACTCACAGCATATATATTGTCGTATTTTACACGACAGTTGTATTAATAAAGTTTGTATTTAGTTTCTGTATCATGTATTTGACGACTCAAAATGGGTTGTGTGGACCTATTTTGGGGGTGTCACATGGACCGTCAGTTGAATTTTTAATACTAAATTAATATGGACCATCAGTTGAAGTTTTAATAGTAAATCAATATGGACAGTCCATTTTAATAGTAAATCAATCTAGATCGTCTGTGAATCTGTTACTATTTAGTTTATTCTCCTATAAATAAAAGCTCATTACTTCCTTTTTTTCTCACCAATTTATTAAAACTCTAGAGAGAGAAACTATAGAGAGATAATAAGAGAGAAAGAAGAATAGTATTCTGCTACTACACTATTATAGTATTCAATCTCCTACTAAGGTAAGGGATATTATTTCTTTCGTATTCGTAAAGGATGTTATTTTCTTCATACTCATAAGGGTTGTCATTATATTCCTTATTAATCTGTGGGAATAACATGTCTATGCGGATTATCGCATTCCTGGTAAATAACCCTTCGTATTCATCCTTTATTAATTTGTGGGTATAACATGTCTAAGCGGATTATCGCATGTCTGGTGAATAACTCTTCGTATTCATTTTTTATTAATCTGTGGGTTTAACATGTATACGCGAATTATCGCATGCCTGGTGAATAATCCTTCGTATTCATCCTTTATTAATTTGTGGGTATAACCTTTCCACGTGGATTACCGCATGCATGGTGAATAATCTTTCGTATTCATTCTTTATTAAATTGTAGAAATGATCTGTCTACGCAGATTACTGCATGACGGGTGAAAATCTATTTGCAGTTTCATATATTCTTTCATACTCGTATGAGATATCATTTCTTTTGTACTCATCAAGGGATACTGTCTTCTTTCCTATTTCTCCATTTATTGTACGAATTTATTGTTTATTTCCATAACCATATGATTAAATGGTGAAAACCCTTGAAATTAGTGGAATATTCTTAATAGTTTATGCTTCATCTAGTATCATTTCACTATTGGTCTGAACTTTCTTATTGAAATTTTAATCTTTTCATGGCAGTATACTATTCATGTCGGGGTACTATTCATTCGGGATACTATTCATTCAGGGTACTTTTCATTCGAGTACTATTTATTCGGGGTATTATTCACGGGGTACTCTTCACGATAAAATTGGTTTCTTTTCAGTCCAAATTATTTTTGACACATGAATATCATTCTTGAATTTTACTCCACAATTAGTTATCATGTTGACAATTTAGACATTCTTGAACTCTGAATAAATTAAATTATAAATTTTTAATATTTATCCTTGATCTCACTTGATTGATTCTTTATATCATTATCATCATCCTCATGCTTATATTGTGGTGAAAGTCATATTTGGCCCGTAGTGCATAGATGGACTGTTGATTGGTATGATTATAACCAGAAATTATGTATTGGTATAATCATGACATGTAATGTTACAGACAAAGATTTGTGGTAAAAGTCCTCTTTGGCTCATAGTGCATAGATAGACAGTTGTTTGGCATAATCATGACCACTGGTGATACAAACGATTAGCTTTGGCCCGTAGTGCATAGATAATTCGTTAATTAGAAATAATTATTGATTGGTGTTAAAAGGATAAAATATTGATGATAGAGTTTTAAATCATAGAAGATAGTAGACATCATGCTTTACTTGACTCTTCTAATGGATTGTCATTTTCGCTGCAGTTGTTGATCTAAAACTTGTTGTCTATTGTATTCTATCAATTTTTTTCCTTTTGAGGACTAAGGATAATTTGTTCTACATTATCTTAGTCATAATATTCTTTACTGGACTAGTTGAGCTCACCCTTTTCCTTTTGGTTCCATTGTTCTTCTCAGGAGGCAAGAATGTAGCTAGGACTAGTCGGGGAGTGAATGGTCTGAGATAGTTACTATTGAAATCTTCACTATGTTGTGAAATAGTGTGATAATAATTGTAATGAAGACTTAATTTGAGTTTGGATATTGTCTACGAGACAATATTTGTATTAAAACTCTCAGCTTATGTGTTGTCGTATTTTGCACGACAGTTCAATAGTTGTATAAATGAAGTTTGTATTTGGATTCTGTACCATATATTTGGCGACTCAGAATGGGTTGTGTGGACCTATTTTGGGGGCGTCATAGGCTTATTGCAGCATATAATGATATAGTCCTTAATGCTGATAGAAGGTTTTGTTTCCAGCACTTGCACCGGAACTTTGCTAATGGTGGGCATAGAGGTATGCAACTAAGGGAATTATTATGGAATTGTGAAAGGGCCAGTAATAGGATGAAGTTTAAGCACTCAATAGAGGAATTGAAAAAGGTTGATCCTAAGGCAATCGAGTGGCTAGCTGACAAGCCACCCAAACAATGGTCAAAATCACATTTCAGTCCATATCCAAAATGTGATATTTTGACTAACAATATATGTGAGAACTTCAATGGGATGATCAAGTTGACAAGAGAGAAGCATATCCTCAGTATGCTTAAGGATATTAGGGACTTGTTGATGAAAAGGATGGCCTTTAATAGAGAGGTATGCAAGAGATGGTATGGTGACCTTTGTCCTACTGCACTAGAAAGGTTAGAAACTGGTAAAAAAATTAGTAGGAGAATCAATCCCTATACCTGCTAGTGAATTTAGATAGAAAGTAAGGACAATGTATGGAGATTAGTACTCAGTTGATTTGGACACAAAGGGATGCAGTTGTAGGCGATGTAACATAACTGGCATACCATGTAGTCATGTCATTGCTTGTATGTCTTTCAAAACCCTGAATCCTAGTACATTTGTCAATGATCTCTACAATATTAGTACTTATCAGTTAGTTTATGCACCAATCATTGCTCCAATGGGGAGTTCAGATATGTGGGAAGCTAAGGTTCAAGGTAGTTCAATAATGATACCTCCAACACACAACAAATTTCCTAATAGGCCAAAGAAGTTAAGGAAAAGGAATAGGGAAGAACCAAAACCAAGAGGAGATAGTAGTCATGGGAATTTAGGGGAAAAATTCAGAATTCTCTTATATGCAGAGTTTGTTGGCAGTATAGACATAATTTAAGATTTCACAAGAAGCAAAAAGGGAACCAACCTACTAATGAAACTGCAGTTAAAGAAGAAAGCAATGAAGCTGCAGTCAATCAAGAGGAAATACATTTAACACCACCTGTTACAACTTAGCAATCCCAAACAAGATCAAAACTACCAGTAAGTAATATAACACTTTACTTCTTTCTTTGGATACTTTTGGTAATTTATTGACCTTTTTTTATATTTTATTTTAGTTCATTAGGACCTCGACATCTTAAGGAGGTCAGAAAGGAACAAATTTTGGCCTTGCTGCTGTAAGTATTCATTTGGTTCATATATATCTTCAGTCCTTTTTTATTACAGTGTTCAGTTTGAATGAGGATCACTCATATTTTGTCTTTTGTAGGTAACATCTCAAGGAGGTGAGCAAGGAATAAATGATGTTGGCAATACTGGTGTAAGTATTCATTTGGTTCACATATATATTCAGTCCTTTTCTATTACGGTGTTTATGTTGAATGAGGATCATTCATGTATTGTCTTTTATAGGTTCAAAGTGGCATAAATGGAATACATGATAGGAGTTGGCTTTGTGATGGAGTATGTCAAACACAATCCTCTTATAAAGGGACAACATCATTGTCAAATGGGGGAAGAATCATGTTACTTTGAAGAACTTGAAATCTTTTGTGCAAGGGTCTGGTTCTGGGAACTAGGGGGTTATGAATAGGACTAGTAAACTACATATTTAGGGTATATAATATACTTTTTGGGGCTGCTACTTCATATAATTTTTGGGGCTGCTTCTTGATACATTTGATGCATTTGTTGGGGTTACTACTTCATATATTTCATACATTTTGATGTGAAACTTTGCAAACTTAAGAACTACATGTTTATAGTTTGCAAAGTTTCAATGGTGATGTGCTATATCACAAACATATGTTAACCTGTAAATGGTGAATGATGAACTCCAATGATGTAATATGTTAATAGTTAAGGATATTATGTTACTGGTCAGATGTTGAATGTTGTAATATGTTAATGGTGAAGGTTTTGTACTCTATTATTACCAAACTAGTGTACTCATTTTTGTGTGATTGAACTCTGTTTTCTGTTTTGAATGATGTAGTCTATTAATATTGAATGGTGTTCCTCTAGTCGAACTCAACTTTTCATGCATAACAATGAAGATTAATATTACATAGATTATATACTAGAAACATCATTTCCCATAAATTTCATACACATTACAATACTCAATAATAGTACTATTATTCGTCTATAAATTTTCTCTCATCTATGCAGCTTTATTAGTTCTTTCTTAGTTGCAGAAATCCTTCTCAAGAGGCTAAGAATAACTTGGACTGAGGTTTGCTTTGGAAGATCATGTCAGCAAAAGAAACCACATCCTTGAACTCTAATAGTTTGGCAAGAAAAAAAATCTCCTACCTGGATTTCTGTTAGTCCAAGATGTCCTGAGTTCAATCGGAAGATGGCAGTGACACAAAAATGCAGCCATGAAATTTTTAGGTATGCCCTTTCTCTACACTTCTCTTTCTCTGTACCTTCTTTTTCTCCTTCTCTTTCTTTTGTTCTTCTACTCCTTTTTCTCTTTCCACCATAAGAGTTGATATATAAGGGGTGGTCAACATTGTCTATTGGACTGACATGGATGGAGGGAAAGTAATAGGGACAGTTGGAGGGAAATACATATATACATGGAATTATTTAGTTTTATTGACAAAATACACTGCAAAATACAAATACAGTGAAATACACTCCTTCTCTGGTGCCACGTCAGCATTTAGACGTATTTTTTGTCCGGAAAAGATCTTGGGGTCACTTTTGTTTACTTAAGTGTACTTGGAGTATTCTAATGTAAGGTTTTAAATATTAGGGTCACAAGTGTAAAAGGGGTCTACTTCGAGGGACAGAAGTGTATTTGACCCATAAAAAAAAGCTTGATCCTTTTAATTTTGAAATTTTATTTGAAGTATCATTATATTTTGGTACTCATATATTTAATAAGATTTAATTTATGATTTTATAAAATTAATAGCTAAAAATATAGTACTCTCCTTGTCTAATGGTTGAAAGTTACACCCTCCTTAAACTCATTCTAAAGACTAAAAAGTATGTGATGGTCAAATAAGTTCACTAAATATATAATGAGTAGAATTGAATAATAGCGGAGTTCACAGATAAATAATCGCATGCAGGATATAATTAATATAGTTGTTAACGTCAAGATTCGTCCACGCGTCTCAATCACCAAAAGCGTGTTCAATCCTGCATAGAAACGAAATCACACGTGAAGTTTGACGACTTGGGCCGCTAGGGGATAACTCTTGTCTGAGAATAAGTATAGGCTAAATAAAATTTTAAAAATAGAGGCTTAACGTTATAGTGCTAGAAAATAATGTTGTGTGTACTTGATAATTAGGGTATAACCTTGTATTTATAGTGATCACACCTTCTCCCTCGTATAGAAATAGGATTCCTCATTAGGTATGATTCCTTAATGGGATTGAACTAAATCTCCTTAAAGAAAGAAAGTCGGATTATATCCTGACACTTTCTTTTGGAGTTGGAAATTAAATGTAACTAGAAATCTTTGATTCCTTAAAATACTCAACTACCAAAATAGATTCCTACGTAGGGTAAATACCTCCACGTGGACTTTGACCCACCATATAATTTGGTTCCTAATAATCACGCCCCAACATTGCCCCCAGTCTCTTATTATAAGAAACTTAAAATAAGAGAGTATATCAATTAGTCAGGGAGGACCTTAGCCAAAGATTTTTTAATCCGATGAACGTTAGTCCATCCCGAAGAATGTTATCCGTTCGCGAGAAACTTATCATTCCCAAAGAACGTTTGTCTTTTCGGGAGGAACTAAGCCTTCCCGAAGGAAGTTTATCCTTTTAGGAGGAGCTAAGCCTTCTCGAAGGACGTTTATCCTTTCGAGAGGAACTAAGCCTTTCCGAAGGACGTTTATCCTTTTTGAAGAAACTAAGCCTTCCTAAAGGACGTTTATCCTTTCGGGAGAACTAAGCCTTCCCGAAGGATGTTTATCCTTTTGGGAGGAACTAAGCCTTCCTAAGAGCGCCTTTGGTGCCTGTTCCTCTCTTGTGAGCGGCTTCAGTGGTTGCTCCTTTCCCGAGAAAGACTTCAGTGCCTGCTCCCGATTCCCTGAGAATTATCCGGACGATGTGTCCTGGATTGATTCCCTGGCAAACGTTCCTGCCTTATCACACCGAAAGAATGCTCTCGAATGCTATGGAGGCTTTGATCCGACATTATAACACCATAATAGCCTTCTCAACCCCTGTGGGAGACTCCTTATAACACCATAATAGCCTTTCCGACTCCTGTGGGAGGCACTGATCCGACCTTATAATTAGGGGTATCCCGAGTCGATCTGAACACCCTAATGCTCAAGCTCGACTCGAATAAGAAAATTTGTGTTCTGGTTCGACTCAAATTCGAACTGATAATTTTCAAACCTGCCAAAGTTCGACTCGATAAATTACTCGATACTACTTGGCTCGGAGTTACTCGACTCGTTTTCACAACTAGTAATTCGCAAGCCTTTCTATTCGAGCTCAAGTCTGAGATGGATCACACCAAAATGAGACATAAAATGAAAACTTAGAAAAACTTTAATTTCGTTTATATATAAAAATACATGTGTTACAAATATTATAATGATAAATTTACAATATTAATTATACTATGATACAATTTCTGTATATCTTATATAGATATTACCGCTAAAAGATTTTCAAGCTATCCAATGTTCCCTTTTGAGTCTCTTGTGACTTTGGTTTTCTTTTTTCTTCAATGGTGGAGTTTCACTCATAGTTTGAATGCATATACAGGAACAATAATGTGTGAATGCAGAGAGCTAAAACTGCCCTCGATTTGTATCAGGTCCTTTTGTATGCGGTGTGTGTAAGTACTGAATATGTGCCAACAATTGCACAAATTACAAATCACTCCACCTGATATTATGGTGATGCAAACTCCAATCTGTAGAAAAAAAATAACATAAGAGTGATATGAGAAGTTTTATACCATATAGATAGAAAAAAAACACATTAAAACACTAACATACGAAAACGGGTAACTATTGGAAATTGGTATTTGACCTGGGACTTTGTTAATCGACTATGGTGTACACTTTTAGATAGCATGCACAATGGAAGACTAGAGCCTGTTATAAAACATAACTCCGCAACGTTAAGAATTATATAATAAACTATACTGCATGAATGACTAAATATTGGATTAAAGATGGACTAAAGAAAATAAAATTGGATTGAAACATAGTAATTAACAGAAACTTACTACAAGCATCACTAATAAAGAATCAATCAAGGCCATCACAGAACCTATAGTCCAATATAAAAGAAACTGGTTATCAGATCATATTTGATATTTTTTCACTGCCTTTTAATCAACTAATACAAAATTTTACCTAATTCTAATGAAACGATTAAATATTGAGGCATAAATCTCATCAAAATCAATCAAGATATATATAAAGTTGAAGTCCTTGCCAAAATATGGAACTGACAGGGCCACGACTAGAGTTGAGATTACGAACATTATTCTGACTAATATTGATACACTAAACTATTTTTAACGAGCTGAAGGCAATAGCTCCTCTAGACCGAATGCCATAGGGGTAATTGTCAAGGCACTTTATAACTGGTGCCACAACCTACAAATGAACAAAAACTTCAGTATGCCTTGTGTCTGTATCCAATTGGCATGAAATTACAGTAGTCCTTTAACTAGCTATGCACTGAGGATAAATAGTTTGAAATCATGATGAAAGAACAAATATAAAGTAACTCCCTTAAGTCTCATACCACAGTCCAGGCTGCAACTTTAGAAGTAACAAATTTTGCAGGCATGTTTAAAGTAAACTGGGATTTAACAATGTCGTCAAACATTAAGTAACCACATATTCCCACTCCCATGTATAAAAGCCTAAATGTGACAAAGCTGTAGTAGAATTAACAATTATTAGAGAAATCTGAAAATGCGCCCCTTAAAAAATTAAACGGTCACCCTATTTATAATATATAAGCTTAAAATATTTCACAATAATTAATTGCTAAGATAATTACTTAAAGCAACTTCATGGAATAACTAAGTTGTCAAGAATTCATGATCACCTGATTATAAGAACGGATAGAAATCGCGATGGTTCCTTCATGGAAGAATATATATTTGGAAAAGCAGAATGGATGCCATAGCAAAAGCCAAATAGACCAATTGTGACTGGCAGGTTCTTAAGGTCCAAGGCTATTTCGCCATGATGAAAGTGCAGGTTTGCTTGAGATCTTTAGTATCATATATGACTTTGTCTTGCAAAGTACCACCTAATATAATCTTCAATGGTGAAAAAACTACATAATTACTTGAATCAGTTACTTTTAAGGCTCTGATTATTCATCATCAGGAATATAAAATAACTAAAAATCTAGTTAAAATTTATACATATTGAGTTATGATTACAATATTTAGTTGTTATTGTTGTTGAAAATTTACCGATTCTCTTGCACAATGAAGAGCACCGCAAGAAAGAAAACATATTAAACACACGGCCTTAAACATGAATTGTTTTGAACCTGGGAACAAAATGTATGCCTCCTATATGTACATTTATCTATTTATCTGTTTATACATAACGCATTGGGAGTCATTAGATAGAGAAAAGCAAAGAGAAACAGATCGTAAAAAAATTGCAAGGCATTTGTTTACCTTCTCTGCAATAGTGAGAGTTGAACAATAAAGAACCAAAAAAACAAACAAACTGAGATGTTCTAGATGGGTCTTCAATCAAACTTATGATCTCATTGTTACCTCAAACAAACAAACAAAAAATTATCAGAATTAGAGACAAAGGACGTATAACATATGCATGCACAATAAAATTGCCGTAATGAGTATTACATTCAACTAAATACATTCTGAAAGTATGAGCCAAACTTTGGAAGACAATGTCAAATAAATTAAAATACATCAATCATGCTCATATGAAAATGGTATTGTAATATCCAGTCAAAAACTAGAACTATCAATCAAAATTGATCCTATATCTTAGAATGCTGGGAGTATAACTATGTAAATATAATATGGTAGTACACTGCTGAAATTCTAAATTAATTTTTGATTTGATGTTTTTATTTGTTTTCTTACAGATCGTGTAAGCTGGTGGGAGTTGATGGTACTGGCTGCATATGCGCACCCTTCAGTTGCTACCATGGCAAGAACCCTTCTTTCTGGGGCTAATATCGTGTACAATGGTAACCCATTAAATGACCTCTCACTGACTGCTTTCCTGGAAAAGTTAATGGAGAAGAAACCAAAACATAGCACATGGCACGGTGGTTCCCAGATTGAACCTGCTAAAAAGATCAGTTTAGCCACCTAACATCCTAATCTACAACTATTGCCACTTTACCATATACTGCTATAGGTTCTACTTTTTGTAAAACCTCTCTTTCTATCAAAAATAGATCTATCCAGTAATTAAACTTGGCCCTTCTATCCCAAAATAATGGATAATGGAAGGACAAGCTAACATAAAACATTGTTATACGCATTTTGAAGAAAATAGTATGCAAAACTTTTAGGCTTACATAGGCAAAGTGACACAAACGTTAAGTGTAACCCTGTGATCCTGGCTAATTTTACATGTCATTTGATTTTGGTCTTTAACAGCTTGAAATGAAAAATTGCTTAATTAGGGTAGAGATTATCTCATTGGTTGAAATGGATGTACCCCTATAAGATTTTGTCTTGCACAAGTTCTATATGAACAAAATGAGTTCCTCAAAGAAGCCAAAGAAGAAGAAAAAGAAAGTAACAGAGGATGAAGCTACCGAAGAGTTGTATGGTGGGAATGGTGATGATAAAAGTGACAATGAAGAGATCGAGAACATGTTGGACTCTGTTAATCCGTCTTTGGAGGCAGATGGTGACTATGACTATGATGACTTAGACAAAATTACGGATGAAGACGACGATGATTTGGTTGGTAATGTGAGTGATGAAGGCATGGACTTTCCCTCAGACATTGAACGAGGAGAGTCCAGTAGAAAACGAAGCAGTCAATGCAAACAAATCTAACAAAGGGAAACAGCGGAAGTCGAAAAAGAAAAGAAAGACGTCAAAGATCTAACCGTGAATCAGGTTTGGACATCATGTCCAAATAATTGTCCTTGCTACTCTATTGCAAGAACATGGTCACTATAATGTATTCTAATTGATTAATGTGGCAGTGTTATAATATAGGATCACACACACGCACACAAACGATTGAGAATTAACAAGAACACAAGAGATATACTTGTTTCCCCAATTTGGGTACTCCACAGGCGGATTGTTGTTTATTAATGATTCATTGGTTACATAGGGCATTTGCAATAGATAGTATGCAAAACTTTTATTGTCACACTATTTTACAAAATCGTGAGTATTACTAAAATAACCATTTTGGATCATTACTCCACTCCTCGACTAGTCTCAGCTACATTCTTGCTTCATGAGAAGAACAATAGAAACAAAAGAAAAATGGTGAGTTCAATTAGCCCGGTAAAGAATATTATGACTAAGATAATGTAGAACAAATTATCATTAGTCTTCAACGGGAAAAAATCTGATAGAATAAAATAGACAACAAGTTTTAGATCAACAATTGCAGCGGAAATAGAAATCCATTAGAAGAGTCAAGTAGAGCATGATGTCTACTGTCTTCTATGATTTAAAAGTTTATCATCAATATTTTATCCCTGTAACACCAATCAACGAATTATCTATGCACTACAGGCCAAATATAATCGTTTGTATCACCAGTGGTTATGATCATGTCAAACATCTGTCCATCTATGCACTACGGACCAAAGAGAACTTTCATCACAAACCTTTATCTGTAATATTATAGGTCATAATTATACCAATACATAATTCCTGGTCATAATCATATCCATCAACAGCCCATCTTTGCACTACGGGCCAAAGACAAAGATGACTTTCAGCACAATATAAGCATGAGGATGATGACAATGATATAAAGAATCAATCAAGTGAGATCAAGGATAAATATTAGATATTTATAATTCAATTTATCCAGAGTTCAAGAATGTCCAAATTGTCAACATGATAACTAATTATGGAGTAAAATTTAAGAATAATATTCATGTATCAAAAATAATTTGGACAAAATGTCGTGAATAGTACGTTGTGAATAGTACCCCGAGTGAATAGTACTATGTGAATAGTACCCCGAATGAAAATATTAAAATTTAATAAGAAGGTTCAGACAAATATTTCAGTTAAACAATACTAGATGAAGCACAAAACTCAAGGATATCTACTAATTTCAGGTATTATAGAAGCAATACTTATCAAAGTAAATGTAGATTTAGGAATATGAAACGAAATAATATCACTTACATACTATAGAGTATGGAAGAAAATAATATTCCTTACGAATATTGAACGAAAATAATATCTCTTACCTTAGTAGGAGACTAAATCTGACTGGTATAGCAGAGATATTCTTGAAAAAATCTTGCACTATTAGTAACACTCAAAGTATTCTTATACTAAAAATAAATACGCACAATATTATAAAAGAAGAATTCTTTGATTCTGGTGTGATTTTCATTTTTTAACTAAGCAACCTATTTATAGAAGAATGACAGGGCACTATTTAAAATCTTCACGGGTGAACAGAAACGAATTCACGGAAGAATTCAGCTGATTTTTTAATTTTTACTATCCATCACTGTGCAATAAAATATTCTAATAAAACAAAAATTTTATATATAATATAATATATTCTAATTATAATATAATAAAACAAATAACTTTATATATATATATATATATATTATTATTAAAAAAGTATTCTGTTTTATATAAAAAGTTTTCTGTTTTATTACTATTATAACAACAATAAAACAAAACTAAGACAACTTTCTACCAGCGATTTTAAAAAATGAGTAAGTGGAGGTCTATGTAATAAGCCAAACTTACAACAAATACTACATGATAAACCCCTCTATTTATATCAAAAATTGAATAAATATTTACCACAAATCACTTATCTTCAATAAACACATTTTTAATCTTTCAACAATTATTCATCATTAATATTATAATTCACAATATTGGCAACAAGATCATTCCCAGAAAAGACGGGACTTTTCGATAAGGATTTCTCCTTATTAGCGCGCAATTAAATAACCTAACCCCTTTTCTCGACAGAACTTTCTACACATTGTCAATAATACAAATAATAATATGAATAAATATGTCATCTCAATTATTGATTTAGTAATATAAAATATTGTACAGATGATACTGTGACAATAATTGAATCAATAATATGAGATACTATACAACAACTACTGTGGCATTTATTGAATGAAACTAAGTGACTTCTTACGTAAGAATCAATAATTAGAGATGCTATGCAATATCGTGTGCTACTGTGCAACAACGCGTATTATTGTACTTTTATCACCGGGTATTTCAATAGTTAACGGTAAAAGTTTTGCGGTTATTTTTTATAAAAAGGTTATTTATGTCGCTTTCTATATCCGATAGTTATTCCATTATGCTGGGTCCACTAATAATTGTGCCGTCGTACGAATATTTCTGACAAAAAGAATATTCCCTGATCAAACGAATATTTTATGATAACTTGCTTACGTTACAAAATTTGCATATATCACTCATAATTATACCATTATATCAAATCAACACATTATTATTCAAAATAATATTTAGAGAAAATTAAATCTTTATTCATAAAAAAGTTGGAGTTTTACAACCTCCCCTCCCTATGAAATTTCATCCTCGAAATTGATGTACGTACCTGGTATGTCGAAGAGATGAGGATACCTTATTTTTATTTCAGATTCTAACACCCAGGTTATTTCCTCAATATCATGGTTTCTCCATAAAACTTTGACTTGAGGTATAACCTTTGAGCATAGAATCTGCTCCTTCTTATCCAAGATCTTGACAGGTACCTCCTCATACGTTAAATCTTCCACTATCTCATCTGGTTCTAATTCAATAATGTGGTTTGGGTCTTCCTCATATTTACGTAACATAGATATGTGAAAAACGTTATGAACACGAGATATACTTGGCGGTAAGGCATGTCTATAGGCCACAGTTCCTACTCGATCGAGGATTTCAAATGGACCAATAAATGCAGGGTTGAGATTTCCTCTCTTCGTCGATTCTTGCTTATGGAATAACACCTTCTTGTACCTTCTTTTAAATATTCATCAGCTCTGGGTATGTAGCTTGAGCAGCTTTAACATTATCGATTAAAGTCGGTTCTACTCGTATATTTGTCATCTTCACGTGGGTCCTTGAATTTTTTAACTTTATCTTCATCCTTTGTAAGTCATACAAAATGGGACTTTGTGTTGACAATATCGCACTCGTACCCGTATATGATCTTCTACTCAACGCGTCAGCTACCACGTTTGTTTAACAAAGATGGTATTGAATGGTATGGTTGTAATCTTTCAACAGCTCGAGCTAACGTCGTTGCCGTATGTTGAGTTCCTTTTAGATGAAAAAATATTTGAGGCTTTTATGATCTGTATAGTTCTCCACTTTCTCTCCATACAGGTAGTATCTCCAGATCTTTAACGCGAAAACGACTGCTGCCAACTCTAGATCATGAGTAGGATAATTCCTCTCATATTCTTTGAGTTGTAGTGAGGCATAGGCTATGAATTTCCCATGTTACATGAGAACACATCCTAAATATCTGCCTGAAGCATCGTTGTGGGTGACAAATCCCTCCAAACCTGATGGTATTGTCAGAACATGTGCTGAAATGAGTCTCCTCTTGAGTTCTTGGAAGCTCTTCTCACATTTCTCGCTCCATCCAAATTTTGTATCTTTTCGAGTTAGCTGAGTTAATGGAGTAGCGATTTGAGAAAATTCTTCCACGAATCTCCAATAATAACCAACTAAACCCAGAAAGCTACGTACTTCGGTTACTGACTTAGGTTACTCCCAACTTTTTATTGCTTCAATCTTTGCCGAGTCAACTGATATTCCATGATTTGATATCACGTGCCCAAGGAATGCTACTTCATCAAGCCAGAACTCGCATTTCTTCAACTTGCATATGGCTTGTTTTCACGAAGTTTTTGGAGAATAAGCCTCAAGTGTTGCTCATGATCTTCACAGCTTTTGGAGTAGATAAGGATTTCATCAATAAAGACAACCACAAAATGACCCAAATATTCTTTGAATACTCGGTTCATCACATCCATAAAGGCAGCAGAAGTATTAGTCAATCCAAAAGACATGACTAGGAATTCGTAATGCAACTATCGAGTTCAAAAGACAGTCTTCGAAATGTCATCAGTTTTAATCTTTAACTGATGATATCCGAAATGAAGATCGATCTTTGAGAAGAATTTAGCACCTTGCAACTGGTCAAATATGTCATCAATACGAGATAACGGATACCTATTTTTAATTGTGACATGATTCAACTCTCAATAGTCAATCCAAAGTCGCATACTCCCATTTTTTTTCTTTACAAATAAAACAGGAGCACCCCAAGGAGATGTACTAGGACGAATGAAATCAATGTCTAACAACTCCTATTGTTGGGTTTTTAACTCCTGAAGTTCAATAGAAGTCATTCGATATGGGGATTTAAAAATGAGTTTTGTATCGGGTTCAAGGTCAATACAAAATTCGATTTCACGCTCTGGGGGTAGGCCAGAAAGTTCTGTGGCAACCTGAATTTTTATAAGTTATTAAAATAAGAATTTAATAATTAAAATTCTTATTATGAGATGTATATATTTTGAATTATGTGTTTTGATGTGAAGAAATTAAATTTATATGTGATTTAATAGTTTATTAAACTATTAAAGGAAAATAAAAGAAATTAGTCACAATAAGGAATTTGGTGGTAAGAAAAATTAACCCTATAAATATTGGGTAATTTAAATTAAGTTGAAATTATATTTTAGAATAATATAGTTTGAATATTAAAACCTTACTTGGCAGTGGTATTGTAGTAAAGTGAATAAAAGAGTTGATCCACTTAATTAAAATAGTGAGTTAATATATGAGTTTTGCTAATTAAATTTGGTATTCTTAATATATATTACATGTCATTGTAATGTATGAAAAGGTTTAGTATCTTGAATGATGTTAGTAAAATATAAATTGATGGTGAGAGAAGAAAAATTAATATACCTATAAATAAATATTGGTTAGGTATTAATAAATTGAATTAATATTTAAGTGGTGATTAGATGTATGGGTTAAATAAATTGTATTGAGACAATTTATGCGAGAAAAAGGAATGAAAATATATAATTGTATAATTATTTGAGTTAATTACAGTAATTAGTGGAATAAATATTAACTATTTTAATGGAAATATTTATTTTAATAGAGATGTTTATTTTAGTTACAAAGGTAATTGTACATATTATAATTGTGTAATTACTTAATGTGGCTAAATAGTTTAACAATAAAATGAAGTGTGACATATGTATCATATAGTAAGGGAGTTGTTAAAATAAATGGATTGGAGCTTATTTGAGTTAGCCAAACATGGCCTAGACTCTTTGTGTTTTATAACTGCTAGAACCTTTTATTTGTTTTAACTGACAACCCAACTTAAAGTTCATGTATTCATCAGTTGGGGTTACGCTCATTGTTTTCATAAGGCTGAGTTAGGGAAAATTGAGAAAGAGGGTGAGAGTTCTCTATTAAATTGGAGAGGAACTTTGAGAAATCAAAGGAGAAGAAGAAGGATGCTCAAGTTTTTCTTATCATCTAGCTAAGGTTAAGAAGAATCAAAAGGAAATAATCTAGCCTAAAACTCTAGTTTTTAGATTCTTGAGTTTTTGTTATTACCATAATAGTATGAATTGGTGAAGGAATCAATTAGCATTATGTTAAGTGTTGAATATTATGATATTTTCATTCATATGTGAAATTTGAGTAACCCAAATTCGGGTTTTAGAATAATCAAATTCATGAAAATGGGTTGAATGATGAAGAATTTGAGTTTTGTTGTATATATAAGTTTTGGTCAATTTTGAGACTAAAATTAGTTATGAAATCATGATGGAAACCTTAAATTGATGATGTATGTTTTAAGAACGTTGAAAAACGAAAAGAACGCAAGTTGAATGAATCAATTTGGGTAAAAAAACGATTCCGTAGTGAATGAATTCGCTAAACATGTTAAAACATGAAAATTTAGTATGAACATGAGTTTTGGGTCAAAATTTAGGTTGGTTAATGGTTCTGTAAATTATTGATTCTTTGGTATGTTGTATTTTTATGAATTAAGAATCCATAGAATCGAAAACGGACTAATTTGGATGTGTATAGCTTAAGTTATGAAGATTAGAAGGAGAAAAAGGTCAAAAATCGCAAGAACAGTAAACTACTAAATCTGGTTCTTCTAACAGGCACAGCTGCGCTGTGCCCTAAGTGTATCGGGGAACAGCTGCGCTATTTCTAAGGCTTAATTGGGCGCAGCTGCGCTCTAGGCGTGTCAGGTGTGACTATTTTGACCTCCTGTAGTAAAGCGGCCATAACTTTTTCATACGAACTCTGATTGTGGTGATTCAAGATGATTCGGAAAGATAACGAGTAGAACTACAACTTTTGTTCTTTAATGTTTTCAATTTAAGGTCTCTAACAGGGGTAAAAATGGCCATCTTTGGGACTGATATGTTTTCGGTGGCAATCGGAGGGCGTCGGGCAAGCACGTATGCAAGTGTAGTGCTTCTGATGATAAAAGATGTTGTTATAAGTTATAAAACATGAATATTAGTAAATATAATGATGCTTAACATTAATAAATGATGTATTAGATAAGTTATATAAGCATACTAAGTACACACAAGAGAGACGAATCGGGCGTGTGACAAATGAATATCGAAACGCCGTGACAAGTGTTAATGAACGTAAAAACTATTTCAATTCAATTGAAATGAATATTATAAGATATGGAATGGGGTTAATATATAACCAATAAGGAGTCCTAGAAAGACTTAAACACTTGAATAAACTTCGAGTATGACCTAAGAAGAAATATAGTGAGATATAAGTCAAAAGTTAACACGATCAAATTGAACGTTGTGTATTGATAATAGGAAGGGTTATGAGATATAGAATAAAGTTTACATTACAAATAATATGTGTTGCTATGTAACTAATAGTTGATGTGCATGATTATATAATTGTGTAGGGCACGTGAAGTGCAAATAGCTGTAAACTGTTAAACTGTTATTGGTAAACAACGATCAAGGCAAGTCTTTCAGTTCCTATTTGCTATGTGAACTTGATAATGAACTATTTTAAGTCTTTATTGGAAAGAGCATGATGTGTTATATATGTGAAAGTATGAAACGTTAAAGTCAATTTATGACTACGTTGATTGAGTAAAGAATGCTAATTGAGTAAGGAACTCAATCTTTATACTTATTATGTGAACTGCAACATCTATGTTATGTTAGTCCAATGATTATGAGATGTATGTTGAACATGTTATTATGTGCTACATGATGCATGAAAACTGTTAGATTTGTTGGGTTGTCGAGCTCAACCTTGCAAATAACCACTTTTATAGGTTAAGGAATGAAGGTAATGCTATGTGCTACTTGAAATACATGAATCAGATGTAATGCATGAAAATTTATATACTTTGGCTGAGTTGTTATTGTTTGAACCATGTTTAAGGTTCCGGATAATGTATGATGTTTAATAAATGTTGAGTTTTAAAGTTTAAGTTTTGTCCGTTGTATTAAGGGTATTGAACCTGGATGTAAGTTTTATTTATTAACTCTGATAAAGTGAGTAATAAACTAAGTATAGTTCAAAGGTAGGTAAACATAAAGATTTTGAGAAATGTACTTGATAATTTATGATGTAAAATTTCATATTTAGTTGTAAAGTTTGAGCTACCCAATGTATAAGGGATATCGAGCTAAAATGTAAGATTTTAAATAATAACTCTAATGAAGCGAATCATAAAATAAATTTGATTTAGAGATGTGTAGATGACAAAGGTTATGATTCACACTACAAGAAAAGTGTCTATCAGCGACCGTGTATCAGCGACCGCCTTTAGTTACAGATAGATATTAGCGACCGAGTGAAGTCACTGATAGTCGTCGTATAAAATTTGGTCGCTGGGATGCACATCAGCGACCACTAGTAGCTACCGATATATCTGCGACCGCTGATAGCGACCGAATTCTTCATTTCGGTCGCTAAGCTGAGTCAGCATGTCTCAGAGCCGAAGGCTGACATGGTCCACGTGTCTGCGACCACTAGCAGCGACCGACGGTTGTCGCTGATACCCTCAAATGCTAGCAGTCGCTAATAGATATCAGTGACCGCATGCGGTCGCTGATTCTAAAAAAACTGAAAAATAACTTTTTGCTGTTTTGCATAATTCCCAAAAAAGTGTACCTGTTTTGTACCTGCTATATCCCAACACACATACACAACAATATAAATAATGTGCACAACAATATAAACATTCATCGTCCACCAAACTAGCTAGTATATAAACTATAAATATAAACCTTTAAAAATCGCTATAAATTTAATAAATAACCACAAATCTAATGTTTAAGTAACATACAGACATCCAAATAATGAATATACAAGTACAAGCTTATACTATAACTATAAAACTGATCTAAAGCAGGTACGTCAAGCATCATCGCCTCCTTGATCACCCTGTAATTAACAAAATAATAAAACAGGTTACAAATATAGTAACTATGTTGATACTGATATATATTATGATAATATATACAACAAATTGATTTTATACCTCGTCGTCATCCCCATGCTATCCTGCTGCTGCTGTCGCTACTGCTTCAGCTAACTCCTCAGGAACAAGAGCCCCTAGATGCCCGCCCAGTATCTTCAAAAGATTTCGATCTTGACATATAGCTCTCACACAGTCAGCCGGAGTATGAACAGCTGGATGACTCGATGACTATGAAGACTGGGTAGCAGAGCTTCCTGAGCCACTAAAGGATGGGCGTCGTCATTGTCATTGACCTTTAATGTAGTTCTTCTTCACAACAGACGCCCTCTCCCACAGCTCTTAATCAATAGTCGGACGTGGAGTGTCTTCAGGATAGCGCTCATTCAATAAATGCTTATAAGTATTCTGTCATCATGTTAACAATTAAATAGTTAAAAATAAATTCTGTAAGCATTGATAAACATGATCAAGTTGTTAAAACTTATTACCGCTATCTGGATAGCATCAGGCAGACCATCACGGGTGGCCACGTACACATCCAGCCAATGGATAGGTGTACCTTGAGACTGAGACTCCTATACAAAAAATAGCACAATATTACTAAGTAAAAATGTGATATATTTTCTAGAATTCATGATTGTAAACATATTAAAACTTGTAAATACGTACCCTGGTAGTGATATGCTGCAACTGTGAAATACTGCCACCCTTGTATGTCCCTTTAGCCTTTTCGCCATCGGGTACACCTGAGGATCTGTTGATGGAGAAAGTCTTTCGTCTTTTCACCCAGCTCTCAGCTCTCCATTGGGCACACATCTCAGCCCATATGGGCTGGGTGCACCATCAGGGGCTATGCTCGTGCATATAATCCTCTCCCTGGCCTGGATGGTCGATCTCGGCATTGTGAAGGGCTTTTTATCTTTCTTTGTTTAAATTGTCTTTGGTGTGGACCGTAAACTTCTGCTAGAATAATGTATGTATCACTGAAGCCTGCGCGTCCTCCCATCTATACCATTTCTGCAAATAAAATAACAATAATAACATTACTAAACAATTATCCTTTGAATATTATATTATATGTCATAATTAAAAAAAAATATACCTGAAATTCAGCCCAAACAGCATCCTTGTGGGCGATAGGTGTGCTCGCCCACGTAATCACAGGTGTAGGCCAATTCTGTAAACACAGCTGTGATATGCACTTGATGATCTTATTATCTGAAAAATCACTATAATATACAACAATTTACATCAGCGATAAGTAGATATATTAAAGCAATTTACATCTAAGTTATAATACTTATGAACATTTTTCAAACTTATACTTATAATACTTAAAAAAATTCGCCAGAATCTCCCCTACAATATAGACTAGTCACATGCACGATGGCATGCATATATGGACATTTCTAGGCACCCAAGACACAAACCAAGAGAAATATACAAATTTTTAATACAATAAGCATATTAACATCAATTAACATATTAACATCAATTTACATCAACGATAAGTAGATATATTAAAGCAATTTATATCTAAGTTCTATATATCTTGTATAAATAGAATCTTAAATGCTTATATATAAATGATATATGCGGGACGTGCGTGCTATTCGGAGGATGGCGAATCTGAATAAGAATTCGATCATCCAGAATAGTAGGGGCCTTGGGCACATGATTAGGCCCCCTACCCATGCCGCGCTTTTTCTGCGCTGCTTCAGAAGCCATCTGTATATTACAAATTTCAAGATGTTATTATGAGTCATATTTGATTACATGTATATATGATAATAAACATGACAGTGATATAAACATGTATATATATGAATATAAAATGACAATAAACAAAAGCAATTTACATCTAAGTTCTATTTAAATAGTTTAGTATATAAACATGACAATGATATAAAAAACATGTAATGCTAAACATACATTTCATTTGTTCAAGTGTCAATGTCTGATTCAGAATCATCTTGTATACGTGTTGTAGATTTATAACCATCATCTGCTTCAGATTCAGTGTCAGATTCAGTCAATAACTCTTCCTCCTCAGTATCAATGTCATCTGACACAAGTATTGACTCAGGATCTAATTCATGTGGTTCATCTCCACCATCTAACTGGATTACTTCATTGTCGTCCTTCACATTTATTATAGTTTGACTATGAAGCATCTGCTCTTAGTAAATCTCCCCATCAACTACTTCTACACGACTATGCGCGGGAGTATGAATTACAACTTGCCAATATGTAGGCGGTCTATCCCTTTTCCTAACAGGACTAGGAGTGTAGTATACTTGTACTGTTTGAGTTGGTAAAACAAACGGTTCGTTGGAGTACGCAGACCTATAGAGGTCAATATCGACGATTCCATGTCTGTCAACACGTATCCCTTTTTCTGATATCACGGTCCCTTTCTATAATCTTTTATGTTTTGGGATAGTCACAACTAGGTAGAGCAATTTATAGCTTTTATAACATTTTGTAGCTTTAATCTTGTATACATAAGTGTTAAATACCCTTGTTTTTCTGTTATAGCCAAAACAGTCTCTTTATTGACCAAGTGTGTCTAGTTACCTTCTCTGTTGCACTAACAGTTCCCTAGCACTGTCTACTTTGGCTTAACAGCCCCCTAATAACCAAGCTTGGCTTGGCCCCGTGAGGCTTGGCTAAGCTTGGCGTGGCCTCGTGTGGCCTCGCGGCCCCAAGCCTAGCCCATCAGCTCCAACATCCCCTTAATAGACTCTAGTGGATCATCAATAGGCTCGTTAATAGTATAAATGTTCGCAACAACCCGACCAATAAAAAAATTTGGCCAGATTCTCCCCTGTAATATGGACTAGCCACATACACGACTGGATGTATATAAGGTCATTTCTAGGCACCCAAGACATAAATCAAGAGAAATATACAAATTCCCAATATAATAATGCAAATTAAAGCAGTAAAAAGTTATATTCCATAAGAACATGGTTTAGCAACATGGCCCACAAGGTTAGCATGATTATACAACATATAGTCACAATGAACTGATTTTGCTCCTATAGAATCCGTCATGATTTATAAGTTATATTAAAACCTACTACACTTAAGCATAGAAGCATTCTTGAAGCATTAGGTTTAATATATAAGCATTAACAGAAACAAATACTCTTCATACTAGTCCATGAAAGAAAACTGAAAATGCCTTGTGGCTAAGTAGTCTTGTGTAAGAAAACAGGAGAAAGAAGTCGTCTGGCTAAGTAGTAGATGATATTGGTAGTACGAAAGAGGTACAATTAAGGATAAGTAAGTGTGATGAAACGACCCGGGTCAAATTCCAAGTGACTGGGTGTTACATGCCATGCGAGTTCTCTATTAGTATTCTACAAACAGTTGGCTTTTTTATGAAGAGCTCAGTGATAGGTTCTTAGGTTTCATACTAATGTATTGGAACTAGCTTATTTTACTAGTACCCAATGGGGGAGGGTGGTGGGGTGGGGTGGTATTTTTAGTTTATTCTCCTAATACTAAACTCAACTACCAAAAAATAGCCTTTCAATTATGTTATCACATTGTCAGTCCCACTTCCATTGTTTCTTGTAATTTGCAATTCAATTTTCAGAGTTCAATTTGCAGTAGAGGAAATTACTTACAACCTCACTTTCCTAAATTATTATCATGTCAATCCAACACTACACTAATTAAATTAATGAACAGGAAAGTGCTTGTTAATCCAACACTACACTAATTAAATCCTACATGGCACTAATTAAATCCAATTCAAAATGTAATCTAATCTAACATAAGATATAAATAGTAGAAATGTAATATTGGGAGAAAGAATGATACCAGTGCTAGGTGGTGGCGGCGGCTGGCCGGTGACGGCGGCGGTCCAGTGGCAGTTGCTACCCCTTTCTCCCTATTCTCTATTCTGAGCTCTCCCCCTCTTTTCTTTTTCCTTCCATGTTCTGTGTCGAGTGAATACCTGTTACTGATAAACTTAAGTTTGATCAGCGACGGCTATGATTTTTAATGACATGGACTTATCAGCGACCGCATGCGGTCGCTGATATTAAGTGGTCGAACAAAACCTTGGCGCCAACATTTCGTGCCAAATTTTACGAGGTAAATTTGTGCTAGCGACCACTCAGCGACCGCATGCGGTCGCGGATATTAAATAGCGACTAGATTAAATGACGGTCACCAATGCCGGTCGCTATTACTATTATCAGCGACCACATATCCGGTCGCTGATAGTATTAGTCGCTGATAGGTATTTTTCTTGTAGTGTCAGGAAAATAAACAAAGTAATAAGACAGAAAAATTTAAATTATTCCACATTTTATTAAGCTTAACATTGAATAATGATGTAAAATCAGAAGTTAGACGTATTATTAACGACTGAAGTTGAGAGATGAATTATATGAATTTTGGGGTCATTACAAGATCTTCGAAAAATATGTTAGGAAATTCATTAACAACAGAAATATCATTCAAATCTGACGTATTTTTGTTTAAATCCATGACGTGGGCTAAGAAAGCTTGACATCCTTTTTTCAAAAAACGAATGGCTTTATGGCTTGATATGACAGTGATTGACTTTTGTTGTTTGGTTGCTTGAATTTGCATAATAGGTTGGTTAGGAATATGAAAACTAACAACCTTACGAAAATAATCAATTTTAGCATGATGAGTAGTTAACCAATCAATCTCTAAAATCACATCAAATGCAAGTATTTTCAAAGAAATGAGATCAACAGGTAATGTGAAAGTGTCGATTTGAATCGAACAAGATTTATAAACAGTGGATGTAATGAAGGTTTCTCCTAACGGAGTTTCAACAGATAAGTCAAAGTCTATATTCTCAGGGGTCAAGTTCAAACGTTGAGCACAAACATGTGAAATAAAAGAATGGGTAGAACCGGTATCTAATAAGGTATATGTGACGCCCCCAAAATAGGTATACACAACCCTTTCTGAGTCACCAAATACATGGTACAGAATTCAAATACAAACTTAATTATACAACTGTCGTGTAAAATATGACAACACATAGTTAAGAGTTTTAACACGAATATTATCTTGTAGACAATATCCAAACTCAAATGGAGTCCTCATTACAATTATTATCACACTATTTTATAAAATAGTGAGGACTACTACAGCCACCATCTCGGACCATCACTCCATTCCCCGACTAGTCTCGGCTATGCTCTCATTTTCTGAAGAGAACAATAAAAGCAAAGGGTGAGCTCAACTAGCCCAGTAAAAAATATTATGACTAAGATAATGCAGAATAAGATATCGTTAGCCTTCAACGGTGTAAAACTGATAGAATATAATAGATAATAAGTCTAACTGCAGTGGAACAAGCAATCCATTGGAAGAGTCAAGAATAACATAATATCTACTATCTTCTATGATTTAAAAGATCACCATCAATATTTTATCGCTGTAACACAACTCAATAAATAATCCACATCATCGAATTATCCATGCACTACGGGGCAAGGATATTCGTTAGTATCATATCCATGAATTATCCATGCACTACGGGCCAATGATATTCATTATTATCACATCCACGAATTATCCATGCACTACGGGCCAAGGATATTCGTTAGTATCACCAATGGTCATGATCATGCCAACAACTGTCCATCAATGCACTATGGGCCAATGAGGACTTTTACCACATCATTTATAACATTACAGGTCATGATTATACCGATACATAGTCATAATCATACCAATCAACAATCTATCTATGCACTACGGGCCAAAGATGACTTTCATCACAATATAAGCATGAGGATGATGACAATGATATAAAAATTCAATTAAGTAAGAGCAATGATAATTTTTAAAGATTTATAAATCAATTTATCCAGAGTTCAAGAATGTCCAAATTGTCAACATGATAACAGCTTTGTGGAGTAAAATTCAAGAATCATATTCATGTATCAAAATAATTTGGACAGAAAAGAAATCAATTTTTGTCATGAATAGTACCCCAGGTGAATAGTACCCGAGTAAATAGTATCCAGTGAATAGTACTCCGGCATGAAAAGATCAAAATTTAATAAGAATGTTCAAAAAAATATTCTTGTGAAACAATACTAGATGAAGCGCAAATTTTAAGGATATTCTTCTAATTTCAAGGAGTATAGAACCAATACTTAACAAAATGAGTGTAGAATTTATAATTTAAAATGAAATAATATTACTTACATACTATAGAGTATGAAAAAAAATATTATTTCTTACGAATATTGAACAAAAATAATATCCCTTACCTCAAAAGGAGAGTATTTCAGACTGGTAGGGCTGAGATATTTTTGAAGAAAACTTGCACTATTTTTCATACTCAAAGTTTCCTTAAACTCTAAAGAAATATGCTCAATATTATAGAAGAAGAATTCTCTGATTCTTGTGTGATTTTCATTTTCAAACTAAGCATCCTATTTATAGGATAATGGCAGGATACTATTTAAATTTAGAAAATCACGGGTGAACAGTCAAAAACTCACGGGCGACGTTCGGCTGAAACTTTTAAAAATTTTTTTTTACTATGTTGCACTATGCAACACTATGCAGTACTATGCAAATAAAATATAATATATTCTATTTTATACAAAAACAAAACTTATATAATATATATATATATATATATATATATATATATATATATATATATACAAAGAGGATCAGGTCCGGACTCCCGGAACTGATTAAAATACGGACCATATTTTTTTTATTTTTTTCCTTTTTTTTTAAAATAACTAATTTTTTTTAAATATTTTATGGAATTAAAATTTTTTTATAATACAGTGTTTTGGGTGTGATTTGGATACATATAACAAAATATGTATGTACAGTCTGTACAAACATATTTTGTTATATGTATCCAAATCACACCCAAAACACTGTATTATGAAAAAATTCCAGTTCCATAAAATATTAAAAAAAATTAATTATTTAAAAAAAAGCAAAAAAAAAGATTCGGACGGTACTAAAATCCGGGAGTCCAGACTGGAACCGGACTCTATATATATATATATATATATATATATATATATATATATATATATATATATATATATATAATAAGAAAAACTGATATAACTTTCTCTCAACGATTTTAAAAAATGAGTAAGTGGGGGTCTATGTAATAAACCAAATTTATAACAAATACTTCATAACAAACCCCTTTATTTATCTCAATTCACTTGGCTTCACAAATCCCATTTTTAATAACATTTATTCATCATTAATATTATAACTCGCAATATTAACAATCAGATCATTCCCAAGAAAGAGGGGGCTTTCCGATAAGGACTTCTCCTTATTGGCGCATAATTAGGTGACCAAATCCCTTTTCTAGACAGAACTTTCTAAACATTGTCAATAATGCAAATAATAATATGAATAATTTTGTCGTCTCAAATATTGATTATATAAAATATTGTGACAATAGTTGAATCAATAATGTGAGATACTATACAGCAATTACTATGGTAATAATTGAATAAATCTGAGTGACTTCTCACGTAAGCATCAATAATCAAAGATACTGTAAAATATCGTGTGCTATTATGCAACCACGTGTATTACTGTATTTTTATCACCGGGTATTTCAACAGTTAATGGTAAAACTTTTGCCGTTATTTTTATAAAAAGTTATTTCTGACGTTTTCTAACTCCGACAGTAATTCTTTTGTAGGGCCCACCAATGATTGTGCCGTTGTACGAATATTCCCCGACCAAACGAATATTTTATGACAACTTGCATATTTTTCAAAATTTGTAAATATTATCCACAACTATAACATTATATCAAATCCACACCATATACTTAAAATGATATTTAGAGGAAATTAAATCTTTATTCATAAAAGTTGGGCTCTTACAACCTCCCTTTCTTATGAAATTTTGTCCTCGAAATTGGTGTACATACCTAGTATGTCGAAGAGGTGAGGATACCTTGTTTTTATTTCTGATTCTAAGTCCCAGGTCATTTCCTCAATATCGTGATTTCTCCACAAAACTTTGACTTGAGGTATAGCCTTGGAGCGTAGAATATGTTCCTTCTTATCTAAGATTTTAACAGGTACCTCTTCATACGTTAAATCTTCCGCTATCTCGTCTGGTTCTAATTCAATAATGTGGTTCGGGTCTTTCACATATTTACGTAACATAGATATGTGAAAAATGTTATGAACACGAGACATACTTGGCGGTAAGGCGAGTCTATAGGCCACAGTTCCTACTTGATCGAGGATTTCAATTGGGCCAATGAATCGAGGATTGAGCTTTCCTCTCTTTTCAAATCTCGTAACTCCTTTCCATGGAGCAACACGTAACAACACATGATCTCCAACATTAAATTCCACGTCCTTTCGATGAAGATCAGCATAACTCTTTTGTCGATCTTGTGAGGTTTTTATACGTTGCCAGATAATTTGAATCTTTTTCGTAGTCATGCGTACCAATTTCGGTCCAAAAAATGTTGCTTCACCCACCTCATCTCAGCATGCTGGAGAACGACACTTGCGTCCACACAACGCCTCGAATGGAGCCATGCCTATACTTGCTTGATAATTGTTATTGTAGGAGAATTCCACTAATGGCAAGTACTTGTCCCAACTTCCTTTGAAGTCTAAGACATAGAGTCTTAATAGATCTTTAAGAGTTTGAATAGTCCTCTCCGACTGACCGTCCGTCTGAGGATGATATGCCGAACTGAATCGTAAATTCGTGTCCATAGCTTTCTGCAAACTAACCAAAAATCGTGAAGTGAATCTTGGGTCTCGATCAGAAAATATGGATACTGGCATACCATAAAGTCTTACAATCTCATTTATGTATATACGAGCAAGACGTTCAAGTGAATAAGTTTCTCGAATAGGTAAGAAATGAGCAGACTTGGTTAATCTATCAACAATGACCCAAATTGCATCTATGCCTTGAGAACCCTTGGGAAGACCAGTAACGAAATCCATGGTAATGTGCTCCCACTTCCATTCTGGAATTTCAAGTGGTTGCAATGGACCTTTTGGTACTTAATGCTCCGCCCTGATTCGTTGACAAGTTAAACACTTTGAGATAAACTCCGTTATCTTTCTCTTCATATTGCTCTACCAAAATGTATGTCGAAGATCACGATATATTTTGGTACTCCTAGGATAGATTACAAATGGTGTGTTGTGCGCCTCCATCATGATTTTATACTTCAAATCAGAGTTGTTAGGAACACAAAGTCTGGAGTTGACTCGAAGTATTCCTTCTTCATCGATTCATGCTTCCGAAATAGCACATTCTTGTAATTTCTTCCTCATATGCATCAGCTCCAGGTCCATAGCTTGAGCAGCTTTAACTTTATTGATTAAAGTCGGTTCTACTCGTATATTTGACATCATCACGTAGGTCCCTAGAGTCTTTAACTCTAGCTCCATCCTTTTTAAGTCATACAAAATGGGCCTTTGCGTTGATAACATCGCACTCGTACCCGCATATGATCTTCTACTCAACGCGTCAGCTACCACGTTCACTTTTCCAAGATGGTATTTAATGGTATGATCGTAATCTTTCAACAGCTCGAGCCAACATCGTTGTCGCATGTTGAGTTCCTTTTGGGTGAAGAAATATTTGAGGCTTTTATTGTGACGCCCCCAAAATAGGTATACAACACCTATTCTGAGTCGCCAAATACATGGTACAAAAAACAAACTACAACTTCAATAATACAATTGTCGTGCAAAATACGACAACACGTAATGTGAGTTTAAATACAAATATTGTCTTCTAGACAATATCCACACTCAAATAAGTCCTCATTACAATTATTCAAACACTATTTTACAAAAATAGTGAGGACTGCTAAAACATCTTTCTAGAATCATCACTCCATACCCCGACTAGATCCTGCTATGTTCTCACCTCCTGAGAAGAAAAATGGAACAAAAAGAAAAAGGGTGAGCTCAACTAGCCCAGTAAAAAATATTATGACTAAGATAATATACAACAAATTATCATTAGTATTCAACAGGGAAAAATCTGGTAGAATATAATCGATAACAAGTTTTAGATCAACAACTGCAGCGGAAACATCAAACCATTAGAAGAGTCAAGTACAGAATAAATTCTACTATCTTCTAAGATTTAAAAGTCCATCATCAATATTTTATCCCTGTAACATCAATTAATAATCATCTTTAACCAAATATTCATATTTGCACTACAGGCCAAAGATATTCATTTGTATCACCAGTCAGTCATGTTCATCTCAACACCTGTTCATCTTTGCACTACAGGCCAAAGATATTCATCAGGTAATCATACATCTTTGCACTACAGGCCAAAGATATTCAATAATATCATCATTTAGGACTGAGGATGATGAAAAATATCTTAAAGAAAACGAACCCAGTGACACAGAAGGACAAATAGTAGGGATTCGTATAACAGTTTATCCAAGATCAATAATACTTCATAATAATCAATTGTGAAGCAGAATTCAAAAAATAAAGATCAAAACATGGATACAATCAAAGATAGTAACCATAATAGACATCTTGGACAAAAAGAAGAAAATTTCATTTTTCGGTGAATTCGTGAATAGTGCTGTATACGTGAATAGTGCCGTATACGTGAATAGTAATTCCGACATAAAAAGTTCCGAATTTGATAAAAAGTTCATATCAATATTTTGGCATAATGATATTGAAGAAAATATCATTTAAGAAGAAGATAATATCCCTTACTTCAAAATATCAGTACTTCTGGTCGGAATACTGGTATAAGGCTGAAAGAAACTTGCTCTGATGAATAGAAACTCTTAAAATATCTAAATACTCACAAAATACACTCAATAATATAGAGAGAGAAATAGAGAAAACTTGTTTCTGGTGTGATTTTCAATTCTAACTTAGCCCTCTATTTATAGGAAAATGTTAGCACGCCGAAGCAGACTTAACCTGCAACCTGATGGCTTTACCTGATACTATTCAAGCCTACCACATTTGAATAAAAATCTCAACATATTTCTTCACCAACCAAGAGTGGGGCCCACCAATTCTAGAATTTTCCACCAAAATGATGAATTCCGAAACTTCAACAATTTTTGAACCAGTCATCTCTTAAAATTCATAACAAATCATACGTTTATTTTTAACGGTTCAAAATTTGTGGGCATATACTCAACTTATATATGAATAACATATCCAAAAATTACCACGATCCAACGGTCGGATTAAAAATTATAACCCCCCCCAATATTTCTCAAAAATCCTGATTTGATTTTTAATACCTCCATTCCGATAAAAATACTGATAAAACACCTCAATATTAACTCCTTCATTTTTAACCACAATAAATATATTCAACATTTATATCCACATAAAATAAATATTTCCTTATCATATGAATCAATAATTAAGTATCCACAAATAATATTACAGAATCACATTTATGACAACCAGGCCGTTCCCAAGAAAGAGGGGGCTTTCCAATAAGGATTTCTCCTTACTAGCGCGCAATTAGATGACCAAACCTCTCCTTAAACAGAACTTTCTAGACATTGCCAATAATGCTATCTAATAATATTATTTAAATAATATGAATTATTGATCTGATAATGGAAAATACTGTGCAGCAACAATTATTGAAACAACAATAATATAAAATATCAACGCAACAATTATTGAATCAATAAAATAAAATATTGAACAGTAACTACTGTAACAATTATTGAGTAGTGCCTTCTTATGTAAGAATCAATAATTTATACAATACCGTGTGCTACTGTATTTTAACCACCAGGTATTCCAACAGTATTAACGGTAACAACTATGCCGTTAATTATAAACAACTTATACTTGTCGTTTTCTTCATCCAATCACTTTCTGTTATGGGGCCCACACAAGGCTGCGCCGTCGTACGAATATTCCCCGACAACAAGAATATTCCACGACCAAACGAATATTCACCGACCAAAAATAAATATTTTATAACCACTTGCTTATTTGAAATATTTGCGCATTTTATCCATAACTAACCACATTAATCAAATCAACCCTTTCTATTTCAAAATAATAAATAGAGAAAATTTAATTTCAATTTTTAATAAGTTGGGGTCTTACAACCTCCCCTCCTTATAAAATTTTGTCCTCAAAATTGACGTACGTACCTGGTGTTTCGAAATGGTGAGGATACCTCGCTTTCATTTTTGATTCCAACTCCCAGGTTATTTCTTCAATAGCATGGTTTCTCCACAAAACCTTAACTTGTGGTATAACCTTCGTGCGTAGAACATGCTCTTTCCTATCTAAGATCTTAACAGGTATCTCCTCGTACGTTAAATCTTCGGCTATCTCGTCTGGTTCTAACTCAATTATGTGGTTCGGGTCTTTCACATATTTATGAAGCACAAATATGTGAAAAATATTATGAACACGAGACATGCTTAGAGGTAATGCGAGTCGATATGCCACATTTCCTATTCGGTCAAGAATTTTAAATGGACCAACAAATCGTGGATTGAGCTTTCCTCTCTTCCCAAATCTTGTAACTCCTTTCCATGGTGCAACACGTAACAATACATGATCCCCAATACTAAATTCTACATCCTTTCGATGAAGATCCGCATAACTCTTTTATCGATCCTGTGACGTTTGTATATGTTGTCGAATCGTTTGGATCTTCTCTCTAGTTATGCGTACCAATTTTGGTCCTAACAACGTTGCTTCACCCACCTCGTCCCAACATACTGGAGAACGAGACTTTCGTCCATACAAGGCTTCAAATGGAGCCATACCTATACTTTCCTGATAACTGTTGTTGTAGGAGAATTCCACCAGTGGCAAGTACTTATCCCAACTTCCTTTGAAATCTAGAACACAGAGTCTTAATAGATCTTCAAGGGTTTGAATAGTCCTCTCTGATTGCCCGTCCGTTTGAGGATGGTATGCTGAACTAAATCGTAAATCTGTGCCCATAGCTTTCTGCAAGCTAACCCAAAATCGTGAAGTGAATCTTGGGTCACAATCCGAAACTATGGATACTGGAATGCCATGCAATCTCACAATCTCATTCACGTACATACTAGCAAGACGTTCAAGGGAATAAGTCTCACGTATAGGTAAGAAATGAGCAGACTTGGTTAATCTATCAACAATGACCCAAATCGCATCTATGCCTTGAGAAACTTGGGAAGACCCGTAACAAAATCCATAGTAATGTGTTCCCACTTCCATTTCGGAATCTCAAGTGGTTGCAATGGACCCTTTGGTACTTGATGCTCCGCTTTTACACGTGGACAAGTTAAACACCTCGAGATAAACTCTGCGATCTCTCTTTTCATATTGCTCCACCAAAATGTATGTCAAAGATCATGATACATTTTGGTACTCCCAGGATGGATTGCAAACGGTGTGTTGTGTGCCTCCATCATGATTATATGCTTCAAGTCAAAATCGTTAGGAACACAAAGTCTGGAGTTGAATCGAAGTATTCCTTCTTCATCGATTCTTGCTTCTGGAATAGCACCTTCTTGCACTTTTTTCTTTATACGCATCAGCTCCATGTCCATAGCTTGAGCAGCTTTAACTTTATCGATTAAAGTCGGTTCTACTCGTATATTTGATATCATCATGTGGGTACTTGGAGCCTTCATCTCTATCTCCATCCTTTGCAAATCATACAAAATGGGCATTTGTGTTAACAAAATTACACTCGTACCCGCATATGATCTTATACTCAATGCGTTAGCTACTACGTTCGCTTTTCTAGGATGATATTGGATGGTATGATCGTAATCTTTCAACAGCTCAAGCCAACGTCGTTGCCGCATGTTGAGTTCCTTTTGGGTGAAGAAATATTTGAGGCTTTTATGATCTGTATAGATCTCCACTTTCTCCCCATACAGGTAGTGTCTCCAAATCTTCAACGCGAAAACGACTGCTGCCAACTCCAAATCATGAGTAGGATAATTCCTCTCATATTCTTTGAGTTGTCGCGAGGCATAGGCTATGACTTTCCCATGTTGCATGAGAACACATCCTAACCCTTTGCCTGAAGCATCGCTGTAGATAACAAATCCATCCAAACCAGATGGTATTGTCAGAACAGGTGCCGATATGAGTCTCCTCTTGAGTTCTTGAAAACTTTTCTCACAATCCTCGCTCAACCGAATTTTGTATTCTTTTGAGTCAGCTGAGTTAACGGAGTAGCGATTCTAGAAAATCCTTCCACGAATCTCCGATAATACCCAGCTAAGCCCAAAAAACTACGTACTTCGATCACCGACTTCGGTTGCTCCCAACTTTGTATAGCTTCAATCTTTGCCGGGTAGACAGATACTCCATGTTTTGACACCACGTGCCCAAGGAATGCTACTTCCTCAAGCCAGAACTCGTATTTCTTCAATTTGGCATATAGCTTATTTTCACGAAGCCTTTGCAGTACCAGCTTCAAATGGCGCCCATGATCTTCACGGCTTTTGGAATAGATGAGGATGTCATCAATAAAGACAACAACGAACTGATCTAAATATTCTTTGAATACACGGTTCATCATATCCATGAAAGTAGCTGGAGCATTAGTTAATCCAAAAGACATTACTAAGAATTCATAATGCCCGTACCGAGTTCTGAAGGCAGTCTTTGGAATATCCTCAGTTTTAATCTTCAGCTGATGATATCCAAAACGAAGATCGATCTTTGAAAAGAATTGTGCTCCTTGCAACTGGTCAAACAGGTCATCAATGCGAGGTAGCGGATACCTATTCTTGATGGTGACATGGTTCGATTCTCGATAGTCGATACAAAGTCGTATACTCCCGTCTTTCTTCTTTACGAATAAAATTGGAGCACCCCAAGGAGATGTACTGGGAAGAATAAAACCGATGTCTAACAATTCCTGTAATTGGACCTTTAACTCTTGAAGTTCAATAGGAGCCATTCGATATGGGGTTTTAGAAATGGGCTTTGTACAAGGTTCAAGGTCAATAAAGAATTCAACTTCACGTTCTGGGGGTAGACCGGGAAGTTATTCAGGAAATACGTCAGGAAATTCACTAACAACAGAAATATTATTCAAATCTGACGTGTTTTTGTTCAAGTCCATAACATGGGCTATGAAAGCTTGACATCCGTTTTTCAATAAACGAATGGCTTTATGGCTTGGTACGACAGCGATTGATTTTAGTAGTTTGGTTGTTTGAATTCGCATAATAGGTTGGTTAGGAATATGAAAACTAACAACCTTACGAAAACAATCAATTTTAGCATGATGCGTGGTTAACCAATCAATCCCTAAAATCACATCAAATGCAACAATTTTTAACGAAATAAGGTCGGCAGGTAATGTGATGGTACCAACTTGAATCAAGCAAGATTTATAAACTGTAGATGTAATGAAAGTTTCTCCTAACGGAGTCTCTAGAGATAAGTCAAAGTCCAATTTCTCTGGAGTCAAGTTTAAATGTTGAGCACAAGCAGGAGAGATAAAAGAATGGGTAGAACCGGTATCTAATAAGGTATAAACTTCGCAAGAATTTATGATTAGCTTACCCGTGATCACCTCGTTTGGGTTTCTCGCGTTTTGGGCAGTCACGACAAACGCCCTTCCAGGAATCACCGATTTTGACTTGTCCGGAACAGCCTTCGGAGTCACTATCCCCGTTGAACTTGGTTTTGCAACAAGACAATCTTTAGCTATATGACCTTCCTTTCTACAATTATAACATACCTTGAACTGTTGTGGGCAGTTTGGGGCTGATGTGTCCTTCATTCCCGCATTTGTAACAAACAACCGGTGCTCGTTCTCCTCCCCTAAAAGCAGTTGATGTTTGTCCTGACGTCTTCACGTTATCATTGTTGTACCTTCTCTTCTTAAAATCTCCTCCCGACTCGCTCCTTCACGGCCACGATTACCACTAGAGTGGTTACCGCTTTTGTTCGAATATTTTCCTCCCTGCTAGTTTTCATTGCTTCGATGACTGCCGCCACCGGTATGACCCTGGTTGTGGTCCCTCGGTTGCACATACTCATTATCTCGCTCTAATAATTGAGCCATGTTTACAACATCTGAATATAAAAAAATTTATGAGAGATAAGATATTGCCGAATCTCGGGTTTTAGACCTCTTAGAAACAACCTTGTCATTCGTTCCTCATTTTTGACCAAATGAGGTGCAAACCTGGATAATTCTGCAAACTTCGCCTCGTACTGGGATACCGTCATGTTATTTTGTTTCAGTCTGATAAACTCTACCTCCTTCATATGATGAATACTTTCAGGAAAGTACTTGTCATTGAACAGTTTCTGAAATGTTTCCCAGGACATGTTGAGTGCGTCAGGCTGGGTACACTTCACAGACTCCCACCAGTAGTCTGCCTCACCGTGGAACATAAAGGTGGCGAATGGAACCTTCTGTTCCTCCGTGCATCCCAAGACATCGAATATCTTGGTAATTTGCTTGACCCACGTTTCCGCCATGATCGGATCCGGCTTTCCCTTAAATTCTGGTGGTCCCAATTCTTTGAATTGCTTGGCTGTGACAAACCGCGCGTTGTTATCATTTCCACCCGTATTCTGCACACGAGTCTCCCTCATCTGATTTTGCATGAACTGTAAAAAGCTCCTAAACATTCCATCATTCATCGTTTGCTCGGTAACGTTGTTTACAGGAGGAATATTGCCTTCCTGTTGCACGTTCCCCTGGGTGGTCATCAAAGGTGTCTCCACGGTCTGATTTACTCCATTATTAACGTTCTCAGCTGCCATTCTTAAATACTGCCATAAAACAAGGGTTAATAGTCATGTCATATATTATTCCTATACTCTAACCAACTAAATAACACCAAATAAACTTAGTCAGGTCATACTAGCGAAGGAATTTCCCGTCTCTCCCCTCCTAGTTCTTGTCTCACATCTCAGCCAGGGATCATATCCCTAAGCTCTGATACCAACTGTGACGCCCCAAAATAGGTATACAACACCCATTCTGAGTCGCCAAATACATGGTACAAAAAGCAAACTACAACTTCAATAATACAATTGTCGTGCAAAATACGACAACACATATTGTGAGTTTAAATACAAATATTGTCTTCTAGACAATATCTACACTCAAATAAGTCCTCATTATAATTATTCAAACACTATTTTATAGAAATAGTGAGGACTGCTAAAACATCTTTCTAGAATCATCACTCCATACCCCGACTAGATCCTGCTATGTTCTCACCTCCTGAGAAGAAAAATGGAACAAAAAGGAAAAGGGTAAGCTCAACTAGCCCAGTAAAAAATATTATAACTAAGATAATATACAACAAATTATCATTAGTATTCAACAGGGAAAAATCTGATAGAATATAATCGACAACAAGTTTTAGATCAACAACTGCAGCGGAAACAGCAAACCATTAGAAGAGTCAAGTAGAGAATGAATTCTACTATCTTCTAAGATTTAAAAGTCCATCATCAATATTTTATCCCTGTAACATCAATTAATAATCATCTTTAACCAAATATTCATCTTTGCACTACAGGCCAAAGATATTCATTTGTATCACCAGTCAGTCATGTTCATCTCAACACCTGTTCATCTTTGCACTACAGGCCAAAGATATTCATCAGGTAATCATATATCTTTACACTACAGGTCAAAGATATTCAGTAATATCATCATTTAAGACTGAGGGTGATGAAAAATATCTTAAAGAAAACGAACCCAGTGAGATAGAAGGACAAATAGTAGGGATTCGTATAACAGTTTATCTACGATCAATAATACTTCATAATAATCAATTGTGAAGCAGAATTCAAAAAATAAAGATCAAAACATGGATACAATCAAAGATAGTAACCATAATAGACATCTTGGACAAAAAGAAGAAAATTTCATTTTTCGGTGAATTCGTGAATAGTGCCGTATACGTGAATAGTGTCGTATACGTGAATAGTAATCCCGACACAAAAAGTTCCAAATTTGATAAAAAGTTCATATCAATATTTTGGCATAATGATATTGAAGAAAATATCATTTAAGAAGAAGATAATATCCCTTACTTCAAAATATCAGTACTTCTGGTCGGAATACCGGTATAAGACTGAAAGAAACTTGCTCTGATGAATAGAAACTCTCAAAGTATCTAAATACTCACAAAATACACTCAATAATCTAGAGAGAGAAAGAGAAAAAACTTGTTTCTGGTGTGATTTTCAATTCTAACTTAGCCCTCTATTTATAGGAAAATGTTAGCACGCCGAAGCAAAATTAACCTGCAACCTGATGGCTTTACCTGCTACTATTCAAGCCTACCACATTTGAATAAAAATTTTAGCACATTTCTTCACCAACCAAGAGTGGGGCCCACCAATTCTAGAATTTTTCACCAAAATGATAAATTCTGAAACTTTAACAATTTCTGAACCAGTTATCTCTTAAAATTAATAACAAATCATACGTTCATTTTTAACGGTTCAAAATTTGTGGACATATACTCAACTTATATATGAATAACATATCCAAAAGTTACCACGATCCAACGGTCGGATTAAAAATTATAACCCCCTCCATTCCGATAAAAATACTGATAAAACACCTCAACATTAACTCCTTCATTTTTAACCACAATAAATATATTCAACATTTATATCCACATAAAATAAATATTTCCTTATCATATGAATCAATAATTAATTATTCACTAATAATATTACAGAATCACATTTATGATAACCAGACCGTTCCCAGGAAAGAGGGGGCTTTCCAATAAGGATTTCTCCTTACTAGCGCGTAATTAGATGACCAAACCTCTCCTTAGACAGAACTTTCTAGATATCGCCAATAATGCTATCTAATAATATTATTTAAATAATATGAATTATTGATCTGATAATGGAAAATACTGTGCAACAACAATTATTGAAACAACAATAATATAAAATATCAACGCAGCAATTATTGAATCAATAAAATAAAATATTAAACAGTAACTACTGTAACAATTATTGAGTAGTGCCTTCTTACGTAAGAATCAATAATTGGTACAATACCGTGTGCTACTGTATTTTAACCACCAGGTATTCCAACAGTATTAACGGTAACAACTACGCCGTTAATTATAAACAACTCATACTTGTCGTTTTTTTCATCCAATCGCTTTCCGTTATGGGGCCCACACAAGGCTGCGCCGTCGTACGAATATTCCCCGACAGCAAGAATATTGCACGACCAAACGAATATTCACCGACCAAAAATGAATATTTTATAACCACTTGCTTATTTGAAATATTTGCGCATTTTACCCATAACTAACCACATTAATCAAATCAACCCTTTCTATTTCAAAATAATAAATAGAGAAAAATTAATTTCATTTATTAATAAGTTGGGGTTATTGTAAGACCCCGAATTTTATGAAATAAAGGTATTCAATTTTTCTTATAATTACTATTCAGTAAATGGTTAAATTGATAAAAGTTAAAGTTAAGGGTGATATATGAAATTTTTTTTTCAAAATACGCAAGTGGTTATAAAGTATTCATTGTTGTCGGGGAATATTCGTTTAGTCGTGGAATATTCTTTCTGTCGGAGAATATTCGTACGACGGCGCAGCCATTTGTGGGCCCCATAACAGAATAACTGTCGAATGAAAAAATGACAAATTTGAGTTTTTATAAATAACGGCGTAGTTGTTACCGTTAACATTGTAGGAATACCCGGTGGTTAAAATACAGTAATACGCGTAGTTGCACAGTAGCACACGGTATTGCACAGTATTTTTCAATTATTGATACTTACGTGAGAAGGCACTACTCAACAATTATTACAGTAATTTCTGTTCAATATTTTATTTTATTGAATCAATAATTGCTGCGTTGATATTTTATATTATTGTTGCTCAATAATTATCACTGCACATCATCTCCAATATCAGATCAATAATTCATATTATTTGGAATAATATTATTAGATAACTTTATTGGCAATGTCTAGAAAGTTCTATCTAAGGAGAGGTTTGGTCATCTAATTGCGCGCCAGTAAGGAGAAATCCTTATTGGAAAGCCCCCTCTTTTCTGGGAACGGCCTGGTTGTCATAATTGTGATTTTGTAATTTTATTTGTGAATAATTAATTATTGATCTATATGATAATGAAATATTTATTTGATGTGGATATAAATGATGGATTTATTTATGTGGTTATAAATGAAGGAATTAATGTTGAGGTATTTTATCAGTATTTTGTCGGATTGGAGGTATTAAAAGATCAAATCAGTGTTCTTACAGCTTTATTGTGTGAGTTATAATTTTTAATCTGACCGTTGGATCATTGTGAGTTTTGGATATGTTATACATATATAAGTTGAGTATATGTTCACAAATTTTGAACCGTTAAAAATGAACGTATAATTTGTTATGAATTTTAAGAGGTGACTGATTCGAAATTAAGTTTATAAATGATTTTGATAGAAAATTCTAGAAATGGGTGGGCCCCACTTTTGGTTGTTGGGGAAGATGGCTGATTTTTGGTGGGTGAAATAGTAGCAGGTAAAGCCATCAGGTAGCAGGTCAAGTCTGCTTCGGCGTGCTAACATTTTCCTATAAATAGAGGGCTAAAATAGAATTGAAAATCACACCAGAATTCATAAGTTTTCTCTCTTTTTCTCTCTAGATTATCGAGTGTATTTTGTGAGTATTTAGATACTTGGTGAGTTGCTATTCATCAGTGCAAGTTTCCTTCAGCGTCATATCCAAGATCCAGCCAGAAGTGCTGCTCTTTTGAGGTAAGGGATAGTAAGGAATTTTAAGGGTTGTTATATTTTTTAGTTTCGTAATTTTTCTAACCTTCAAAAATTCTGGAAAAATTTGAAATGATAATTTGATGAGTTTTCTTGACTGTGTCCCAAAATGGCGATTTTTGGATGTATAGATTAAGAGTTATGAATTTTATGAGAAAAGACTATTTTAAAAGTAACTACTTATAACTCCTTGTGGTTAACTCCAAAATTGGTGAAATTTTTATTGGGAGTACATGTATATGATAGAAGTATACTCTGTAAATTTCGAAATTTTTGGATAAAAGTATAATTTTTGATAATTATCTAAATATTCTGCAGTTTTGGCCATATGAAAAATAGTAAATGAATTTTAAAAATTCTGAAAAAAAATATATGTTCAATATGGAACTATATTCGGCTAAATCCCAGAAAAGAAATGTTTTTGATACTGATTTGGTATTTTTTATAAAAATAGACTAGTTATGAGTAAATGAATTAAATATGTTATGTGAAGTAAGAAAATTAGAAAATAGGATTTTATGGCTTAAGAATCCTATATGAGGTATATGCAGATTTTTGATGAGGGTTTTGGTTATTGGTGATGAAATCTTATGAGCTTAGAATTTTAAGATGATTAAATGCATTACTTAGTAAAGTGTAAACAATTAAAATAAATTGTTTATATAAGTTTAAGAAATATTATTTCAATATCATTATACCGAAATATTGATATGAATTTTATTGTGGAATTTCTACCTTTTTGTGTAGAGTTTACTATTCATGAGTTACTATTCACGAGTTACTATTCATGAGTTACTATTTACGAAGTTACTATTCATGAGTTACTATTTACGAGTTACTATTCATGACAAAATTGATTTCTTTTTCTAACCAAATTATAGTTGATTTATGAATATTACTCTTGAGATTAAATCTAGATGTTTTGATTATATTGATTTTACTATTATATATAACATTTTTATAACCCTAATTATGATATTTCTCCTTGACTTGAGTGTAAAGATGGGTAGATTTTTGGTATGATCATGACTATGGATTCCCTTTGGTCAGTAGTGCCAAGTTGAATTGTTGACTGGTATGATCATGACCATTGAATTTATAATTGAATATCTTTAGCTTAAGTGCAAAGGTGAAATGATCAACATGGTTATAATTATTGTTTATATAAATTCTGAAATGATTATATATTTCTTTGAGATATTAATATATTTAGCCTGTAGTGCAAATATGAACTGTTGAGGAATATCTTTGGCCTATAGTGTAAAGATGAATTGTTGATGAATATCTTTGGCCCGTAGTGCAAAGATGACCTGTTGTTGAATATCTTTGGCCTGTAGTGCAAAGATGGTCTGTTGATGAATATCTTTGGCCATAGTGAAAAGATGAAATTGTTAGTATGATTATAAACAGGAACTGTGATTTGGTATAACCATGATATTTGATGTTTCAGGTAAAGACATGTGAATGAAAATTATCTTCGTCCTGGATGCGAAGAGGAATTTAAAATTACAATTATGATTATGAGTTATTCATATAATTGTGGAAAGGAACTATTGATTAATGTTACAGGGATAAAATATTGTTGGTAAACTTTTAATGTGGAGAAGATAATAGACTTTATGGTCTATTTGACTCTTCTAATAGATTGCTCGTTCTGCTGCAACTATGGTTGAAAATTTTTATCATCTACCATATGTTCTAAATCTCTGATTTATTACTGTTGAAGGCTATTGATAATTTATTTATCTTTAGTCATGATATTCTTTACTGAGCTAGTTGTGCTCACCCCTCTGTTTCAAAATTCCTTTCAGATAATAAGAGTGTAGCTGGGTCGAGCGAGGATAACAGGGAAATAGAACGACGGTCTCTAGCTGTGGAGGTTCTCCCTAAGCAGTATAGAAAAGTTTATTTAGTAGTTATATTTGGTGAATCCAATACGGTAAGGCGTACCCAACGTTGGAAGGGTGTTTTACCACTATCATACAAGATGTCTAATGACATACAACCTCGTGTCATCATAAGACAGGGTTGTGCTCATCCACTTGCTGAGTATATTTACGAGCACTACCTATATAATCTTAGTGTTTGTTTAAAGTATAATTCTCAATTAGAGATAATGGAGATATTGATATGTCAAGAGAAGACTTATCATTGGAAAGAATATGATAATAATCTTCTCAGTTTTCTTTGAGGTCTATTGGGTCAACCAAGGATAATTCTGTGACCATATGATATCTATCATAACCTAGACGCATGGCCTCCCATGTACGAAGGTTTCCTTGAGCACTTCCCAAAGATTCTAATTTTTAAAACAGTTTTTGACTATACCTTTATGTAAGGTGTCATTGTAAGGTGCTGTCCACGGTTTGGACATGAGTCACAGTTGGTATATATTTGTATCCAAACTCACAGCATATGTGTTGTTGTATTTTGCACGACAATTGTTGTAATATAGTTGTAGTTATTTTCTGTACCATGTATTTGGCTACTCAGAATGGGTTGGATGGAATGGACCTATTTTGGGGTTGTCACATTTGGTATCAGAGCTATAAGTAAAGAGCCCCGAGCCTCTCGCTGGTGATTTCCTGTTGATGGGGGATGCACCGAAGCCAGACTCTCCGTAGGGGATGCCGTTCTGCGATGGCAAACTGATAGATACCAATGTGAGGTGCTGTCCACTGATGGGACATTTGTCACATTTGGTATCAGAGCTTAGGGATATGGTCTTTGGCGGAGATCGGGAAATATAACTAGGAGGGGAGAGATGGGTAAATCATTCGCTAGTGTGTCCTACCTAAGCTTATTTATTGGTCAGTCATAATATTGGGATATTATGTGATATGTTAATTTATTTAATTAACCCTTATTTTATGGCAGTATTTGAGAATGGCAGTATTTGAGAATGCTAACAATGGAGTGAATGAGACTGTGGGGATACCTCTAATCACTAACCATAATAATGTGATGTCAGACGAAGAAGGAATTAGAGATATCCATGTGGTGAGTGAAGAATTGATAGTTGCACCTGAGATAGTCGCAGAGGTAACAGCTGAGAGTGAGGAAGAAGAGGAAGAAGAGGTACATGAGAAAAGTTTATTAGAGGTATTATATGATCAAAATGTAGAATTTCAAAATCGTATTCATGAGTTAGAAGAGCAGGCTGAAGAACGACAGGCGGTCGTGGAACAAAAGGATGAAACAATTCAAGCTTGTGTTACCCGATATGTGATGGTTGAACAGAAGCATTCTTTGGCAGAGTATAAAATGATAAAGATGGAAACTAAGCTGAAAGAAGAAAAAACTGAACGAGTAAGAATAAGTGATAATGGGCAAAAGCCGCACGACACGCGGAAAGAGATGTCCGATCTAAGAAGGCTAAAATAGATGATATGAATTTCTCTTTTTGGAAAGCAATTGGGAGAACCCAACATCAAGTTTTGAATTACCCTGTACAGAGCGGTCAACCTGAATCCGATATGGATCGAAGATTGATGATTCAGATCATGAATCAGGAGTACGAAGAGGCAGTTGAGGGAGGAATATGTCCTATAAAAAAGTATATTTCAACGGTAGTGGTGACGCCAAATGCTGCCCCAGGCAAGTCAAAGCCGGGTAGTTCGAGGGATGGCGGTTGTCATGACTTCCCAACAAGTGAAGAACCCAAATGAAGTTATCACGGGAGATGAGCAATGGAGAAATCATGATAGAATCTGAAATGAAAGCAAGGTATTCTCAACTCTTCGAAATACCAGGTACGTAAATTTTGAGGACGAAATTTTATAAGGAGGGGAGATTGTAAGACCCCGAATTTTATGAAATAAAGGTATTCAATTTTTCTTATAATTACTATTCAATAAATGGTTAAATTGATAAAAGTTAAAGTTAAGGGTAATATATAAAAAAAAATTCAAAATACGCAAGTGGTTATAAAATATTCATTGTTGTCGGGGAATATTCGTTTAGTCGTGAAATATTCTTTTTGTCGGAGAATATTCGTACGACGGCGCAGCCATTTGTGGGTCTCATAATAGAATAACTGTCGGATGAAGAAAATGACAAATTTGAGTTTTTATAAATAACGGCGTAGTTGTTACCGTTAACACTGTTGGAATACCTGGTGGTTAAAATACAGTAATACGCGTAGTTGCACAGTAGCACACGGTATTGCACAGTATTTTTTAATTATTGATACTTACGTGAGAAGGCACTACTCAATAATTGTTACAGTAATTTCTGTTCAATATTTCATTTTATTGAATCAATAATTGCTGCATTGATATTTTATATTATTGTTGCTCAATAATTATCACTGCACATCATCTCCATTATCAGATCAATAATTCATATTATTTGGAATAATATTATTAGATAACTTTATTGGCAATGTCTAGAAAGTTCTGTCTAAGGAGAGGTTTGGTCATCTAATTGCGCGTCAGTAAGGAGAAATCCTTATTGGAAAGCCCCCTCTTTCCTAGGAACGGCCTGGTTGTCATAATTGTGATTCTATAATATTATTTGTGAATAATTAATTATTGATTTATATGATAATGAAATATTTATTTGGTGTGGATATAAATGATGGATTTATTTATGTGGTTATAAATGAAGGAATTAATGTTGAGGTATTTTATCAGTATTTTGTCGGATTGGAGTTATTAAAAGATCAAATCAGTGTTCTTACAGCTTTATTGTGTGAGCTATAATTTTTAATCTGACCGTTGGATCATTGTGATTTTTGGATATGTTATACATATATAAGTTGAGTATATGTTCACAAATTTTGAACCGTTAAAAATGAACGTATAATTTGTTATGAATTTTAAGAGGTGACTGATTCAAAAATTAGGTTTATAAATAATTTTGATAGAAAATTCTAGAAATGGGTGGGCCCCACTTTTGGTTGTTAGGAAAGATGGCTGATTTTTGGTAGGTGAAATAGTAGCAGGTAAAGTCATCAGGTAGTAGGTCAAGTCTGCTTCGGCGTGGTAACATTTTCCTATAAATAGAGGGCTAAAATAGAATTAAAAATCACACCAGAATTCATAAGTTTCTCTCTTTTTTTCTCTAGATTATCGAGTGTATTTTGTGAGTATTTTGATACTTGCTGAGTTGCTATTCATCAGTGCAAGTTTTTTTCAGTGTCATATCCGATATCCAGTCAGAAGTGCTGCTCTTTTGAGGTAAGGGATTTTAAGGGTTGTTATGTTTTTTAGTTTCGTAATTTTTCTGACCTTCAAAAATTCTGGAAAAATTTGAAATGATAATTTGATGAGTTTTCTTGACTGTGTCCAAAAATAGTGATTTTTGGATGTATAGATTAAGAGTTATGAATTTTATGAGAAAAGACTATTTTAAAAGTAACTACTTATAACTCTTTGTGGTTAACTCTAAAATTGGTAAACTTTTTATTGGGAGTACATGTATATGATAGAAGTATACTCTGTAAATTTTAAAATTCTTGGATAAAAGTATAATTTTTGATAAATATCTAAATATTCGGCTGTTTTGGCCATATGAAAAATAGTAAATGAATTTTAAAAATTCTGAGAAAAATATATGTTCAATATGGAACTATATTCGGCTAAATCCCAGAAAAAAAATATTTTTGGGACTGATTTGATATTTTTTATAAAAATAGACTAGTTATGAGTAAATGAATTAAATATGTTATGTGAAGTAAGAAAATTGAAAAATAGGATTTTATGGCTTGAGAATCCTATATGAGGTATATGCAGATTTTTAATGAAGGTTTTGGTTATTGGTGATGAAATCTTATGAGTTTGGAATTTTAGGATGATTAAATGCATTATTTTGTAAAGTGTAAACAATTAAAATAAATTGTTTATAAGTTTAAGAAATGTTATTTCAATATCATTATACCGAAATATTAGAATGAATTTTATTGTGGAATTTTTAACTTTTTGTGTCGGGTTTACTATTCATGAGTTACTATTCACGAGTTACTATTCATGAAGTTACTATTCATAGGTTACTATTCATGAGTTACTATTCATGACAAAATTGGTTTCTTTTTCTAACTAAATTATAGTTGATTTATGAATATTACTCTTGAGATTAAATCTAGATGTTTTGATTATATTGATTTTACTATTATATATAACATTTTTATAACCCTAATGATGATATTTCTCTTTGACTTGAGTGTAAAGATGAGTAGATTTTTGGTATGATCATGACTATGGATTCCCTTTGGCCAGTAGTGCAAAGTTGAATTCTTGACTTGTATGATCATGACCATTGAATTTATAATTGAATATCTTTAGCTTAAGTGCAAAGGTGAAATGATCAACATGGTTATAATTATTGTTTGTATAAATTCTGAAATGATTATATATTTCTTTGAGATATTAATATATTTAGCCTGTAGTGCAAATATGAACTGTTGAGAAATATCTTTGGCTTGTAGTGCAAAGATGAATTGTTGATGATTATCTTTGGCCCGTAGTGCAAAAATGACCTGTTGTTGAATATCTTTGGCCTGTAGTGCAAAGATGGTCTGTTGATGAATATCTGTGGCCATAGTGCAAAGATGAAATTGTTAGTATGATTATAAACAGGAACTGTAATTTGGTATAACCATGATATTTGATGTTTCAGGTAAAGACATGTGATGAAAATTATATTCGTCCTGGATGCGAAGAGGAATTTAGAATTACAATTATGATTATGAGTTATTCATATAATTGTAAAAAGGAACTATTGATTAATGTTACAGGGATAAAATATTGTTGGTGGACTTTTAATGTGGAGAAGATAATAGACTTTATGGTCTATTTGACTCTTCTAATAGATTGCTCGTTCCGCTGCAACTATGGTTGAAAAATTTTATCATCTACCATATGTTCTAAATCTCAGATTTATTGCTGTTGAAGGCTATTGATAATTTATTTATCTTTAGTCATGATATTCTTTACTGAGCTAGTTGTGCTCACCCTTCTGTTTCAAAATTCCTTTCAGATAATAAGAGCGTAGCTGGGTCGAGCGAGGGTAACAGGGAAATAGAACGGTGGTCTCTAGCTATGGAGGTTCTCCCTAAGCAATATAGAAAAGTTCATTTAGTAGTTATATTTGGTGAATCCAATACGGTAAGGCGTACCCAACGTTAGAAGGGTATTTTGCCACTATCATACAAGATGTCTAATGACATACAACCTCGTGTCATCATAAGACAGGGTTGTGCTCATCCACTTGCTGAGTATATTTACGAGCACTACCTATATAATCTTAGTGTTTGTTTGAAGTATAATTCTCAATTAGAGATAGTGGAGATATTGATATGTCAAGAGAAGACTTATCATTGGAAAGAATATGATAGTAATCTTCTCAGTTTTCTTTGAGGTCTATTGGGTCAACCAAGGATAATTCTGTGACCATATGATATCTATCATAACCTAGACGCATGGCCTCCCATGTACGAAGGTTTCCTTGAGCACTTCCCAAAGATTCTAATTTTTAAAACAGTTTTTGACTATACCTTTATGTAAGGTGTCATTATGAGGTGCTGTCCACGGTTGGGACCTGAGTCACAGTTGGTATATATTTGTATCCAAACTCACAGCATATGTGTTGTTGTATTTTGCACGACAATTGTTGTAATAAAGTTGTAGTTATTTTCTGTACCATGTATTTGGCGACTCAGAATGGGTTGGATGGAATGGACCTATTTTGGGGTTGTCACAGTTATGATCCGTATAGATCTCCACCTTCTCCCCATACAGGTAATGCCTCCAGATTTTAAGCGCAAAAAGGACTGCTGCCAACTCTAGATCATGAGTAGGGTAATTCCTTTTATATTCTTTGAGTTGTCGTGAGACATAGACTATGACTTTCCTATGTTGCATGAAAACACATCCTAACCCACTGCCTGAAGCATCACTGTAGATGACAAATCCCTCCAAACCAGATGGTATTGTCAGAAATGGTGTTGCAATGAGTCTCCTCTTGAGTTCTTGAAAACTTTTCTCACATTCCTCGCTCTAACCAAATTTTGTATCTTTTCGAGTCAGCTGAGTTAATGGAGTAGCGATTCGAGAAAATTCTTTCACGAATCTCCGATAATAACCAGCTAAGCCCAGAAAGCTACGTACTTCGGTCACTAACAAAGGTTGTTTCCAGCTTTGCATTGCTTCAATCTTCGTTGGGCCAACATATATTCCGTGATTCGATATCACGTGCCCAAGGATGCTACTTCCTCAAGTCAGAACTCGCATTTCTTCAACTTGGCATATAGCTTGTTTTCACGAAGCTTTTGGAGTATCAGCCTCAAGTGTTGCTCATGATCTTCACGACTTTTGGAGTATATGAGGATGTCATCAATAAAAACAACCACAAAATGATCTAAATATTTCTTGAATACTCGGTTCATCATATCCATGAAGGCAACAGGAGCATTAGTCAATCAAAAAGACATGACTAGGAATTTGTAATGCCCGTACCGAGTTCTGAAAGTAGTCTTTGGAATGTCATTAGTGTAAGACCCCAAATTTTATGAAATAAACGTATTCAATTTTTCTATTTAGTAAATGGTTAAATTGATAAAAAGTTAAAGTTAAGGGTGATATATGAATATTTTTCAAAATAAGCAAGTGGTTATAAAATATTCATTTTGTCGAGGAATATTCGTTTGGTCGTGGAATATTCTTTCTGTCTGGGAATATTCGTACGACGGCGCAGCTATTTGTGGGCCCCATAACGGAAAGCGATTGAATGAAGAAAACGACAAAATTAAGTTTTTATAAATAACGGCGTAGTTGTTACCGTTAACACTGTTGGAATACCTGGTGGTTAAAATACAGTAATACGCGTTATTGCACAGTAGCACACGGTATTGCACAGTATTTTTAAAATTATTAAATCTTACATAAGAAGACACTACTCAATAATTGTTACAGTAGTTACTGTTCAATATTTTATTTTATTAATTCAATAATTGTTGCGTTGATATTTTATATTATTGTTGTTTCAATAATTGTCACTGCACAGTATATCCATTATCAGATCAATAATTCATATTGTTTAAATAATATTATTAGATAACATTATTGGCAATGTCTAGAAAGTTTTGTCTAAGGAGAGGTTTGGTCATCTAATTGCGCGCTAGTAAGGAGAAATCCTTATTGGAAAGCCCCCTCTTTTTTGGGAACGGCCTGGTTGTCATAAATGTGATTCTATAATATTATTTGTGAATAATTAATTATTGATTCATATGATAAGGAAATATTTATTTTATGTGGATATAAATGAGGGATATATTTTTGTGGTTAAAAATGAAAGAGTTAATGTTGAGGTGTTTTATCTGTATTTTTGTCGGAACGGAGGTATTGAAAATCAAATTAGGGTTTTTAAGATATTTTGCGAGGGTTATAATTTTTAATCCGACCGTTGGATCGTGATAATATTTGGATATGTTATACATATATAAGTTGAGTATATGTCCATAAATTTTGAACCGTTAAAAATGAACGTATGATTTGTTATGAATTTTACGAGATGACTGGTTTAGAAATTGTTGAATTTTTGGAGTTAATCATTTTGGTGGAAAATTCTAGAATTGGTGGGCCCCACTCTTGGTTGGTGAAGAAATGTGTTGAGATTTTTATTCAAATGTGGTGGGTGGAAATAGTAGCAGGTAAAGCCATTAGGTTGCAGGTTAAGTCTGCTTCGGCGTGCTAACATTTTCCTATAAATAGAGGGCTAAGTTAGAATTAAAAATCACACCAGAAACATAAGCTTTCTCTCTTTCTCTCTCTATATTATGAAGCATATTTTGTGAGTATTTAGATACTTTGAGAGCTGCTATTCAGTGCAAGTTTCCTTCAACTTTGCATTCCAGTCAGAAGTACTACTTTTTTGAGGTAATGGATAGTAAGGGATTTCAAGGGTTGTTATGTTTTTCAGTTTCGTAATTTTTCTGACCTTCAAAAATTCTGGAAAAATTTGAAATGATATTTTGATGAGTTTTCTTGATTGTGTCCAAAAATGGTGATTTTTGGATGTATAGATTAAGAGTTATGAATTTTATGAGAAAAGACTATTTTAAAAGTAACCGCTTATAACTCCTTGTGGTTAACTCTAAAAGTGATGAAATATTTATTGGGAGTACATGTATATGATAGGATCTGTGAATTTCAAAATTTTTAAATAAAAGTACAATTTTTGATAAATATCTAAATATTCGGCTGTTTTGGCCATATGAAAAATAGTAATGACTTTTAAAAATTCTGAGAAAAATATATGTTCACTATGGGACTATATTATGCTAAATCCCAGAAAAGAAATATTTTTGGAGCTGATTTGGTATTTTTCATGAAAATAGTCTAGTTATGAGTAAATGAATTAAATATGTTTTGTGAAGTAAGAAAATTAGAAAATAGGATTTTATGGCTTGAGAATCCTATATGAGGTATATGCAGATTTTTGATGAGGGTTTTTGGTTATTGGTGATGAAATCTAATGAGTTTGACATTTTAGGATGATTAAATGTATTATTTAATAAAGTGTAAACAATTAAAATAAATTGTTTATAAGCTTAAAAAATATTATTCTTTCAATATCATTATACCGAAATATTGGTATGTATTTTATTGTGAAATTTTTACCTTTTTGTGTCGAGTTACTATTCACGAGTTACTATTCACGAAAAAATTAGTTTTTTTTTCTAACCAAATTATAGTTGATTTACGAATATTACTCTTGAGATTCAAACTATATGTTGATCATATTATTTTTATTATTATATATAACATTTTTATAACCCTAATGATGATATTTCTCTTTGACTTGAGTGTAAAGATGGGTAGATTTTTGGTATGATCATGACTATGGGTTCTCTTTGGCCAGTAGTGCAAAGTTGAATTGTTGATTGGTATGATCATGACCATTGAATTTATAAGTGAATATCTTTAGCTTAAGTGCAAAGGTGAATTGATCAACATGGTTATAATTATTGTTTATATAAATTCTGAAATGATTATATATTTCTTTGAGATATTAATATATTTGGCATGTAGTGCAAATATGAACTGTTGATGAATATATTTGGCCGTAGTGCAAATATGAACTGTTGATGAATATCTTTGGCCTGTAGTGCAAAGATGAATTATTGATGAATATCTTTGGCCTGTAGTGCAAAGATGAATTGTTGATGAATATCTTTGGCCCGTAGTGCAAAAATGACATGTTGTTGAATATCTTTGGCCAGTAGTGCAAAGATGAACAGATGTTGAGATGAACATGACCAACTGGTGATACAAATGAATATCTTTGGCCGTAGTGCAAAGATGAAGTTATTAATATGATTATGAACAGGATATGTGATTTGGTGTAACCATGATCTTTGATGTTTCAGGTAAAGATAGGTGATAAAAATTATCTTCGTCCTGGATGAGAAGAGGAATTTAGAACTACAGTTATGATTATGAGTTATTCATATGATTGTGGACCAGAATTGTTGATTGATGTTTTAGGGATAAAATATTGTTGGTGGATTTTTAACATGGAGAAGATAATAGACTTTATAGTCTATTTGACTCTTCTAATGGATTGCTCATTCCGCTGCAACTATGGTTGAAATTTTTATCATTTACCATATGTTCTAAATCTCTGATTTATTATTGATGAAGGTTATTTAATTATCTTTAGTCATGATATTCTTTACTGAGCTAGTTGTGCTCACCCTTTTGCTTCACAATTCCTTTCAGGTAATAAGAGTGTAGCTGGGTCGAGCGAGGGTTCCGGAGAAATAGAACGGTGGTATCTAGCTGTGGATGTTCTCCCGAAGCAGTATAGAAAAGTTCATTTAGTAATTTTATTTGGTGAATCCAATAGGGTAAGGTGTACCCAACGTTGGAAGGGTGTTTTTCCACTATCATACAAGATGTCTAACGACATACAACCTCGTGTCATCATAAGACAGGGATGTGCTCATCCACTTTCTGAGTATATATACGAGTACTACCTATATAATCTTGGTGTTTGTTTGAAGTATAATTCTCAATTAGAGACAGTAGAGATAATGATATGTCAAGAGAAGACTCACCATTGGGAAGAATATGATAGTAATCTTCTCGTTTTTCTTTGGGGTCTATTGGGTCAACCAAGAATAATTCTGTGGCCATATGATATCTATCATAACCTAGACGCATGGCCTCTCATGTACGAAGGTTTCCTTGAGCACTTCCCAAAGATTCTAATTTCTAAAACAGTTTTTGACTATACATTTATGTAAGGTGTCATTGTGAGGTGATGTCTACGGTTGGAACATAAGTCACATTTGGTATATATTTGTATCCAAACTCACAGCATATGTTGTAACGACCCCAAAATAGGTCCATTCCACCCAACCCATTCTGAGTCGCCAAATACATGGTACAGAAAACAACTACAATTTTATTACAACAATTGTCGTGCAAAATACAACAACACATATGCTGTGAGTTTGGATACAAATATATACCAAATGTGACTCATGTTCCAACCGTGGACATCACCTCACAATAACACCTTACATAAAGGTATAGTCAAAAACTGTTTTAGAAATTAGAATCTTTGGGAAGTGCTCAAGAAAACCTTCGTACATGGGAGGCCACGCGTCTAGGTTATGATAGATATCATATGGCCACAGAATTATCCTTGGTTGACCCAATAGACCCCAAAGAAAAACGAGAAGATTACTATCATATTCTTCCCAATGGTGAGTCTTCTCTTGACTTATCATTATCTCCACTGTCTCTAATTGAGAATTATACTTCAAACAAACACCAAGATTATATAGGTAGTGCCCATAGATATACTCAGCAAGTGGATGAGCACAACCCTGTCTTATGATGACACGAGGTTGTATGTCATTAGACATCTTGTATGACAGTGGCAAAACACCCTTCCAACGTTGGGTTCGCCTCACCCTATTTTCTTCACCAAATATAACTACTAAATGATGACCACCGCTCTATTCCCTTGTTACCCCCGCTCGACCCAGCTACACTCTTATTACCTGAAAAGGAATTGTGAAGCAAAAGGGTGAGCACAACTAGCTCAGTAAAGAATATCATGACTAAAGATAATTAAATTATCAATAGCCTTCATCAATAATAAATCAGAGATTTAGAACATATGGTAAATGATAAAAATTTCAACCATAGTTGCAGCGGAACATGCAATCCATTAGAAGAGTCAAATAGACAATAAAGTCTATTATCTTCTCCATGTTAAAAATCCATCAACAATATTTTATCCCTGTAACATCAATCAACAATTCTGGTCCACAATCATATGAATAACTCATAATCATAACTGTAGTTCTAAATTCCTCTTCTCATCCAGGACGAAGATAATTTTCATCACCTATCTTTACCTGAAACATCAAAGATCATGGTTACACCAAATCACATTTCCTGTTTATAATCATACTAACAAATCCATCTTTGCACTACGGGCCAAAGATATTCATCAACAAACTATCTTTGCACTACGGGCCAAAGATATTCATCAACAAACCATCTTTACACTACGGGCCAAAGATATTCAACAACAGTTCATCTTTGCACTACAGGCCAAAGATATTCATCAACAGGCCATCTTTGCACTACATGCCAAAGATATTCATCAACAATTCATATTTGCACTACAGGCCAAATATATTCATATCTCAAAGAAATATATAATCATTTCAGAATTTATATAAACAATAATTATAACCATGTTGATCAATTCACCTTTGCACTTAAGCTTAAGATATTCAATTATAAATTCAATGGTCATGATCATACCAGTCACAATTCAACTTTGCACTACAGGCCAAAGAGAACCCTAGTCATGATCATACCAATAATCTACCCATCTTTACACTCCAGTGAAAGAGAATTTCAACATCAGGGTTATAAAAATGTTATATATGATGATAAAAATAATATGATCAACATATAGTTTTAATCTCAAGAGTAATATTCGTAACTCATGAATAGTAACCCCGACACAAAAGATAGAAATTCTACAATAAAATTCATACCAATATTTCGGTATAATGATATTGAAAGAATAACATTACTTAAATTTATAAACAATTTATTTTAATTATTTACACTTTACTAATTAATGCATTTAATCATCATAAAATGCCAACTCTTACAATTTCATCATCAATAACTAAAACCCTCATAAAAAATCTGCATATACCTCATATAGGATTCTCAAGCCATAAAATCCTATTTTTCAATTTTCTTTCTTCACAAAACATATTTAATTCATTTACTCATAACTAGACCATTTTCATGAAAAATACCAAATCAGTTCCAAAAATATTTCTTTTCTGGGATTTAGCATAATATAGTCCCATAGTGAACATATATTTTTCTCAGAATTTTTAAAAGTCATTTACTATTTTTCATATGGCCAAAATAGCCGAATATTTAGACATTTATCAAAAGTTGTACTTTTGTCCAAAAATTCTGAAATTTACAGAGTATACTTCTATCATATACATGTACTCCCAATAAAAATTTTATCAATTTTGGAGTTAACCACAAGGAATTATAAGCTGCTACTTTTAAAATAGTCTTTTCTCATAAAATTCATAACTCTCAATCTATACATCCAAAAATCACCATTTTTGGATACAATCAAGAAAACTCATCAAAATATCATTTCAAATTTTTCCATAATTTTTGAAGATCAGAAAAATTACGAAACTGAAAATCATAACAACCCTTAAAATCCATTACTATCCCTTACTATCCCTTACTATCCCTTACCTCAAAAGAGCAGTACTTCTGACCGGAATGTAAAGCCGAAGGAAACTTGCACTGAATAGCAACTCTCAAAGTATCTAAATACTCACAAAATATGCTTCATAATATAGAGAGAGAAAGAGAGAAAGCTTATGTTTTTGGTGTGATTTTTAATTCTAACTTAGCCCTCTATTTATAGGAAAATTTTGGTAGGTTTGACCTGCAACCTGATGGCTTTACCTGCTACTATTCCCACCCACCACATTTGAAATATAATTCAGCACATTTCTTCACCAACCACAAGTGGGGCCCACCAATTCTAAAATTTTCCACCAAAATGATAAACTCCGAAAATTCAACAATTTCTGAACCAGTCATCTCGTAAAATTCATAATAAATCATACGTTCATTTTTAACGGTTCAAAATTTGTGGACATATACTCAACTTATATATGTATAACATATCCAAAAATTACCACGATCCAACGGTCGGATTAAAAATTATAACCCCCGTAAAATATCTCAAAAACCCTGATTTTTAATACCTCCATTCCGACAAAAATACGGATAAAAACCTCAACATTAACTCCTTCATTTTTAACCACAAAAATATATCCCTCGTTTATATCCACATAAAATAAATATTTCTTTATCATATGAATCAATAATTAATTATTCACAAATAATATTACAGAATCACATTTATGACAACCAGGCCGTTCCCAGGAAAGAGGGGGCTTTCCAATAAGAATTTCTCCTTACTGGCGCGCAATTAGATGACCAAACCTCTCCTTAGACAGAACTTTCTAGACATTGACAATAATGTTATCTAATAATATTATTCAACTAATATGAATTATTGATCTGATAAAGGAAAATACTGTGCAGCAACAATTATTGAAACAACAATAATATAAAATATCAACGCAACAATTATTGAATCAATAAAATAAAATATTGAACAGTAACTACTGTAACAATTATTGAGTAGTGCCTTCTTACGTAAGAATCAATAATTTCAAAAATACTATGCAATACCGTGTGCTACTGTGCAATAACGCGTATTACTGTATTTTAATCACCGGGTATTTCAACAGTGTTAACGGTAACAACTACGCCGTTATTTATAAAAACTCAATTTTATCATTTTTTTCATCCAATCGCTTTCCGTTATGGGGCCCACAAATAGATGCGCCGTCGTACGAATATTCCCCGACAGAAAGAATATTCCACGACCAAACGAATATTCCCCGTCAAAATGAATATTTTATAACCACTTGCTTATTTTAAAAAATATTCATATATCACCCTTAACTTTAACTTTTTATCAATTTAACCATCTACTAAATAGAAAAATTGAATACTTTTATTTCATAAAATTTGGGGTCTTACAATCTCCCCTCCTTATGAAATTTTGTCCTCAAAATTTACGTACCTGGTATTTCAAAAAGTTGAGAATACCTTCCTTTCATTTCAAATTCCATCTTCCCTGTCATCATAATTTCTCCATTGCTCATCTCCTGTATTTCAAATATCATTCTAGAATACAGCTTGAAAACAAGGGTTAATTGAACAAATTAACATATCACATAATATCTCGATATTATGACTGACCAACAAATAAGCTTAGGTAAGACACACTAGCGAAGGATTTACTCATCTCTCACCTCCTAGTTTTATTCCCCGATCTCCGCCAGAGATCATATCCCCAAACTCTGATACCAAATGTAACTCTGGACACCAACCTATGTCAGCACCTTACATTGATACCTATCAGTTTGCCACCGCAGAACGGCGTCCCCTACGGAGAGTCTGGCTTCGGTGCATCCCCCATCAACAGGAAGTCACCAGCGAGAGGCTCGGGGCTCTTTACTTATAGCTCTGATACCAAATGTAACGACCCCAAAATAGGTCCATTCCACCCAACCCATTCTGAGTCGCCAAATACATGGTACAGAAAACAACTACAACTTTATTACAACAATTGTCGTGCAAAATACAACAACACATATGCTGTGAGTTTGGATACAAATATATACCAAATGTGACTCATGTTCCAACCGTGGACATCACCTCACAATAACACCTTACATAAAGGTATAGTCAAAAACTGTTTTAGAAATTAGAATCTTTGGAAAGTGCTCAAGAAAACCTTCGTACATGGGAGGCCACGCGTCTAGGTTATGATAGATATCATATGGCCACAGAATTATCCTTGGTTGACCCAATAGACCCCAAAGAAAAACGAGAAGATTACTATCATATTCTTCCCAATGGTGAGTCTTCTCTTGACTTATCATTATCTCCACTGTCTCTAATTGAGAATTATACTTCAAACAAACACCAAGATTATATAGGTAGTGCCCATAGATATACTCAGCAAGTGGATGAGCACAACCCTGTCTTATGATGACACGAGGTTGTATGTCATTAGACATCTTGTATGACAGTGGCAAAACACCCTTCCAACGTTGGGTTCGCCTCACCCTATTTTCTTCACCAAATATAACTACTAAATGATGACCACCGCTCTATTCCCTTGTTACCCCCGCTCGACCCAGCTACACTCTTATTACCTGAAAAGGAATTGTGAAGCAAAAGGGTGAGCACAACTAGCTCAGTAAAGAATATCATGACTAAAGATAATTAAATTATCAATAGCCTTCATCAATAATAAATCAGAGATTTAGAACATATGGTAAATGATAAAAATTTCAACCATAGTTGCAGCGGAACATGCAATCCATTAGAAGAGTCAAATAGACAATAAAGTCTATTATCTTCTCCATGTTAAAAATCCATCAACAATATTTTATCCCTGTAACATCAATCAACAATTCTGGTCCACAATCATATGAATAACTCATAATCATAACTGTAGTTCTAAATTCCTCTTCTCATCCAGGACGAAGATAATTTTCATCACCTATCTTTACCTGAAACATCAAAGATCATGGTTACACCAAATCACATTTCCTGTTTATAATCATACTAACAAATCCATCTTTGCACTACGGGCCAAAGATATTCATCAACAAACTATCTTTGCACTACGGGCCAAAGATATTCATCAACAAACCATCTTTACACTACGGGCCAAAGATATTCAACAACAGTTCATCTTTGCACTACAGGCCAAAGATATTCATCAACAGGCCATCTTTGCACTACATGCCAAAGATATTCATCAACAATTCATATTTGCACTACAGGCCAAATATATTCATATCTCAAAGAAATATATAATCATTTCAGAATTTATATAAACAATAATTATAACCATGTTGATCAATTCACCTTTGCACTTAAGCTTAAGATATTCAATTATAAATTCAATGGTCATGATCATACCAGTCACAATTCAACTTTGCACTACAGGCCAAAGAGAACCCTAGTCATGATCATACCAATAATCTACCCATCTTTACACTCCAGTGAAAGAGAATTTCAACATCAGGGTTATAAAAATGTTATATATGATGATAAAAATAATATGATCAACATATAGTTTTAATCTCAAGAGTAATATTCGTAACTCATGAATAGTAACCCCGACACAAAAGATAGAAATTCTACAATAAAATTCATACCAATATTTCGGTATAATGATATTGAAAGAATAACATTACTTAAATTTATAAACAATTTATTTTAATTATTTACACTTTACTAATTAATGCATTTAATCATCATAAAATGCCAACTCTTACAATTTCATCATCAATAATTAAAACCCTCATAAAAAATCTGCATATACCTCATATAGGATTCTCAAGCCATAAAATCCTATTTTTCAATTTTCTTTCTTCACAAAACATATTTAATTCATTTACTCATAACTAGACCATTTTCATGAAAAATACCAAATCAGTTCCAAAAATATTTCTTTTCTGGGATTTAGCATAATATAGTCCCATAGTGAACATATATTTTTCTCAGAATTTTTAAAAGTCATTTACTATTTTTCATATGGTCAAAATAGCCGAATATTTAGACATTTATCAAAAGTTGTACTTTTGTCCAAAAATTCTGAAATTTACAGAGTATACTTCTATCATATACATGTACTCCCAATAAAAATTTTATCAATTTTGGAGTTAACCACAAGGAATTATAAGCTGCTACTTTTAAAATAGTCTTTTCTCATAAAATTCATAACTCTCAATCTATACATCCAAAAATCACCATTTTTGGATACAATCAAGAAAACTCATCAAAATATCATTTCAAATTTTTTCATAATTTTTGAAGATCAGAAAAATTACGAAACTGAAAATCATAACAACCCTTAAAATCCATTACTATCCCTTACTATCCCTTACTATCCCTTACCTCAAAAGAGCAGTACTTCTGACCGGAATGTAAAGCCGAAGGAAACTTGCACTGAATAGCAACTCTCAAAGTATCTAAATACTCACAAAATATGCTTCATAATATAGAGAGAGAAAGAGAGAAAGCTTATGTTTTTGGTGTGATTTTTAATTCTAACTTAGCCCTCTATTTATAGGAAAATTTTGGTAGGTTTGACCTGCAACCTGATGGCTTTACCTGCTACTATTCCCACCCACCACATTTGAAATATAATTCAGCACATTTCTTCACCAACCACAAGTGGGGCCCACCAATTCTAAAATTTTCCACCAAAATGATAAACTCCGAAAATTCAACAATTTCTGAACCAGTCATCTCGTAAAATTCATAATAAATCATACGTTCATTTTTAACGGTTCAAAATTTGTGGACATATACTCAACTTATATATGTATAACATATCCAAAAATTACCACGATCCAACGGTCGGATTAAAAATTATAACCCCCGTAAAATATCTCAAAAACCCTGATTTTTAATACCTCCATTCCGACAAAAATACGGATAAAAACCTCAACATTAACTCCTTCATTTTTAACCACAAAAATATATCCCTCGTTTATATCCACATAAAATAAATATTTCTTTATCATATGAATCAATAATTAATTATTCACAAATAATATTACAGAATCACATTTATGACAACCAGGCCGTTCCCAGGAAAGAGGGGGCTTTCCAATAAGAATTTCTCCTTACTGGCGCGCAATTAGATGACCAAACCTCTCCTTAGACAGAACTTTCTAGACATTGACAATAATGTTATCTAATAATATTATTCAACTAATATGAATTATTGATCTGATAAAGGAAAATACTGTGCAGCAACAATTATTGAAACAACAATAATATAAAATATCAACGCAACAATTATTGAATCAATAAAATAAAATATTGAACAGTAACTACTGTAACAATTATTGAGTAGTGCCTTCTTACGTAAGAATCAATAATTTCAAAAATACTATGCAATACCGTGTGCTACTGTGCAATAACGCGTATTACTGTATTTTAATCACCGGGTATTCCAACAGTGTTAACGGTAACAACTACGCCGTTATTTATAAAAACTCAATTTTATCATTTTTTTTATCCAATCGCTTTCCGTTATGGGGCCCACAAATAGATGTGCCGTCGTACGAATATTCCCCGACAGAAAGAATATTCCACGACCAAACGAATATTCCCCGTCAAAATGAATATTTTATAACCACTTGCTTATTTAAAAAAATATTCATATATCACCCTTAACTTTAACTTTTTACCAATTTAACCATCTACTAAATAGAAAAATTGAATACTTTTATTTCATAAAATTTGAGGTCTTACATATGTGTTGTTGTATTTTGCACGACAATTATTGTAATAAAGTTGTAGTTATTTTCTGTACCATGTATTTGGCGACTCAGAATAGGTTGGATGGAATTGACCTATTTTGGGGTCGTTACATTTAGTTTTAATCTTTAACTGATGATATCCGGAACGAAGATTGATCTTTAAAAGAATTTGGCGTCTTACAACTGGTCAAATAGGTCATCAATGCGAGGCAACGGGTACCTATTTTTTACGGTGACATGATTCAACTCCCAATAATCAATACAAAGTCGCATACTCCCATCTTTCTTCTTTATAAATAAAATAGGAGCACCCCAAGGAGACGTACTAGGACGAATAAAACTGATGTCTAACTGTAGTTGGGTTTTTAACTTCTGAAGTTCAATAGGAGCCATTCGATATGGGGTTTTAGAAATGAGTTTTGTACCGGGTTCAATGTCAATACAAAACTCAATTTCACGCTCTGGGGGTAGGCCAGGAAGTTATTCACGTAATACGTCAGGAAATTTATTAACAATAGAAATATCATTCAAATCTGACGTATTTTTGTTTAAATCCGTGACATGGGCTAAAAAAGCTTGACATCCGTTTTTCAATAAACGAATGACTTTATGGCTGGATATGACAGTGATTGACTTTAGTGGTTTGGTTGCTTGAATTCGCATAATAGGTTGGTTAGGAATATAAAAGTTAATAACCTTACAAAACAATCAATTTTAGTATGATGACCAATTAATCCTGAAAATCACATTAAATGCGAGTATTTTTAAAGAGATAAGATCGACAGGTAACGTGAGGGTGCCGATTTGAATCAAACAAAATTTATAAATAGTGGATGTTGTGACGCCCCCAAAATTAGGTATACATCACCCATCTTGGGTCGTCAGATACATGGTACAGAATACAAATACAACTTACTAATACAACTGTCGTGTACAATATGACAAAATATAACTGTGAGTTTGAATACAATTATTGTCTACTAGAGACTATACAAACTCAAAAGGAGTCCTCATTACAATTATTATCACACTATTTAATAGAATAGTGAGGAATACTAATACTATCATCTGGTCCATCACTCCGTTCCCGACTCGTCCCAGCTATATTCTCATTTCCTGAAGAGAACAGTGAAAGAAAGGGTGAGCTCAACTAGCCCAGTAAGAAATATTATGACTAAGATAATGCAAAATAAATTATCATTAGCCTTCAACAGTGTTAAACTGATAAAATATAACGAACATCAAGTTTAACTGCAGCGGAACAAGCAATCCATTAAAAGAGTCAAGTAGAAAATAAAATCTATTATCTTCTATGTTTTAAAAGGTTTTTCAACACTGTTATCGCTGGGACTCAGCTTATGTGACGCCCCCAAAATAGGTCCAATCCATCCAACCCATTCTGAGTCGCCAAATACATGGAACAGAAAATAACTACAACTTTATTATTACAATTGTCGTGCAAAATACGACAACACATATACTTTGAGTTTAAATACAAATATTGTCATCTAGACAGTATTCATACTCAATTAAGTCCTCATTATACTTATTGATATACTATTTTACAAAATAGTGAGGACTACTAAAATAACTGTCTTGAACCATCATTCCATACCCCGACTAGTACTCGCTATATTCTCGCCTCCTGAGAAAAAAATGGAACAACAAGGAAAAGGGTGAGCTCAACTAGCCCAGTAAAGAATATTATGACTAAGATAATATACAACAAATTATCCTTAGTCTTCAACAGGGAAAAATCTGATAGAATACAATAGACAACAAGTTTTAAATCAATAACTGCAGCGAAAACAGCAAACCATTAGAAGAGTCAAGTAGAGAATGAGTTCTACTATCTTCTAAGATTTAAAAGTCCATCATCAATATTTTATCCCTGTAACAACAATCAATAACCATCTTTAATCAAATATTCATCTTTGCACTACAGGCCAAAGATATTCATTTGTATCACCAGTCGATCATGTTCATCTCAACACCTGTTCATCTTTGCACTACGGGCCAAAGATATTCATCAGAAATCATCAATCTTTGCACTACAGGCCAAAGATATTCAATAACATCATCATTTAGGACTGAGGATGATGAAAAATATTTTAGAGAAAACGAATCCAGTGAAACAAAAGAGTAAATATTAAGGATTCGTATTTCAGCTATTCCATGTCCAAAAATACCTCATAAACAATCATAGTGAAGTAAAATTCAAGAATGATCAAAACATGGATACAATCAAAGCTAGTACCCAAAATAGATATTTTGGACGAAAAGAAGAAAATTTTATTTTTCGGTGAATAGTAACTCGTGAATACTAACTCATGAATAGTAACTCGTGAATAGTAACTCGTGAATAGTAACCCCGACATGAAAAGTTCCAAATTTAATAAAAAGTTCAGATCAATACTTCGGCATAATGATATTGAAGAAAATAATATCATTTAAGAAGAAATAACATCCCTTACCTCGGAAATACGGTACTTCTGACTGGAATACTAGATATAGTGCTGAAGGAAACTTGCATCGTATAGCAACACTCAAAGTATCAAATACTCACAAGAATACGCTCTATATATAGAGATAAAGAGAGAGAAACTTGTATTTCTGGTGTGATTTTCAATTCTAACCTAAGCACCCTATTTATAGGAAAATGCTTAGAACACCAAAGCAGAAAATTGAATATAATAATATTATATTTACAAAATTGTCAAGCCCACCTAAGAAATCTGATTTCAGATCATGTATAACACATGTGAGCCACTCAATTGCAACAAAAAACGTTTTTCTTAAAAAAAAAATATTTTAAACTCCAAAAATCAATTATTTCGGAACTTCGAAACTTCAATAATTCATAATAAATAGCCCTTTTATCAGAAAATTCGAATCTCGCGCGTTTTTATAGGAAATTCAATTCTCTACAACTTTGCAGAAGAAAGTTTTTCCAAATTCCAAACAGAAATTGACCGAAATCCATAAACGGACGATTTTACAGTCAATAATAAATTTTCGGTCAAGAATTGTGTCCACCAACACAAAACATGTGTTAATCATTTAATACCACAAAAATACTCTTCCTCCTCATATACTCATATATTCCACATTCATTGTAAAAATATCACCATCAATATATTATTAAAATAATATATTTAAATGAATTATTTTATCAGAAAAAAATAAAATATTAATTTTCAACAATTGTCACATTAAAAATTTTCTCCATCTATATCCACATAAAATCAATATTTTTCTCATCATATAAATCAATAATTAATTATACATAAATAATATTACAGAATCACAGTACTGGCAGCCAGACCGTTCACAGGAAAGAGGGGGCTTTCCAATAAGGATCTCTCCTTACTGGCGCGCAATTAGATGACCAAACCTCTCCTTAGACAGAACTTTCTAGACATTACCAATAATATTATCTAATAATATTATTCAGATAATATAAATTATTGTTCCGATAATAGAAAATACTGTGTAGTGACAATTATTAAAACAACAGTAATATAAAATATCAACGCAACAATTATTGAATCAATAAAATACAATATTGAACAGTAATTACTGTAACAATTATTGAGTAGTGCCTTCTTACGTAAGAATCAATAATTGGTGCAATACCGTGTGTGCAACAACGCGTATTACTGTGTTTTAACCACCGCGTATTCCAACAATATTAACGGTAACAACTATGTCGTTATTTATAAACAACTTGTTTTTGTCGTTTTCTTCATCCAATCGCTTTCCGTTATGGGGCCCACAAAAGACTGCGCCGTCGTACGAATATTCTCCAACAGTAAGAATATTCCACGACCAAGCGAATATTCCCCGACAACAATGAATATTCTATAACCACTTGCTTATTTAAAATATTTGCGTATTTTACCCATAACTGACCATATTAATCAAATCAACCCTTACTATTTCAGAATAATAAATAGAGGAATTTAAATTTCATTTATTAATAATTTGGGGTCTTACAACCTCCCCTCCTTATGAAATTTCGTCCTCGAAATTGACATACGTACCTGGTGTTTCGAAAAGATGAGGATACCTCGCTTTCATTTCCGTTTCCAACTCCCAGGTCATTTCCTCAATAGCATGGTTTCTCCACAAATCCTTAACGTGTGGTATGACCTTCGTGCGTAGGACATGCTCCTTCCTATCCAAGATCTTGACAGGTACCTCCTCGTACGTTAAGTCTTTGGCTATCTCGTTCGGTTCTAACTCAATAACGTGGTTCGGGTCGTTCACATATTTACGTAACATCAATACGTGAATAACGTTATGAACACGTGACATACTTAGCGTTAAGGCGAGTCTATAGGCCACAGTTCCTACTCGACCGAGGATTTCAAATAAATCGAAGGCTTGAGCTTTCTTCTCTTCATCGACTCTTACTTCTAGAATAACACATTCTTGCACCTTCTTCTTTATATTCATCAGCTCCAGGTCTGTAGCTTGAGCAACTTTAACTTTATCGATTAAAGTTGATTCTACGCGTATACTTGACATCATCGCACTCGTTCCTGCATATGATCTTCTACTCAATGCATCAGCTACCGCGTTCTTTTTTTTTTCAGGATGGTATTGGATGGCATGATCAAAATCTTTCAACAGCTCGAGCCAACGTCGGTGTCGCATGTTGAATTCTTGGAAGCTCTTCTCGCATTTCTCGGTCCATTCGAAGTTTGTATCTTTTCGAGTCAGCTGAGTTAACGGAGTAGCGATTCGACAAATCCTTCCACGAATCTCTAATAGTAACCAGCTAAGCCTAGAAAGCTACGTATTTTGATTACTGACTTAGGTTTGCTCTCAACTGTGACTCATATCCCAATCTTGGATAGCACGTCACAATGACACCTATCAGTTTACTACCGCACGAATATGGCGTCCCCTACAGAGAGTCTGGATTCAGTGCATTCCACAAAAGAAGTCACCAGATAAAGGCTCGGTTATCAACTTCTATAGTTGAATTTTTAACTCCTGAAGTTCAATAGGAGCCATTCGATATGAGATTTTAGAAATGGGTTTTGTACCGGGTTCAAAGTCGATACAAAATTCAATATCACGCTTTGGGAGTAAGCCAAGAAATTCTTCAGGAAATACGTCAGGAAACAAACAACAGAAATATCACTCAAATCTGACGTATTTTTGTTCAAGTCCATGACATAGCTAAGAAAGCTTGACATCCGTTTTTCAATAAACGAATGACTTTACGGCTTGATATGAAAGAGTTTAACTTCAATGGTTTGGTTGCTTGAATTTGAATAACAGGTTGCTTAGGAATATGAAAACTAACAACCTTATGAAAGCAATCAATTTTGGCATGATGAGTAGTTAACCAATCAATTCCTAAAATCACATCAAAAGCAAGTATCTTTAAAGAGATAAGGTCAACAGGTAATGTGATGGTGCCAACTTAGATCAAACAAGATTTATAAACAGTGGATGTAACGAAAGTTTCTCCTAACGGAGTTTCAACAGATAAGTCAAAGTCTAATTTTCTCCGGAGTCAAGTTTAAACGTTAAGTATAAGCAGGAGAAATAAATGAATGGGTAGAACCGGTATCTAATAAGGTATAGACTTCGTAAAATTTATAATTAACTAACCCGTGCTAACTTCGTTCGGGTTCCTCGCATTCTGACCAGTCACGAAAAACGCTCTTCCAGGAACCGTTGACTTTGACTTTTCTGGGACAGCTTTTTGAGTCACCACCCCCGTTAGACTTGGTTTCGCTACAGTGCAATCTCAAGCGATATGTCCTTCCTTTACACAGTTATAACATACCTTAAACTGTTGTGGACAGTTTGGGCTGATATGTCCTTCTTTTCCGCACTTATAGCATATAATCGGTGGTCGTTCTCCTCCCTTGGAACCAGTTACTGCTGGTGCTGACGTCTTCGTATTATCATTGTTGAATCTCCTCTTTTTAAAATCTCCTCCCGACTCGCTTCTTCTATATTCATGGCCACGATTACCACCAGAGTGGTTGCCGTTCTTGTCCGTATTCTTCTTTCTCCACTGGTTATCGTTGTTCTGATGACTGCTGTCACCGGTATAATCCTGGTTGTGGTCCCTCGATTGATCATACTCGCTATCTCGCTCTAATAATTGAGCCATGTTGACAACATCTGAATAGAGAGAAAATTTATGAGAAATGAGATATTGACGTATGCCGGGTTTCAAACCTCTCAGAAACATCCGCGTCATACGTTCCTCATTCTCTACCAAATGAGGTGCAAACCTGGACAACTCTACAAATTTCGCCTCGTATTGGGACACCTTTATGTTATTCTGCTCCAGTCTAATAAACTCTACCTCCTTCATATGACGAATACTTTCAGGAAAGTACTTGTCATTGAATAGTTTCTGAAATGTCTCCCAAGACATGTTGAGTGCGGCTGGATGGGTACGCTTCACAGACTCCCACCAGTAGTCTGCCTCGCCACGGAACATAAAGGTGGCGAATGGAACCTTCTGTTCCTCCGCACATCCCAAGACATCGAATATCTTGGTAATTTGCTTGACCCACGTCTCCGCCTTAATCGGATCCGGCTTTGCCCAGAATTCTAGTGGTCCCAACTCTTTGAACTGCTTGGCTGTGACAAGCCGCGCATTGCTATCATTTCCACCCGTATTTTGTACACGAGTCTCCCTCATCTGGTTTTGCATGAACTGAAAAAAACTCCTAAACATCTCATCGTTCATCGTCTACTCAGTGGTGTTGTTCACAGGAGGAACATTAACAGCCTGTTGCACGTTTTTCTCGTTGGTGAGCAAAGGTGTCTTCACGGTCTCATTTACTCCACTGTTAACATTCTTAATCGACATTCTCAAATACTGCCATAAACAAGGGTTAATTTAACAAATTAACAAATCACATAATATCCCTATATTATGACCGACCAACAGATAAGCTTAGGTAGGACATACTAGCGAAGGATTTACTCGTCTCTCCCCTCCTAGTTCTATTCCCCGATCTCCTCCAGAGATCATATCCCTAAGCTCTGATACCAACTGTGACGCCCCCAAAATAGGTCCAATCCATCCAACCCATTCTGAGTCGCCAAATACATGGTACAGAAAATAACTATAACTTTATTATTACAATTGTCGTGCAAAATACGACAACATATATACTGTGAGTTTAAATACAAATATTGTCATCTAGACAGTATTCATACTCAATTAAGTCCTCATTATACTTATTGATATACTATTTTACAAAATAGTGAGGACTACTAAAATAACTGTCTTGAACCATCATTCCATACCCCGACTAGTACTCGCTATATTCTCGCCTCCTGAGAAAAATATGGAACAACAAGGAAAAGGGTGAGCTCAACTAGCCCAGTAAAGAATATTATGACTAAGATAATATACAACAAATTATCCTTAGTCTTCAACAGGGAAAAATCTGATAGAATACAATAGACAACAAGTTTTAAATCAATAACTGCAGCGGAAACAGCAAACTATTAGAAGAGTCAAGTAGAGAATGAGTTCTACTATCTTCTAAGATTTAAAAGTCCATCATCAATATTTTATCCCTGTAACAACAATCAATAACCATCTTTAATCAAATATTCATCTTTGCACTACAGGCCAAAGATATTCATTTGTATCACCAGTCGATCATGTTCATCTCAACACCTGTTCATCTTTGCACTACGGGCCAAAGATATTCATCAGAAATCATCAATCTTTGCACTACAGGCCAAAGATATTCAATAACATCATCATTTAGGACTGAGGATGATGAAAAATATTTTAGAGAAAACGAATCCAGTGAAACAAAAGAGTAAATATTAAGGATTCGTATTTCAGCTATTCCATGTCCAAAAATACCTCATAAACAATCATAGTGAAGTAAAATTCAAGAATGATCAAAACATGGATACAATCAAAGCTAGTACCCAAAATAGATATTTTGGACGAAAAGACGAAAATTTTATTTTTCGGTGAATAGTAACTCGTGAATAGTAACTCATGAATAGTAACTCGTGAATAGTAACTCGTGAATAGTAACCCCGACATGAAAAGTTCCAAATTTGATAAAAAGTTCAGATCAATACTTCGGCATAATGATATTGAAGAAAATAATATCATTTAAGAAGAAATAACATCCCTTACCTCGGAAATACGGTACTTCTGACTGGAATACTAGATATAGTGCTGAAGGAAACTTGTATCGTATAGCAACACTCAAAGTATCAAATACTCACAAGAATACGCTCGATATAGAGAGATAAAGAGAGAGAAACTTGTATTTCTGGTGTGATTTTCAATTCTAACCTAAGCACCCTATTTATAGGAAAATGCTTAGAACACCAAAGCAGAAAATTGAATATAATAATATTATATTTACAAAATTGTCAAGCCCACCTAAGAAATCTGATTTCAGATCATGTATAACACATGTGAGCCACTCAATTGCAACAAAAAACGTTTTTCTTAAAAAAAAAATATTTTAAACTCCAAAAATCAATTATTTCGGAACTTCGAAACTTCAATAATTCATAATAAATAGCCCTTTTATCAGAAAATTCGAATCTTGCGAGTTTTTATAGGAAATTCAATTCTCTACAACTTTGCAGAAGAAAGTTTTTCTAAATTCCAAACAGAAATTGACCGAAATCTACAAACGGACGATTTTACAGTCAATAATAAATTTTCGGTCAAGAATTGTGTCCACCAACACAAAACATGTGTTAATCATTTAATACCACAAAAATACTCTTCCTCCTCATATACTCATATATTCCACATTCATTGTAAAAATATCACCATCAATATATTATTAAAATAATATATTTAAATGAATTATTTTATCAGAAAAAAATAAAATATTAATTTTCAACAATTGTCACATTAAAAATTTTCTCCATCTATATCCACATAAAATCAATATTTTCCTCATCATATAAATCAATAATTAATTATACACAAATAATATTACAGAATCACAGTACTGGCAGCCAGGCCGTTCACAGGAAAGAGGGGGCTTTCCAATAAGGATCTCTCCTTACTGGCGCGCAATTAGATGACCAAACCTCTCCTTAGACAGAACTTTCTAGACATTACCAATAATATTATCTAATAATATTATTCAGATAATATAAATTATTGTTCCGATAATAGAAAATACTGTTTAGTGACAATTATTAAAACAACAGTAATATAAAATATCAACGCAACAATTATTGAATCAATAAAATACAATATTGAACAGTAATTACTGTAACAATTATTGAGTAGTGCCTTCTTACGTAAGAATCAATAATTGGTGCAATACCGTGTGTGCAACAACGCGTATTACTGTGTTTTAACCACCGCGTATTCCAACAGTATTAACGGTAACAACTATGTCGTTATTTATAAACAACTTGTTTTTGTCGTTTTCTTCATCCAATCGCTTTCCGTTATGGGGCCCACAAAAGACTGCGCCGTCGTACGAATATTCTCCAACAGTAAGAATATTCCACGACCAAGCGAATATTCCCCGACAACAATGAATATTCTATAACCACTTGCTTATTTAAAATATTTGCGTATTTTACCCATAACTGACCACATTAATCAAATCAACCCTTACTATTTCAGAATAATAAATAGAGGAATTTAAATTTCATTTATTAATAATTTGGGGTCTTACAGCTTAATAAAATAATCCACATATTCGAATCACCCCTGCACTACGGCTAAGGATATTCGTGTATTCATTAATGGTCATGATCATGCCAACAACTGTCCATTAATGTACTACGGGCCAATGAGGACTTTTACCACATCATTTGTAACGTTACGGTCATGATTATACCGAATAATCCCTTGTCATAATCATAGCAAGTCCATCTATGCACTACAGGCCGCAGATGACTTTTAACATTTTATAAACATAAGAATGATAACAATGATATAAGAATTCAATAAAATAAGTTCAAGAATTAATTTATCCAAGAATGATACTGCTTTGTGGAGTAAAATTCAAGAATGCTTAGAAGAATATTTTCATGAAAAGAAACTGGATGAAACGCAATTATCAAGGATATTCCACAAATTTCATGTAGTATAGAAGTCAAAACTTAACCAATTGAGTATAATAAAGAATTGAATAACAAAAGAAATCACCATGCATGCGATAGACCGCACAGACAGGTTATTCCAACAGAATAATAAATAATGGAACCAGGTCCGGCGTAAAACGCATAGACAAGATATTCCAACAGAATAATAATAAAGATGGAACCAGGTCCGGTGTAAAACACACAGACAGGATGTTTCAACAGAATAATAATAAAGACGGAACCAGGTCTGGTGTAAAACACACAGACAGGAAGTTCCAACAGAATAATAACAAAGACGGAACCAGGTCCGGTGTAAAACACACAGACAGGATGTTCCAACAGAATAATAGAAGAATGTCACCAAGTATAGGGTAGACCGCGTATACAGGTTATTCCAACAGAATAATAAGAAATGGAATAACAGCAGTTCTCTTCATGAATAAGAAAGAATAACACCCCTTACCGTTTTAAAGAAGAACTAAAATAAGGAAGTAGTTAAGTAGCAGAATACTTTTCTTCTCTCTCTCTCTATAGTTTCTCTCTATAGTTTCTCTCTCTAGAGTTCAGTGAATTCGTAAGAAATAATGAAGGAATGAACTGCTATTTATAGAAGAATGGACTGCATAGTAACTAATCCATGAACGGTCCAGATTGATTTACTTTAATCTGACGGTCCATATTTAAAGAAAAATCTTTTAAATAAAATATAATATATTCTATTTATAGAATAACTTTAATAAAGTATTATGTTTTATATAAAAAGATGTTTCTGTTTTATTACGTTAATAATACGAATAAAACAAAACTTCATTATCGCTAAATAATTCATATTATTAACTGACAATAATTGAATCAAACTGAGTGACTTCTCACATAAGCATTAATAATCAATACCGTGTGCTACTATGTAACCACACGTATTACTGTACTTTTACTACCGAGTAGTTCAACAGTAGAGGTGGCAAACGGGCGGGCGGGTGAGGGCCGAGCCGGGCCATGGCCGGGCCGGGCTAAAACGGGCCGGGCCAAAAAGACCCGGATTTTCACGGGCCAAAAAAAGTAAGCCCATAGCCCGCGGGCGGGCCAGCCCGGCCCGCGGGCCGAAGGTGGTTTATGCCTATTTTTTTGCACATTTTTAAGCCCGCGAAGCCCGCGGGCGGGCCGGGCCGGGCCGGGCCTTGAACGGGCTGGGCCAAAAAGGATCGAATTTTTATGGGCCAAAAAAATGCTGTCCAAAGCCCGCTTTTTGGCGGGCGAGCCGGCCCGGCCCGCGGGCTTTGGGCCCGTTTGCCAGGTCTATTCAACAGTATCAATGGTAAAACTTCCGTCGTTATTTTTAATAAAATATTTTTGTCGTTTTCTCAATTCGACAATAATTCCGTTGTAGGGTCCACCAATGATTGTGCTGTTGTACGAATATTTCCTGTTAAAACGAATATTCCCTGACCAATCGAATATTATATAACAACTTGCGTGCTTTGCAAAATTTATAAATATTACCCACAACTATAACATTATATCAAATTAACTCCATAATATTCAAAAATGATATTTATAGAAATTTCATCTTTATTTATAAAAGTTGGGGTCTTACAGATGTAATGAAGGTTTCTCCAAACGAAGTTTCAACAGATAAATCAAAGTCTAATTTCTCCGGAGTTAAATTTAAACGTTGAGCGTAAGTAGTAGAAATAAAAGAATGGGTAGAACCATTATCAAATAAGGTATAAACTTCGCAAGAGTTTATGATTAGTTTACCCGTGATAACCTCGTTCGGGTTCTTCACGTTTTGGGAGGTCACGACAAACGCTCTCCCTTGAACTACCGGCTTTGACTTGTCTGGGACGACCTTTGGTGTCTCTATCCCAGCTGGACTTGACTTCACTACACGACAAAATCGAGCTAGGTGACTGTTACGCCCCCAAAATAGGTATACATCACCAATTCTGAGTCGCCAAATACATGGTACAGAAAACAACTACAACTTTATCATTACATTTGTCGTGCAAAATATGACAACACATATACTGTGAGTTTAAATATAAATATTGTCTTCTAGACAATATCCAAACTCAAATAAGTCCTCATTACAATTATTGATACATTATTTTATAAAATAGTGAGGACTGCTAAAACAACTGCCCTGAAATATCACTCCATATCCCGACTAGTTCCCGCTATATTCTCGCCTCCTGAGAAGAAAAATGGAACAAAAAGAAAAAGGGTGAACTCAACTAGCCCAGTAAAGAATATTATTACTAAGATAATGTAGAATAAATTATCGTTAGCCTTCAATAAATCAAATAAAATATAATGGACAACAAGTTTTAGATCAATATTCGCAGCAGAAATAATAATTCATTAGAGGAGTTAAGTAGATAATAAAGTCTACTATCTTCTATAATTTAAAAGTCCATCATCAATATTTTATCCCTGTAACATCAATCAATATACATCCTGAATCAAATATTCATTTTTGCACTACGGGCCAAAGATATTTATTTGTATCACCAGTTGGTCATGTTCATCTCAACACCTGTCCATCTTTGCACTACGGGCTAAAGATATTCATCAAGTAATTATTCATCTTTGCACTACAGGCTAAAGATATTCAGTTATATCACCATTTAGGACTAAGGATGATAAAGATATTTTAAAGAAAATGAATCCAGTGAGATAAAAGGACAAAGATCAGGATTTCGTACTTCAATTTATCCAAGTTCAAAAGTATTCTATAATAATTAATTGTGGAGCAAAATTCAAGAATGAAGATCAAAACATGGATACAATCAAAGATAGTAACCATAATAGACAACTTGGACCAAGAAAAGAAAATTTAATTTTTTTATGAATAGTGTCGTATTCGTGAATAGTGTCGTATACGTGAATAGTGCCGTATACGTGAATAGTAATCCCGACATAAAAAGGTAAAATTTCATAAGAAAAATCATACTTCGTGAATAGTACTCGTGAATAGTATCGTATTCGTGAATAGTGCTGTATACGTGAATAGTATCGTATACGTGAATAGTATCCTCGACATGAAAAGGTAAAAATTTCATAATAAAATTCATACCAATATTTCGGTATAATGATATTAAAAGAAATAACATCATTTACGAAGGAAATAACATCTCTTACCTTAAAAGAACGGTACTTCTGACTGGGATATCGGATATAATGCTGACGAAAACTTTCACTGCTTATCAACTCTCAAAGTATCTAAATACTCACAAAAATACGCTCGATATTATAGAGAGAAAATTTATGATTCTGGTGTGATTTTCAATTTTAACCTAACCACCATATTTATAGAAAAATGCTTGGAATGCCAAAGCTGACTAACCTGCTACCGGTGGCTTCCACCCATTGCTATTCACGCACACCACCTTTAAAATTCAGTAACACAAAAAATAAAAGTGGGGCCCACCCATGTTTTTAATAAAAATATTTATTTCTGAAACTTCAATAATTCATAATAAATAGCCCTTTTATCAGAAAAATATGAATTTTATATCTATTCCATAGGAAATTTAATTCTCTACAACTTTGTAGAATAAAGTTTTTCTAAATTCTAAACAGAAAATGACCGAAATCCACATACGGATGATTTTTAATACTTCCATTCCGACAAAATACTAATAAAACACCTCAGCATTAATTCTTTCATTTATATCCACATAAAATAAACATTTTCTTATCATATAAATCAATAATTAATTATTCACAAATAATATTACAGAATCACAATAATGACAACTAGGTCGTTCACAAGAAAGAGGGGGCTTTCCGATAAGGATTTTTCCTTACTAGCGCGCAATTAGGTGACCAAACCCCTTTTCTAGACAAAACTTTCTTAGACATTGCCAATAGTGCAATATAATAATATTATTCAAATAATATGAATTATTAATTTGATAATGGGAAATACTGTGCAGTGATAATTATTGAAACAACAATAATATAAAATATCAACGTAGCAATTATTGAATCAATAAAATAAAATATTGAACAGTAATTACTGTAACAATTATTGAGTAGTGCCTTTTTACGTAAGAATCAATAATCCACAAATATTGTGCAATACCGTGTGCTACTGTACAACTACGCGTATTACTGTACTTTAACCACCAGGTATTTCAACAGTGTTAAAGGTAACAACTACGCCGTTATTCAAAAAAAAACTCATACTTGTCATTTTCATCATCCGACAATTTTTTGTTATGGGGCCCACAAATGGTTGCGCCGTCGTACGAATATTCCCCGACAACAAGAATATTCCACGACCAAACGAATATTCCCCGATAACAATGAATATTTTATGACCACTTGCTTACTTAAAATATTTACGCATTTTATCCATAACTAACCACATTAATCAAATCAACCCCTTACTATATCAAAATAAAAAATAGGGGAAATTCAATTTTAGTCATAAAAAGTTGGGATCTTACAACCTCTCCTCCTTATTAAATTTCATCCTCGAAATTGACGTATGTATCTGGTATTTCGAAAAGGAGAGGATACCTCACTTTCATTTCTAATTCTAACTCCCAGGTCACTTCCTCAATAGCATGGTTCCTCCACAAAACTTTGACTTGTGGTATAACCTTTATGCGTAAGATGTAAGACCCCAAGTTTTATGAATAAAGATTAATTTTTCTCAAAATATGTTTTTGAATATTATGGTGTGAATTTGATATAATGTTATAGTTGTGGGTAATATTTACAAATTTTGCAAAGTAAGCAAGTGGTTTTAAAATATTCGATTGGTCAGGGAATATTCGTTTTAACAGAGAATATCCGTACGACGACACAATCATTGGTGGGCCCCACAACGGAAGTATTTTCGGAGTTAGAAAATGATAGAAATATCTTTTTATAAAAATAACGGCGAAAGTTTTACCGTTAAACTGTTGAACTACCCGGTAGTAAAAGTACAGTAATACGCGTAGTTGCATAGTAGCACACGGTATTGATTATTGATGTTTACGTGAGAAGTCACTCATTTATACTCAATTATTGCTACAGTAATTGCTGCATAATATCTCTTATATTATTGATTCAATTATTGTCACAGTATCAATATTTTTATATTATTAAATCAATAATTGAGACGACAAAGTTATTCATATTATTATTTACAATATTGATGATATCTAGAAAGTTCTGTCGAGGAGAGGTTTGGTCACCTAATTGCGCGCCAATAGAGAGAAATCCTTATTGGAAATTAAAGCCCCTTCTTTCCTTGGAATGATCTGGTTGTTAAATATTGTGAGTTATAATATTAATGATGAATAAGTTCGTGTTGATTAAAGATGAAATTAATAGTTCCATTATGTTGAGATTATTATTGTTAGTGAAAATCAACATTTATTTCGATAATAATCGATGTATGGAGGTTATATTAACCAATCGGGTAATTAATAGGATAAATGAGCAATTAATTGCTATTATTTCACATGCTTATAACTATTTGTTCACATGTGTGTATTATTGATTCACATGCATGTACTATTAGCGGAGGTGGTGCAAGATTGATAATACTTGCATGACTAAATTAAAAACGGAGGTATTGATGAATGTACTATACTGTACCTATTTTTTTCACATGTATAGAACTATTGATTCACATGAATGTATTATTGATTCACATGATGTACTATTAAGGGAGGTGGTACAAGTTTGATAATACTTGCAGGACTAAATTAAAAATGAAAAAAAAAAGATGAAGGCATTATACTGTAATATTTCGAGCCCCAAAACGTGTAATTATCGAAACTATATTTTCCTATAAATAGAAGCTCATTCTTCTTTCATTCTCACCAATTCACTAAGACTCACAAGAACAATTATAGAGAGAGAAGCTATAGAGAGAAAGAAGAAGAGAAGTCTGCTATCTCACTATTTCAGTATCAGTCTTCTTCTGAGGTAAGGGATATTATTTTTGTTCAGTATTCATAAAGAATAATATTTTTTTCCGTACTATGTAGTATGTGAGTAATATTATTTCATCTCATATTTCATATTATACCATAATTTTGATAAAGTATTGCTTCTATACTCCGTGAAATTAGTAGAATATCCTTGAAATTTGCGCTTCATCTAGTATCGTTTTACAAAGATATTTTCTGCACATTCTTGTTAAATTTTAAGTTTTTCATGCCGAAGTACTGCTCATAAGTAATATTCATTTATACGGTACTATTCACAAAACTACTATTCACGGGTATTATTCATAAAGTACTATTCATAAAGTAATATTCACGAAGTACTATTCACGAGTACTATTTACAAAGTACCATTCACGGGGTACTATTCTCGAAATACTATTCATGAGATACTATTTACCCAGGTACTATTCACCCAGAGTACTATTCATGACAAAAATTAATTTTTTTTCGGTCTAAATTATTTTTGATATAATATCATTCTTGAATTTTACTCCACAAAGTAGTATCATGTTGGCAATTTAGACATTATTGAATTCTGGATAAATTAAATTATAAATCTTTAAAAATTTATCCTTTGTTTCTTTTAATTGAATTCTTATATCATTATCATCATCATCATGCTTATATTGTGATGAAAGTCATCTTTGGCTTACGTGCATAGATGGACTGTTGATTGGTATGATTATGATCATGGATCATTCGGTATAATCATGACCCGTAATGTTACAAATGATGTGGTAAAAGTCCTCATTGGCCTGTAGTGCATTAATGGACAGTTATTGGTATGATTATGACCAGGGATTATTCGGTATAATCATGACCATTGATGATTACATGAATATCCTTGGCCGTGGTGCAAGGATGATTCGATGGTGTAGTTTATTTATTAAGCTGAGTCTCAGCGATAAAGTTGATGAAAAACCTTTTTAAATCATAGAAGATAGTAGATATCATGCTCTACTTGATTCTTCTAATGGATTGCTTGTTTCGCTGCAGTTAAACTTTATGTTTATTGTATTTTATCAGTTTAACATTGTTGAAGGCTAACTATAATTCATTCTGCATTATCTTAGTCATAATATTTCTTACTGGGCTAGTTGAGGTCACCCTTTTGCTTTCATTATTCTCTTCAGGAAATGAGTACGTAGCCGGGACTAGTCGGAGAACAAAGTGACAGTCCGAGATGGTGGCTATAGTTGTCCTCACTATTTTATGAAATAGTGTGATAATAAATATAATGAGGACTTCATTTGAGTTTGAATACTGTCTATGAGATAATATTCGTGTAAAAACTCTAAGCTACGCTGTTTTCATATTGTATAAAAGAAGTTTGTATTTGATTTATGTACCATGTATTTGGCGACTTAGAATGGGTGATGTTTACCTATTTTGGGAGCGTCACAGTTGGTATCAAAGCCATAGAAAAGAGTCCTGAGCCTTTATCTGGTGACTTCCAAGTCTTGGAATGCACCAAAGCCAGAGTTTCCGTAGGGGACGTCGTGAGTAACGGTGGCAAGTTGATAGGTATCATTGTGAGGTGCTATCCAAGTCTTGGATGCGGGTCATAGTTGGTATCAAAGCTTAGGGATATGTTCCCTGACTAAGATATGAGACAAGAATAACCTACCTAAGTTTATTCGGTATTTAACTGGTCGGTCAGAGTATAGGGATAATATGTGACATGTCAATTAACCTTGTTTGGTGGCAGTATTTGATAATGGCATTCGAAAATGTTAAGATAAGCAATGAAGCACATGAGACTGTTGAGTCACCAACGATCAATACCCAGGAAAATGTGCATCAGGATGGTAATAATCCTCAGGAAAACAACAACGTTGACCAAATGATGAACGATGGGATGTTCAGAGGCTTTATGCAATTCATGCAACATCAGGCGAGAACGACTCCTGTTCAAAATGCAGGTGAAAACATTGGCAACTCTCGGACGGTTATCGCTAAACAGTTCAAGGAGTTGGGACCACCGGAGTTTTTAGGGGAGCCAAAACCACTTAAGGCTGAGACATGGATAAAGTAGATCACCAAGATATTTGATGTCTTAGGATGCTCCGAGGAGTAAAAGGTTCCCTTTGCTACCTTCATGTTGCGAGGAGAGGCAGATTACTAGTGGAAATCTATAAAGCGTACTCAACCTGCCGCACTGAAGATGTCTTGGAAGAAGTTCTAAGAACTATTCAACGACAACTACTTTCCCGAAAGTATTCGGTACATGAAAGAGGTAGAGTTTATCAAGCTGGAGCAAAACAGTATGATCGTGTCACAGTACGAAGCTAAGTTTGATGAGTTGTCCCGGTTTGCGTCCCACTTGGTTGATAATGAGGAGAGAATGATGCGGATGTTTCTAAGAGATTTGAAACCTGAGATACTTCAATACCTAATTTCTCATAAACTGTGTTTGTATTCAGATGTTGTAAATAGGGCTCAGTTATTGGAGCACGTTAATGAGTCAACCCAGCCAAAAGAGAGCAGCCGATAAATCGATAATACCAGTGGTAGTAGTCATCGAAGCGGTGACAACAAAAGTGGAGGGAATCAACATGCCAGAAATGGTAACCACTTCGGTGGTAATCATGGCCAAGATAATAGAAGTGGAAATTTCAAGAAGTGGAAATTCAATAATGATGGAAAGACGTCAGCACTAGCACATGTTGTTAATGAAGGAGAACGACCGCTGGTCGTATGTTATAAATGTGGAGGGGAGTGACACATTAGTCCAAACTGTACGCAGCAGTCCAAGGCATGTTACAATTGTGGAAGAAAAGGTCACCTAGCCCAATTTTGTCGTGCACCGAAGTTAAGTCCAGTTGGGATGGAGGCATCAAAGGTCGTCCCAGACAAGACAAAATCGGTAGTTCAAGGGAGAGCGTTTGTCGTAACCTCCCAAAAAGTGAGGAATTCGAACGAGATGATCACGGGTAAGCTAATCATAAACTCTAGCGAAGTATATACTTTATTTGATACCGGTTCTACCCATTCTTTTATTTCTCCTACTTGCGCTCAACGTTTAAATTTGACTCCGGAGAAATTAGACTTTGACTTATCTGTTAAAACTCCGTTGGGAGAAACCTTCATTACATCCACTGTTTATAAGTCTTGTTTGATTCAAATCGATAACCGCACGTTACATGTCGATCTTATCTCTATGAAAATACTTGCATTTGATGTGATTTTAGGGATTGATTGGTTAACTACTCATCATGCTAAAATCGATTATTTTTGTAAGGTTGTTAGCTTTCATATTCCTAACCAACCTATTATGCGAATTCAAGCAACCAAACCACTAAAGTCAATCACTGTCATATCAATCCATAAAGCTATTCGTTTATTGAAAAAAGGATGTCAAACTTTCTTAGCCCATGTCACTGATTTAAATAAAAATACGTCAGATTTGAATGATATTTCTATTGTTAATAAATTTTCTAACGTATTTCCTAAAGAACTTCCTGGCCTACCCCCAGAGCAAGAAATTGAATTTTGTATTGACCTTGAACCAAATACAAAACCCATTTCCAAAGCCCTATATCGAATGGCTCCTATTAAACTTCAGGAGTTAAAGACCCAACTGCAGTAATTGTTATACATCGGTTTCATTCATCCTAATACGTCTCCTTGGGGTGCTCATGTTCTATTCGTAAAGAAGAAAGATGGAAGTATGCGACTTTGTATTGACTATTGGGAGTTAAATCATGTCACCATAAAAAATAGGAACCCATTGCCTCACATTGATGACCTGTTTGACCAGTTGCAAGGCGCCAAATTCTTTTCAAAGATCGATCTTCGTTCCGGATATCATCAGTTGAAGATTAAGACTGATGACATTCTAAAGACTGCTTTTAGAACTCGGTACAGGCATTATGAATTCCTAGTCATGTCCTTTGGATTGACTAATGCTCCTGCTGCCTTCATGGATATGATGAACCGAGTATTCAAAGAATATTTGGATCATTTCGTGGTTATCTTTATTGATGACATCCTCATATACTCCAAAAGTCGTGAAGATCATGAGCAACACTTGAGGCTGATACTTCAAAAACTTCGTGAAAACAAGCTATATGCCAAGTTAAAGAAATCCGAGTTCTGGCTTGAGGAAGTAGCATTCCTTGGGCACGTGATATCAAATCATGGAATATTTGTTGACCCGGCAAAGATTGAAGCAATTCAAAGCAGGGAGCAACCTAAGTCAGTGACCGAAGTACGTAGCTTTCTCAGTTTAACTGGTTATTATCGAAGATTCGTAGAAGGGTTTTCTCGAATTGCTACTCCATTAACTCAGCTGACCTGGAAAGATATAAAATTCGGTTGGAGTGAGGAATGTGAAAAGAGTTTTTAAGAACTCAAGAGGAGACTCATTTCAGCACCTGTTCTGATAATACCATCTAGCTCGGAGGGATTTGGCATATACAGCGATGCTTCAAGCAAAGGTTTAGGATGTGTTCTCATGCAACATGGGAAAGTCATAGCATATGCCTCATGACAACTCAAAGAATATGAGAGGAATTATCTTACTCATGATCTAGAGTTGGCAGCTATCGTTTTTGCACTTAAGATTTGGAGGCATTACCTGTTTGGAGAGAAGGTGGAGATCTATACGGATCATAAAAGCTTCAAATATTTTTTCACTCAAAAGGAACTCAACATGCGGCAACGACGTTGGCTTGATTTGTTGAAAGATTACGATCATACTATTCAATACCATCCTGGAAAAGCTAACGTAGTAGCTGACGCATTGAGTAGAAGATCATATGCGGGTACGAGTGTGATTTTGTCAACACAAAGGCCCATTTTGTATGACTTACAAAAGATGGAGATAGAGTTAAAGACTCCAGGGACCCATGTGATGATGGCGAATAGACGAGTAGAACCGACTTTAATCGATAAAGTTAAAGCTGCTTAAGCTACAGACTTGGAGCTGATGCGTATGAGGAAGAAAGTGCAAGAATGTGCTATTCTGGAGGCAAGAATCGATGAAAAATGAATACTTCGAGTCAACTCCAGACTTTGTGTTCCTAACGATTCTGACTTGAAGTATAAAATCATGATGGAGGCGCACAACACACCATTTGTAATCCATCCTGGGAGAACCAAAATGTATAGTGATCTTTGACATACATTTTGGTGGAGCAATATGAAAATAGAGATAGCGAGGTTTATCTCAAGGTGTCTAACTTGTAAACGAGTCAAGGCAGAACATCAAGTGCCAAAAGGTTCATTGCAACCACTTGAAATTCCAGAATGGAAGTGGGAGCACATTACCATGGATTTTGTTACAGGTCTTCCCAAGGTTTCTCAAGGCATAGATGCGATTTGCATCATTATTGATAGATTGACCAAGTCTACTCATTTCTTATCGATACGAGAAACTTATACACTTGAATGTCTTGCTCGTATGTATATAAATGAGATTATAAAATTGTAAGGTATGCCAGTATCCATAGTTTCTGATCGAGACCCAAGATTCACTTCAAGATTTTGGGTTAGTTTGTAAAAAGCTATGGGCATGGATTTACGATTTAGTTCGGTATATCATCCTTAAACGGATGGACAGTCGGAGAGGACTATTCAAACTCTTGAAGATCTATTAAGACTCTGTGTCCTAGACTTCAAAGGAAGTTGGGACAAGTTCTTGCCATTAGTGAATTCTCCTAAAACAACAGTTATCAAGCAAGTATTGGCATGGCTCCATTCGAGACGTTGTATGGATTCAAGTGTCGTTCTCCAGTATGCTAGGATGAGGTAGGTGAAGCAACGTTGTTGGGACCGAAGTTGGTACGTATGACTATGAAAAAAATTCAAACGATTCGACAACGTATAAAAACCTCACAAGATCGAGAAAAGAGTTATGTTGATCTTCATCGAAAGGACGTGGAATTCAATATTGGAGATCATGTGTTGATACGTGTTGCTCCATGAAAAGGAGTTACGAGATTTAGAAAGAGAGGAAAGCTCAATCCTCGATTCATTGGCCCATTTGAAATCCTCGATCGAATAGGAATTGTGGCCTATAGACTCGCCTTACTGCCAAGTATGTCTCGTGTTCATAACATTTTTCACATATCTATGTTACGTAAATATGTGAAAGACCCGAATCACATTATTGAATTAGAACCGGACGAGATAGCGGAAGATTTAACATATGAAGAGGTACTTGTTAAAATCTTAGATAAGAAGGATTATATTCTACGCTCCAAGGTTATACCTCAAGTTAAAGTTTTGTGGAGAAACCACAATGTTGAGGAAATGACCTGAGAGTTAGAATCAAAAATGAAGTCAAGGTATCCTCACATCTTCAACATACCATGTACGCACCCTAATTTCGAGGGCGAAATTTTATAAGAATTGGAGGTTGTAAGACCCCTAGTTTTATGAATAAAGATTAATTTTTCTCAAAATATATTTTTGAATATTATGGTGTGGATTTGATATAATGTTATAGTTGTGGGTAATATTTACAAATTTTGCAAAGTAAGCAAGTGGTTTTAAAATATTCGATTGGTCGGGGAATATTCGTTTTAACAGAGAATATTCGTACGACGGCACAATCATTGGTGGACCCCACAATGGAAGTATTGTTGGAGTTAGAAAATGACAGAAATTTCTTTTTATAAAAATAACGGCAAAAGTTTTACCGTTAAACTGTTGAACTACCCGATAGTAAAAGTACAGTAATACGCGTGGTTGCATAGTAGCACACGATATTAATTATTGATGCTTACGTGAGAAGTCACTCAGTTATACTCAATTATTGCTACAGTAATTGCTGCATAATATCTCTCATATTATTAATTCAATTATTGTCACAGTATCAATATTTTTATATTATTAAATTAATAATTGAGACGACAAAGTTATTCATATTATTATTTATAATACTGACGATGTCTAGAAAGTTCTGTCGATGAGAGGTTTGGTCACCTAATTGCGTGTCAATAAGGAGAAATCCTTATCGGAAAGCCTCATCTATCCTAGGAATGATCTGGTTGTTAAATATTGTGAGTTATAATATTAATGATGAATAAGTGCATGTTGATTAAAGATGAAATTGATAGTTCCATTGTGTTGGGATTATTAGTGTTAGTAGAAATCAACATTTATTTCGATAATAATTGATGTCTGGATGTTATATTGACCAATCGGGTAATTAATCAGATAAATGAGCAATTAATTGTCATTAATTCACATGCTTATAACTATTTGTTCATACGTGTGTACTATTGATTCACACGCATGTACTACTAGAAGAGGTGGTGCAAGATTAATAATACTTGCATGACTAAATTAAAAATGGAGGTATAGATGAAGGTACTATACTGTAACTATTTTTTTCACATGTATAGAACTATTGATTCACATGATGTACTATTAGGGGAGGTGGTGCAAGTTTGATAATACTTGTAGTACTAAATTAAAAATAAAGGAAAAGAAGAAGGTATTATACTGTAATATTTCGAGCCCCAAAACGTACAATTATTGAAACTATATTTTCCTATAAATAGAAACTCATTCTTCTTTCATTCTCACAAATTTACTACGACTCATAAGAGCAATTATAGATAGAAAAGCTATAGAGAGAAAGAAGAAGAGAAGTCTGCTACCTCACTATTTCAGTATCAGTCTTCTTCTGAGGTAAGGAATATTATTTTTGTTCAGTATTCATAAGGAATAATATTTTCTTTCATACTATGTAGAATGTGAGTAATATTATTTCATCTCGTATTCCTGATTATACCCTAATTTTGATAAAGTATTGCCTCTATACTCCGTGAAATTAGTAGAATATCCTTGAAATTTGCGCTTCATCTAATATCGTTTCACAAGGATATTTTCTCCACATTTTTGTTAAATTTTAAACTTTTCATGTCGGAGTATTGTCCATAAGTACTATTTATTTATACGGTACTATTCACAAAGTACTATTCATGAGTACTATTCACAAAGTACTATTCATGAAGTACTATTCACAAAGTACTATTCACGGGATACTATTCTCGAAGTACTAATCACAGGGTACTATTCACTCGGAGTACTATTCATGATAAATATTGATTTCTTTTTAGTCCAAATCATTTTTGATACAATATCATTCTTCAATTTTATTCCACAAAGCAGTATCATATTCGCAATTTGAACATTATTGAATTCTGGATAAATTAAATTATAAATCTTTAAAATTTTATCCTTTGTTTCTTTTAATTGAATTCTTATATCATTGTCATCATCCTCATGCTTATATTGTGATGAAAGTCATCTTTGGCTTACGTGCATAGATGGACTGTTGATTGGTATGATTATGACCAGGGATCATTCTATATAATCATGACCCGTAATGTTACAAATGATGTTGTAAAAGTTCTCATTGGCCTGTAGTGCATTGATGGACAGTTATTGGTATGATTATGATCAGGGAGTATTCGGTATAACCATGACCATTGATGATTACATGAATATCCTTAGTCATGGTGCAAGGATGATTCGACGATGTGGTTTATTTATTAAGCTGAGTCTCAGTGATAAAGTTGATAAAAAATCTTTTTAAATCATAAAAGATAGTAGATATCATGTTCTACTTGACTCTTCTAATGGATTGCTTGTTCTGCTGCAGTTAAACTTGATGTTTATTGTATTTTATCAGTTTAATATTGTTAAAGGCTAACTATAATTCATTCTGCATTATCTTAGTCATAATATTTCTTACTGGGCTAGTAGAGCTAACCATTTGCTTTCATTATTCTCTTCAGGAAATGAGAACGTAGTCGGGACTAGTCGGGAAACAGAGTGATGGTACGAGATGGTGGCTATAGTAGTCCTCACTATTTTATGAAATAGTGGTATAATAAATGTAATGAGGACTTCATTTGAGTTTGAATACTGTTTATGAGACAATATTCGTGTAAAAACTCTAAGCTACGCTGTTGTCGTATTGTATAAAAGAAGTTTGTATTTAATTTATGTACCATGTATTTGGCGACTCAGAATGGGTGATGTATACCTATTTTGGGGACGTCACATAAGACATGCTCCTTCATATCCAAGATCTTGACAGGTACCTCCTCGAACGTTAAATCTTCGGTTATCTTGTTTGGCTCTAACTCAATAATGTGGTTTGGGTCTTTCATATATTTACGAAGAACAGATATGTGAAAAACATTATGAACACGAGACATGCTTGGAGGTAATGCGAGTCTATAGGCCACATTTTCTACTCGATCAAGAATCTCAAATGGACCAACATATCGTGGATTGAGCTTTTCTCTCTTCCCAAATCTTGTAACTCCCTTCCATGAAGCAAAACGTAACAATACATGATCTCCAATATTAAATTCCACGTCCTTTCGATGAAGATCAACATTACTCTTTTGTCGATCTTGTGGGGTCTTTATACGTTGTCGGATCATTTGAATATTTTTCGCAGTCATGCGTACCAATTCTGGTTCCAACAACGTTGTTTCACCCACCTCGTCCCAACATACTAGAGAGCGACACTTTTGTCCATACAATGCTTCGAATGGAGCTACACCTATACTTGCTTGATAACTGTTATTGTAGGAGAATTCCACCAATGGTAGGTACTTATCCCAACTTCCCTTAAAATCAAAGACACAGAGTCTTAATATATCTTCAAGAGTTTGAATATTCCTTTATGATTGACCGTCCGTTTGAGGATGATATGCCGAATTAAATCGTTAATCTGTGCCTATTGCTTTCTACAAACTGACCCAAAATCGTGAAGTGAATCTTGGGTCTCGATTAGAAACTATGGATACTGGCATACCATGCAATCTCACAATCTCATTCATGTACATATGAGCAAGACGTTAAAGAGAATAAGTCTCTTGTATCGGCAAGAAATGAGCAAACTTGGTTAATCTATCAATAATAACCCAAATCGCATCTATGCCTTGAGAAACCTTGGTAAGACCTGTAACGAAATCCATGGTAATGTGTTCCAACTTCCATTTCAAAATCTCAAGTGGTTGAAATGGACCCTTTGGCACTTGATGCTCCACCTTTACACGTTGACAAGTTAAATACCTCAATATAAACTCCGCGATCTCTCTCTTCATATCGCTCTACCAAAATGTATGTCGAAGATCATGATACATTTTGGTACTCCCATGATGGATTGTAAACGACGTGTTGTGTGCCTCCATCATGATTCTATGCTTCAAGTCAGAATCGTTAGGAATGTAAAGTTTGGAGTTGACTCGAAGTATTCCTTCTTCATCAATTCTTACTTCTGAAATAACACATTCTTGTACTTTCTTCTTCATACGCATCAGCTCTAGGTCTGTGGCTTGAGCAGCTTCAACTATATTGATTAAAGTCGGTTCTACTCGTATATTTGTTATCATCACGTGGGTACTTGGAGCCTTTAACACTATCTTCATCCTTTGTAAGTCGTACGAAATGGGTTTTTGTATTAACAACATCGCACTCATACCCGCATACGATCTTCTACTCAATGCGTCAGCTACCACGTTTACTTTTCCAAGATGGTATTGGATGGTATGGTCGTAATCTTTCAACAGCTCGAGCCAACGTCGTTGCCACATGTTGAGTTCCTTTTGGGTGAAGAAATATTTAAGGCTCTTATGATCTGTATAAATAACCACTTTCTCCCCATACAGGTAATGTCTCCAGATCTTCAACGCGAAAACGACTGCTGCCAACTCCAGATCATGAGTAGGATAATTTCTCTCATATTCTTTGAGTTGTCGCAAGGCATAGGCTATTACTTTCCCATGTTGCATAAGAACACATCCTAACCCTTTGCCCGAAGCATCGCTGTAGATAACAAATCCATCCGAACCAGATGGTTTTGTCAGAACAGGTGCCAAAATGAGTCTCCTCTTGAGCTCTTGTAAACTCTTCTCGCATTCCTCGCTCCATAAGAATTTTGTATCTTTCCGAGTCAGCTGAGTTAACGGAGTAGCGATTCGAAAAAATCCTTCCACGAATCTCTGATAATAACCGGCTAAGCCCAGAAAGCTGCGTACTTCGGTCACCGACTTCGGTTGCTCCCAAATTTGTATTGCTTCAATCTTCGTAGGGTCAACAGATACTCCATGTTTTGACACTACGTGCCCAAGGAATGCTACTTCCTCAAGCCAGAACTCGCATTTCTTCAGCTTGACATATAGCTTGTTATCACGAAGCCTTTGAAGTACCAGCTTCAAATGGTGCTCATGATCTTCGCGACTTTTGGAATAGATGAGGATGTCATCAATAAAGATAACAACGAACTGATTCAAATATTCCTTGAACACACGGTTCATTATATCCATGAAAGCAACAGGAGCATTAGTCAATCCAAAAGACATGACTAAGAATTCATAATGCCCGTACCGAGTTCTGAAGGCAGTCTTTGGAATATCCTCAGTTTTAATCTTCAGCTGATGATATCCAGAACGGAGATCGAACTTTAAAAAGAATTATGCTCCTTGTAACTGGTCGAATAAGTCATCAATGCGAGATAGTGGATACCTATTCTTGATAGTGACATGGTTCAATTCCCGGTAGTCAATACAAAGTCGCATACTCCCGTCTTTCTTCTTTACGAATACAATAGGAACACCCCAAGGAGATATACTAGGACGAATAAAATCGATGTCTAACAACTCCTGTAGTTGGACCTTTAACTCCTGAAGTTTAGTATGAGACATTCGATATGGGGTTTTAGAAATGAGTTTTGTACCAGGTTTAAGGTTAATAAAGAATTCAACTTCATGTTCTGGGGTTAGACCGGGAAGTTCTTCAAGAAATACGTCAGTAAATTCACTAACAACAGAAATATTATTCAAATCTGACGTATTTTTGTTCAAGTCCATGACATGGGCTAAGAAAGCTTGACATCCGTTTTTCAATAAACGAATGGCTTTATGGCTTGATATGACAGTGATTAACTTTAGTGGTTTGGTTGCTTGAATTCGCATAACAAGTTGGTTAGGAATATGAAAACTAACAACCTTACGAAAATAATCAATTTTAGCATGATGAGTGGTTAACCAATCAATTCCTAAAATCACATCAAATGCAAGTATCTTTAAAGAGATGAGATCAACAGGTAATGTTGTAGCATTCCCAAATCCGGGTACTTTTTACCTAAGATCTGGTACACTAACACGATCACAATTGCGGAAGATATAAACATAAGTTGTTTATACATTAAACTTTTACACATCACTCCCAAGGTCTACAACCTTAACTTAATGCATACCTTCAATATCTTAGAAGATTTACAATGCTATTTTCGTCAGAAAATTTAATAAATCTAACTGCATCATAATTTAATCTTGCACTTTGACTTTGCTTCTGTCTTTATTCGAGCTTTCATCTAAATCTGAAAATTTTATCATGATATAGCAAGGGTGAGCAACAAAATTTGCCCAGCAAGCATAAGTGTAATTAAGGTTATATCATGATTAAAAGAATTAAACAATAAGCTAGTTACAACAATATAAACATTGTGAAAGAGCATGAACAAATTTTCTTAGATGAACGACCAAGTCAATAAAAATGAATGGTCAAGCATAAACATGAACAGATTAACTGAACCAAATGGTAATGAAGGTGATCAGTCTTTCATACCTGATGAACATTTACAATATGCACAACGTGTGAATCAATAATCAATATAGACGTGAATAATCAACAACAATTATTCACTAACATGCTTTGACATACAACTCAAGTTTGAGTTAGGAAAACTTGTCTGAACCGCTGATTACCGCTAAGCAATCTAATATAATCTCTTATGAAAGACCTATCAATTATAAGATTGATCTTTTAATTAGCATAACATACCTGTTAGCTCATAATACTATTACTTTATCCTTAAATTATCTAACACTTAATCACAAAAATCAAATATTAGGTAACAACTTACAACATTATTATTTTCATCATTTGATAATTCTTTAATCCCTATATCATATCCAGTATGATTTAACAATCGCTTTTTCATTTCATAAGTTATTTTTTAACATCTAATAGGTTAAAAACTAATCCGACAACCTGGATTCTAAATCTAGCAACCAAATTGTCAATCCAGCTGATTGGATTCCAAATCCAGCAACCTGGATTCAACAGAAATCCAATCCAGCAAGCCAAACTCCAATCTAGCAAACTTGATTCCAAATCCAACAACTAGATTGTAATCCAGCAAGCTGGATTCAACATATATTCAATTCAGTAAACTTCTTTTCAATCCAGCAAGCTGGATTTATCAGATTTTTCAATCCAGCAAGCTGGATTCCATATCCTTTTCACGAAAATACCAAATCAACTTATTATTTTTCTATTCTTTGTCCAAACACATATACATATATTTCATACACAAAAAGTATTTTTTCATAATTTTCCAACTTACTTTGGTATTTTTTAAAAATCATTTTTAGTGCGTAGCTTAAGAATTTAGCCTCATCATGCTCAACTCCAGAAATTCCCATCTTTTGACACAATCTTCTACGTGTTAACGTGAGCCTCCAGTTTAAATTTCATGGCCATCGGAGTTATAGAACTCCGGTTATAGCCATTTTTGTCGAAAAATCACAAAGATTGAAATGACCATAACTTGGTCATTTTAAGTCGGAATGAGCTTATATTTGGACAGGTGGTACTTTATACCATATATATTCATGTCACAAAAGGTTGGAATTTTTTTCATAAATTAAGTGGCCGAAAATGCCCTTTTAAAATTTTGGGCAGTAGCAAATTTGGAAAAACAAGTTTTTCGTACAGTGCTAAAAATATTCCATACGGAAATCTACAACTCCTTTTACAGTGATTCCACTTGAAAATGTTAGAAAACATATCATATTATCATCTTAAATTTTTTCAAAATTTTTGAATGTCAAAAAAATGACTAAACTGCCCCTACTCTTGACTGTCCAAAAATAGTCTATTTTTCTTAAAAGACACAAAACTATTTTTGCTAAATCAGTCACTACGGACTGTGTACTTAATATTTTTGAGTGCTATCACTTGGGTTTAGTAGATAACTTACCTATCTAATACCCCTTTTTGACGGATCACAAAAAGAAGGTGTAGATTAAAAACGGTGAAAATCCAAAGTACATACAAATTTTATGGCTTATAAACTAGAAAAAATCACTTTTTTTTTTATTTTCGATTTCCAAACAAAACAACACCCACTATGGGTATATCTAAATATGAAACACTCATTAACATGTATATACATGGTTTTTGAGTTTAGAAATATATATTCAAGTTTTAATTTACAATAATCAAAAATACATAATCAAAAGGTATTTATACCTTTGATTCACATGCTCTTCTTCTTCTTCTTCCTAGATTTGCTTATGGAGCTTTGATGACTTATCAAAAACTCTCTCTTTTCCCTCTAGGGGCTGCCGAATTTGTTTCTCTCTCTCCCTCTTGGTTTTCTTTTTGGTAAGGAAAAGAGATGGAAGAGAAAATAAGAAGCATAATAGATGAAAGAGAAAATAAGATAGACTTTTTATTAGATATAGATATACTATAATTGTCTAACTTCATCATCCTTTTCTCTCCCATATAGCATCCGACCATGTGGCCTTTCCCATTCTCCACCAATTCTCTCTCTCCTTTTCTTTCTTCTTATCATATTCTTTCTTTATTTGCCAACCATGTGGCCACTTCTTCTTCCTTTCATTAGACAACTATGTGGCATCTTTTTCTTCTTACAATAAAACCGGTCATGTGGCCTTATTTCACCCATTTTGTTTTCTTTAATTGCTTTTATTAGTATGCTAAAGGTCCAAAATACCCCCCTTCAATTGGGCTAAACTTGGGCCTCCATATTTAATCTCTTAGGCTTTTTATTTAATTTCTTTGGGCTATAACAATTAACATATTCCAACACTTCTTAATATTACCATTCCCTAATTATTTAATTAGGATTTCCATGTACTCAATTTAAATATAAATTCTTACTCAAGTACATTTAATTTCTTAACTCAATTAGACTTACATTAATTAGGTTATAAAATTAATTAATTGAGATATATAAAATAAATCTCTTAGAATTAGTATATATTTTAAATACCATAATTCTCTCATCACATAACCCTTAAGTTATTCAATTCTTCATTCCTAATATATAATTAGGATCACACTAGTTTCTTTTATTTGTTTATATAATAAATAAATATAAACCATCACATAAAATTCATATTCACTTACTCACATAATCATTAAATAAATTGTGACATGCTCCACAATTCTCATAGATTAGGTCACTAGTATATATTTAAATACTAGAACCACTAAATAAAAATAACCATTTAGGTCATTTAATTCTCATAATTTAAATAACTTATCAATTTATATTGTATAATTAAATTTAATTTTCTCCTCCTCTTCATAAATTATTTTCAAACAATTTATTTATATATTAAATATATAATTTAATATATTCAATCATTTATTCTAATATGAATTTAATTTACTAACTAGTTGATACCAATATATATATATATATATATATATATATATATATATATATTTACATATTGGATCTCATATCATATTTTTACTTTACATTCTTTGGTATAATATTAAATATTATACCATTATTCATATAACATAATACCATATCCAATTATTTCTTTACTTTCTATAAATTGTCTTCATAATTTATTTAACTGAAGTAAATATATTAATATATTCACCACATACACATATTCTTATGAACTTATACACTAAACATATACCTCATTATTAGACTATCACTTATAGTCTATCAAATCATTCAAGTTCTTCTAAAAAAAAATTGAAATCCTTAAAATTCCTTCACAGAAATTTCTAATTCATACACTTATTTTCTGTCTAGGTTCATCTTATAACCTTTAATCCATCATTTTAGGATTTTAATAATTATCTAAATTCTCGGGTTGTCACAAATGTGATGGTCCCAACTTGAATCAAGCAAGATTTATAAACCGTGGATGTAATAAAAATTTCTCTTAACGAAGTTTCAACATATAAGTCAAAGTCTAATTTCTCAGGGGCCAAGTTCAAACGTTGAGCATAAGCAGGAGAAATAAAAGAATGGGTAGAACCGGTATCTAGTAAGGTATAAACTTCGCAAGAGTTTATGTTTAGCTTACCCGTGATCACCTCGTTTGGGTTCCTCGCATTTTGGGCAGTCACGACAAACGCTCTTCCAGGAACCACCGACTTTGATTTGTCCGGGACAGCCTTTGGAGTCACCATCCCCGCTGGACTTAGTTTTGCTACAGGACAATCTCAAGCTATATGACCTTCCTTTCCATAGTTATAACACACCTTGAATTGTTGTGGGCAGTTTGAGCTGATGTGTCCCTCTTTCCCGCATTTATAACATACGACCGGTGGTCGTTCTCCTCCCCTAGAAACAGTTGATGCTGGTGCTGACGTCTTCACGTTATCATTGTTGTACCTCCTCTTTTTGAAATTTCCCCCCGACTCACTTCTTCTACTATCATGGCCACGATTACCACCAGAGTGGTTACCGCTTTTGTCCAGATATTTTCCTCCCCGCTGGTTATCATTGCTCCGATGACTGCTACCATCGGTATGACCCTGGTTGTGGTCCCTCGATTGAACAGACTCATTATCTCACTCTAATAATTGAGTCATGTTCACAACATCTGAATATAGAGAAAATTTGTGAGAGATAAGGTATTGATGAATTTTGGGCTTCAAACCTCTTAGAAACATCCGCGTCATACGTTCCTCATTCTCTACCAAATGAGGTGCAAACCTAGATAACTCCGCTAACTTTGCCTCGTACTGGGACACTGTCATGTTGTTCTGTTCCAGTCTGATAAACTCTACTTCTTTTATATGACGAATACTTTCATGAAAGTACTTGTCATTAAACAGTTTCTGGAACGCTTCCCAAGACATATTGAGTGTGGCTGGCTGGGTACGCTTTACAGATTCCCACCATTAATCTGCCTCACCACTAAACATAAATGTGGCGAATGGAACCTTCTATTCCTCTGTGCATCCCAAGACATCAAATATCTTGGTAATTTGCTTAACCCACATTTTTGCCTTGATCGGATCCGGCTTTCCCAAATACTCTGGTGGTCCCAACTCTTTGAACTGCTTGGCTGTGATAAGCCATGCGTTGTTATTATTTCCACCCATATTTTGTACACGAGTCTCCTTCGTCTGATTTTGCATGAACTGCAAAAAGCTTCTAAACATCACAACATTCATCGTTTGATCGGTGGTGTTGTTTAAAGGAGGAACATTGCCGTCATGGTGCACGTTCTCCTGGTTGGTGATTAAAGGTGTCTCCACGGTCTCATTCACTCCATTGTTAATATTTTCAGCTGTCATTCTCAAATACTGTCATAAAACAAGGTAATTAAAGAAATTAACATTCCACATCTTATCCCTATATTCTGATCGACCAATTAAACACAAATAAGCTTAGGTAGGACACACTCCCTTCCTAGTTCTAACCCCAGATCTCCATCAGATATCATATCCCTAAGCTCTGATACCAACTGTGACGCCCTCAAAATAGGTATACATCACCCATTCTGAGTCGCCAAATACATGGTACAGAAAATAACTACAACTTTATTATTATAATTGTCGTGCAAAATACGACAACATATATGTTGTGAGTTTAAATACAAATATTGTCTTCTAGACAATATTCAAACTCAAATAAGTCCTCATTACAATTATTGATACACTATTTTATAAAATAGTGAGAACTGCTAAAACAACTGCCCTGAAACATCACTCCATACCCCGACTAGTTCCCGCTATATTCTCGCCTCCTGAGAAGAAAAATGGAACAAAAAGGAAAAGGGTGAGCTAAACTAGCCCAGTAAAGAATATTATGACTAAGATAATGTAGAACAAATTATCGTTAGCCTTCAATAAATCAGATAAAATATAATTGACAACAAGTTTTAGATCAATATTCGCAGCGAAAATAACAATTCATTAGAAAAGTTAAGTAGAGAATGAAGTATACTATCTTCTATGATTTAAAAGTCTATCATTAATATTTTATCCTTATAACATCAATCAATATACATCCTGAATCAAATATTCATCTTTGCACTTCGGGCCAAAGATATTCATTTGTATCACCAGTTGGTCATGTTCATCTCAACACCTGTCCATCTTTGTACTACGAGTCAAAGATATTCATCAAGTAATCATTCATCTTTGCACTACAGGCCAAATATATTCAGTTATATCACCATTTATGATTGAGGATGATGAAAATATTTTAAAGAAAATGAATCTAGTGAGATAAAAAGACAAGGATTAGGGATTTGTACTTCAGTTTATCCAAGTTCAAAAGTACTCCATAATAATCAATTGTGGAGCAAAATTCAAGACTGAAGATCAAAACATGGATACAATCAAAGATAGTAACCATAATAGACAACTTGGACCAAGAAAAGAAAATTTAATTTTTTTGTGAATAGTGTCGTATTCGCGAATAGTATCGTATACGCGAATAGTAACCTCGACACAAAAATGTATAATTTCATAAGAAAAATCATACTTTGTGAATAGTACTTGTGAATAATACTGTATTCGTAAATAGTATCGTATACGTGAATAATAACCTCGACATAAAAAGGTAAAAATTTCATAATAAAATTCATATCAATATTTCGGTATAATGATATTAAAAGAAATAACATCATTTACGAAGAAAATAACATCCCTTACCTCAAAAGAACAGTACTTCTGACTGGAATATCGGATATAATGCTAAAGAAAACTTGTATTGCTTATCAACTCTCAAAGTATCTAAATACTCACAAAAATACGCTCGATATTATAGAGAGAGAAAATTTCTGATTCTGGTGTGATTTTCAATTCTAAACTAAGCACCCTATTTATAAAAAAATGCTTAGAACACCAAAGTTGACTAACATGCTACCGGTGGCTTCCACCCATTGCTATTCACGCACACCACCTTTGAAACTCAACATTTTTCCACAAAAAATAAAAGTGGGGCTCACCCATGTTTTTAATAAAAATATTTATTTCTGAAACTTCAATAATTCATAATAAATAGTCCTTTTATCAGAAAAATACGAATTTTATGTCTATTCCATAGGAAATTTAATTCTCTACAACTTTGTAGAAGAAATTTTTCTAAATTCCAAACAGAAAATGACCGAAATTCACATACGGATGATTTTTAATACCTCCATTCCGACAAAATACTGATAAAATATCTCAGCATTAATTCCTTCATTTATATTCACATAAAATAAATATTTTCTTATCATATAAATTAATAATTAATTATTCACAAATAATATTACAGAATCACAAAAATGACAACAAGGTCGGGGGATTTCCAGTAAAGATTTTTCCTTACTGGCGCGCAATTAGGTTACCAAACCCTTTTTCTAGACAGAACTTTCTTTGACATTGTCAATAATACTATCTAATAATATTATTCAAATAATATGAATTATTGATCTGATAATGAGAAATACTATGCTGTGACAATTACTAATCAACAATAATATAAAATATCAACGTAGCAATTATTGAATCAATAAAATAAAATATTGAACAGTAATTACTGTAACAATTATTGAGTAGTGTCTTCTTACGTAAGAATTAATAATTCACAAATACTATGCAATACCGTGTGCTACTGTGCAACCACGCGTATTACTGTACTTTAATCACCAGGTATTTCAATAGTGTTAACGGTAACAACTACGCCGTTATTCAAAAAAAACTCATACTTGTCATTTTCTTCATCCGATAGTTTTCCGTTATGGGGCCCACAATTGGCTGCGCCGTCGTACGAATATTCTCCGACCGCAAGAATATTTCAGAACCAAACGAATATTCCCCGACAATAATGAATATTTTATAACCACTTGCTTACTTAAAATATTTGCATATTTTATCCATAACGAATCACATTAATCAAATCAACCCCTTACTATATCAAAATAATAAATAGGAGAAATTCAACTTTATTCATAAAAAGTTGGGGTCTTATAGTGACCTTCTCTTCTGCAATAGTAACACGCTTTGGGTTGCTGCGTAAAGTTTGGACTGATGTGTCCCTCCCCTCCTCATTTGTAGCATACGCCGGGTGGTCGTTCTCCTTCTTTGAAAACAGGTGCTGGTGTTGTTGTCTTTCCATCATTATTGTACCTTCTCTTCTTAAAATTTCCACTTCTATTATCTTGGCCATGATTACTACCAAAGTGATTACCATTTCTGGCATGTTGATTTCCTCCACATTTGTTGTCACCGCTTCGATGACTGCTACCACTGCTATTATCATTTTGCCGGCTGCTATCTCTTGGTTGGGTGGACTCATTATCGCGCTCCAATAACTGAGCCATATTCACAACATCTGAATACAAGCAATGTTTGTGAGAAATGATGTATTGACTTATTACGGGTTTCAAACCTCTTAGAAACATCTGTGTCATACGCTCCTTATTATCTACCAAATGAGATCCAAACCGGGATAACTCGAAAAATTTAGCCTCGTACTGTGAAACGGTCATATTATTTTACTCCAGCTTGATGAATTCTACCTCCTTCATGTGACGAATACTTTCAGGGAAGTACTTGTCGTTGAATAATTCTTGAAACTTCTCCCAAGACATCTTCAGTTCGGCAGGCTGGGTATGTTTTATAGATTCCCACCAATGACCTGCCTCTCCTCGCAATATGAAGGTGGAAAAGGGAACTTTTTGCTCCTCGAAGCATCCCAAGACATCAAATATCTTAGTGATCTGCTTAATCCATGTCTCTACCTTAAGTGGTTCTTGCTTTCCCAAAAACTCTGGTGGTCCTAGCTCCTTGAATTTCTTAGTGGTGACCAACCGTGAGTTGCAAGTGTTTCCACCTACATTTTGCATAGGAATCTCTCTCACCTGATGTTGCATGAATTATAGAAAGCCTCAGAACATCCCATCGTTCATCATTTGGTCGGTGTTGTTGTTTACCAGAGGATTTTTACCTTCTTGATACACATTATTCTGGTTATTAATCGTCGGTGACTCAACGGTCTCATGTGCTCCATTGCTTATCTTAACATTTTCAGATGTCATTTTCAAATACTGCCACAAAACAAGAGTTAATTGACATGCCACATATTATCCCTATATTCTGACTGACCAATTAAATAACAAATAAGCTTAGGTAGGTCATACTAGCAAAGGATAACCTGTCTCTCCCCTCCTAGTTCTAGCCTCAAATCTCAACCAGGGATCATATCCCTTAGCTTTGATACCAACTGTGATGCCCCCAAAATAGATATACACAACCCATTCTGAGTAGCCAAATACATGGTACAGAATTCAAATACAAACTTAATTATAAAACTATCGTGTAAAATACGACAAAACATAGCTGAGAGTTTTAACACGAATATTGCCTCGTAGACAATATTCAAACTCAAATGGAGTCCTCATTACAATTATTATCACACTATTTTATAAAATAGTGAAGACTACTACAGCCACCATTTCAGACCGTCACTCCATTCTCCGACTAGTCCCGGCTATGTTCTCATTTTCTGAAAAGAACAATGAAAGCAAAGGATGAGCTCAACTAGCCTAGTAAAGATTATTATAACTAAGATCATGCAGAATAAATTATCGTTAGCCTTCAACAGTGTAAAACTGATAGAATATAATAGACAACAAATCTAACTGCAGCGGAACAAGCAATCCATTAGAAGAGTCAAGTAGAGCATAATATCTGCTATCTTCTATGATTTAAAAGTTCATCATCAATATTTTAGCTGTAACACAGCTCAATAAATAATTCACATCATCGAATTATCCATGCACTACGGGCCAAGGATATTCATTATTATTACATCCATGAATTATTCATGCACTACGGGCTAAGGATATTCGTTAGTATCACCAGTGGTCATGATCATGCCAATAACTGTTCATCAATGCACTACAGGCCAATGAGAACTTTTACTACATCATTTGTAACATTACAGGTCATGATTATACCGATACATAGTCATAATCATACCAATCAACAGTCCATCTATGCACTACAGGCAAAAGATGACGTTTATCATAATATAAGCATGAGGATGATGACAATGATATAAAAATTCAATTAAGTAAGAGCAAGGATAAATTTTAAAGATTTATAAATCAATTTATCCAGAGTTCAAGAATGTCTAAATTGTCAACATGATAACTGCTTTGTGGAGTAAAATTCAAAAATCATATTCATGTATCAAAATAATTTGGACAAAAAAGAAATCAATTTTTATCATGAATAGTACCCCAGGTGAATAGTATCATGTGAATAGTACTTCGTGAATAGTATACCGTGAATAGTACCTCGGCATAAAAAGATCAAAATTTAACAAGAATGTTCAAAAAAATATTCTTGTGAAATGATACTAGATGAAGCACAAATTTCAAGGAGTATAGAAGCAATATTTAACAAAATAAGTGTAAAATTTGGAATCTGAAACAAAATAATATTACTTACATACTATAGAGTATGGAAGAAAATATTATTTCTTACGAATATTGAACAAAAATAATATCCCTTACCTTAAAAGGAGAGTATTTATGACTGATTCGGCGGAGATATTCTTGAAGAAAACTTGCACTGTTTTTTACACTCAAAACTTCCTTAAACTCTAAATAAATACGCTCAAAATTATAGAAAAAGAATTCTCTGATTCTGATGTGATTTTCGTTTCTAAACTAAGCATCTTATTTATAGGAGAATGACAATATACTATTTGAATTTAGAAAATCACGGGTGAATAGTCAAAAACTCATGGGCGACGTTCGGCTGAAACTTTTAAAAAAATTTGATTTTACTATGTTGCACTATGCAGTACTATGCAACACTATACAGTACTATGCAAATAAAATATAATATATTCTATTTTACATAAAAAATAAACTTATATAATATATATATATATATATATATATATATATATATATATATATATATATATATATATATATATATATATATATATATATACTCCCTCATTTCAACGGCATCTATATAAATTATATATATATAATCACATGTTGAGATAACTTTCTCTCGACGATTTTGAAAAATGAGTAAGTAGGGGTCCATGTAATAAACCAAATTTATAACAAATACTTCATAACAAACCCCTTTATTTATCTCAATTCACTTGGCTTCATAAAACTCATTTTTAATAACATTTATTCATCATTAATATTATAACTCGCAATATTAACAACCAAATCATTCTCAGGAAAGATGGGGCTTTCTGATAAGGACTTCTCCTTATTGGCGCGCAATTAGGTGACCAAACCCTTTTCCTCGACAGAACTTTCTAGACATTGTCAATAATCCAAATAATAATACGAATAACTTTGTCGTCTCAATTATTGATTATATAAAATATTTTAACAATAATTGAATCAATAATGTGAAATACTATGCAGCAATTACTGTGAAAATAATAGAATAAAACTGAGTGACTTCTCACGTAAGCATCAATAATCAAAGATATTGTGCAATACCGTGTGCTACTATGCAACCACACGTATTACTATACTTTTATCACTGGGTATTTCAACAGTTAACGGTAAAACTTTTGCCGTAATTTTTATAAAAAATTATTTCTGTCATTTTCTAACTTCGACAGTAATTCCTTTGTGGGGCCCACCAATGATTATGCCGTCGTACGAATATTCCCTGATAAAATGAATATTCTCCGACCAAATGAATATTTTATGACAACTTGCATACTTTGCAAAATTTGTAAATATTATCCACAATTATAGCATTATATCAAATCCACACCATATACTCAAAATGATATTTAGAGAAAATTAAATCTTTATTCATAAAAATTGGGGTCTTACAACTTCCCCTTCTTATGAAATTTCGTCCTCGAAATTGGTGTACGTACCTGGTATTTCGAAGAGGTGAGGATACCTTATTTTCATTTATGATTCTAACTCCCAGGTCATTTTCTCAATATCATAGTTTCTCCACAAAATTTTGACTTGAGGTATAACCTTGATGCGTAGAATATGGTCCTTCTTATCCAAGATGTTAACAGGTACCTCTTCATACGTTAAATCTTCCGCTATCTCTTCTGCTTCTAATTCAATAATGTGGTTCGGGTCTTCCACATATTTACATAACATAGATATGTGAAAAACGTTATAAACACGAGACATACTTGACGGTAAGACGAGTCTATAGGCCACAGTTCCTACTCAATCGAGGATTTCAAATGGGCCAATGAATCTAGGATTGAGCTTTCCACTCTTTTCAAATCTCGTAACTCCTTTCCATGGAGCAACACGTAACAACATATGATCTCCAACATTGAATTCCACGTCCTTTCGATGAAGATCAGCTTAACTCTTTTGTCGATCTTGTGAGATTTTTATATGTTACCGGATCATTTGAATCTTTTTCTTAGTCATGCGTACCAATTTCGGTCCCAAAAATGTTGCTTCACCCACCTCATCCCAGCATAATAGAGAACGACACTTGCGTCCATACAACGCCTCGAATGGAGCCATGCCTATACTTGCTTGATAATTATTGTTGTAGGAGAATTCCACTAATAACAAGCAATTGTCCCAACTTCCTTTGAAGTCTAGGACACATAGTCTTAATAGATCTTCAAGAGTTTGAATAGTCCTATCTGACTGCCCGTCTGTCTGAGGATGATATGCCGAACTGAATCATAAATCTGTGCCCATAGCTTTCTACAAACTAACCCAAAACCGTGAAGTGAATCTTGGGTCTCGATTAGAAAATATGGATACTGGCATACCATGAAGTCTTACAATCTCATTTATGTATATACGAGTAAGACGTTCAAGTGAATAAGTTTCTCGTACAGGTAAGAAATGAGCAGACTTAGTTAATCTATCAATAATGACTCAAATTGCATCTATGCCTTGAGAAACCTTGGGAAGACCAGTAACGAAATCCATGGTAATGTGCTCCCACTTCTATTCTGGAATTTTAAGTGGTTGTAATGGACCTTTTGGCATTTGATACTCCGCCTTGACTCGTTGACACGTTAAACACCTTGAGATAAACTCCGCGATCTCTCTTTTCATATTGCCCCACCAAAATGAATGTCGAAGATCATAATACATTTTGGTACTTCCAGGATGGATTGCAAATGGTGTGTTGTGCGCCTCTATCATGATTTTATACTTTAAATCATGGTCGTTAGGAACACAAAGTCTGGAGTTGACTCAAAGTATTCCTTCTTCATTGATTTTCGCTTCTGGAATAGTACCTTCTTGCACTTTCTTCTTCATGCGCATCACCTCTGAGTGTGTAGCTTGAGCAACCTTAACTTTATCGATTAAAGTTGGTTCAACTCGTATATTTGACATCATCACATGGGTCCCTGGAGTCTTTAAGTCTATCTCCATCCTTTGTAAGTCATACAAAATGGGCCTTTGCGTTGACAATATTGCACTCGTACCCGCATATGATCTTCTAGTCAACGCGTCAGCTACCACGTTCGCTTTTCCAAGATGGTATTGATTGGTATGATCGTAATCTTTCAACAGCTCGAGCCAACGTCGTTGCCGCATGTTGAGTTCCTTTTGGGTGAAGAAATATTTGAGGTTTTTATGATCCGTATAGATCTCCACCTTCTCCCCACACAGGTAATGTCTCCAGATTTTAAGCACAAAAATGACTACTGCCAACTCTAGATCATGAGTAGGGTAATTCCTCTCATATTCTTTAAGTTGTCGTGAAGCATAGGCTATGACTTTCCCATGTTGCATGAAAAATAACCCTCTGCATGAAGCATCACTGTAGATGACAAATCCCTCCGAACCAGATAGTATTGTCGGAACAGGTGCTGAAATGAGTCTCCTCTTGAGTTCTTGAAAACTCTTCTCACATTTCTCGCTCCAACCGAATTTTGTATCTTTTCGAGTCAGCTGAGTTAATGGAGTAGCGATTCGAGAAAATCCTTCCACGAATCTCCGATAATAACCAGCTAAGCCCAGAAAGCTACATACTTCGGTGACTAACTTAGGTTACTCCCAGATTTGTATTGCTTCAATCTTTGCTGGGTCAATAAATATTCCGTGATTCGATATCACGTGCCCAAGGAATGCTACTTCCTTAAGCCAGAACTCGCATTTCTTCAACTTGGCATATAGCTTGTTTTCCCGAAGCTTTTGGAGTATCAGCCTCAAGTGTTGCTTATGATCTTCACGACTTTTGGAGTATATGAGGATGTCATTAATAATAATAAACACAAAATGATCTAAATATTCCTTGAATACTCGATTCATCATATCCATGAAGGCAGCAGGAGCATTAGTTAATCCAAAAGACATGATTAGAAATTTGTAATGCTCGTACCGAGTTCTGAAAGCAGTCTTTGGAATGTCATCAGTTTAAATCTTTAACTGATGATATTCGGAACGAAGATCGATCTTTGAAAAGAATTTGGCGCCTTGCAACATGTCAAACAGGTCATCAATGCGAGGCAACGGGTACCTATTTTTGACGGTGACATGATTCAACTCCCAATAATAAATATAAAGTCGCATACTTCCATCTTTCTTCTTTATGAATAAAACAGGAGCACCCCAAGGAAACGTACTAGGATGAATAAAACCGATGTCTAACTGCAGTTAGATTTTTAACTCCTACAGTTCAATAAGAGCCATTTGATATGGGATTTTAGAAATAAGTTTTGTACCGGGTTCAAGGTCAATACAAAACTCGATTTCACGCTCTGGGGGTAGGCCAGAAAGTTCTTCAGGGAATACGTCAGGAAATTTATTAACAATAGAATTATCATTCAAATCTGACGTATTTTTATTTAAATCCGTGACATGGGCTAAGAAAACTTGACATTCGTTTTTTAATAAACAAAAGGCTTTGACTTTAGTGGTTTGGTTGCTTGAATTCGCATAATAGGTTGGTTAGGAATATGAAAGCTAACAACCTTACGAAAATAATCAATTTTAGCATGATGAGTAGTTAACCAATTAATCCCTAAAATCACATCAAATGCAAGTATTTTCAAAGAGATAAGATCGACATGAAACGTGAAGGTGCCGATTTGAATCAAACAAGATTTATAAACAGTGGATGTAATGAAGGTTTCTCCCAATGGAGTTTCAACAGATAAGTCAATGTCTAATTTCTCCGAAATTAAATTTAAACGTTGAGCGCAAGTAGGAAAAATAAAAGAATGGGTAGAACCGGTATCAAATAAGGTATAGACTTCGCAAGAGTTTATGATTAGCTTACCCGTGATAACCTCGTTCGGGTTCCTCGCTTTTTGGGAGGTCACGACAAACGCTCTCCCTTGAACTACCGGCTTTGACTTGTTTGGGACGGCCTTCGGTGTCTCCATCCCAGCTGGACTTGACTTCACTACACGACAAAATCGAGCTAGGTGACCTTCTCTTTCGTAATTGTAACATGCTTTGGGTTGTTGTGTACAATTTGGACTGATGTGTCCCTCCCCTCTGCATTTGTAGCATACGACAGGTGGTCGTTCTCCTTCCTTGAAAACAGGTGCTAGTGCTGCTGTCTTTCTATCATTATTGAACCTTCTCTTCTTGAAATTTCTACTTCTATTATCTTGGCCATGATTACCACCGCAGTGGTTACTATTTCTGGCATGTTGATTTCCTCCACGTTTGTTGTCCCCGCTTCGATGACTGCTACCACTGCTATTATCATTTTGTCGGCTACTATCTCTTGGTTGGGTTGACTCATTATCGCACTCTAATAATTGAGCCATATTCATAACATCTGAATACAAGCAAAGTTTGTGAGAAATGAGGTATTGACTTATTTTGGGTTTCAAACCTCTTAGAAACATCCGCGTCATACGCTCCTCATTATCTACCAAATGGAATGCAAACTGGGATAACTCGGCAAATTTAACCTCATACTGTGATACGGTCGTATTGTTTTGCTCTAGCTTGATGAATTATACCTCCTTCATGTAACGAATACTTTCAGGAAAGTACTTGTCGTTGAATAATTCTTGGAACTTCTCCCAAGACATCTTCAGTGTGGTAGGCTGAGTACGTTTTACAGATTCCCACCAATGATTTGCCTCTCATCGCAATATAAAGGTGGCAAAGAAAACCTTTTGCTCCTCGGAGCATCCCAAGACATCAAATATCTTGGTGATCTTCTTAATCCACGTCTCTGCCTTAAGTGGTTCTGAATTTCCCAAAAACTCCGGTGGTCCCAACTCTTTGAATTGCTTAGCGGTGACCAACCGTGAGTTGTCAGTGTTTCCACCTACATTTTGCACAGGAGTCTCTCTCGCCTGATGTTGCATGAATTATAGAAAGCTTCTGAACATCCTATCGTTCATCATTTGGTCGGTGTTGTTGTTTACCTGAAGATTATTGCCTTTCTTATGCACATTATCCTGGTTATTAATCGTCGGTGACTCAACGGTCTCATGTGCTCCATTGTTTATCTTAACATTTTTAGATGTCATTTTTAAACACTGCCACAAAACAAGGGTTAATTTACATGCCACATATTATCCCTATATTCTGACTGACCAATTAAATAACAAATAAGCTTAGGTGGGTCATCCTAGCAAAGGATTTACCCGTCTCTCCCCTCCTAGTTCTTGCCTCAAATCTCAGCCAGGGATCATATCCCTAAGCTTTGATACCAACTGTGACGCCCCCAAAATAGATATACACAACCCATTCTGAGTCGCCAAATACATGGTACAAAATTTAAATACAAACTTAATTATACAACTGTCGTGTAAAATACGACAAAACATAGCTGAGAGTTTTAACACGAATATTGTCTCGTAGACAATATCCAAACTCAAATGGAGTGTTCATTATAATTATTATCACACTATTTTATAAAATAATGAGGACTACTACAGCCACCATCTCGGACCTTCACTCCATTCTCCGACTAGTCCCGACTATGTTCTCATTTCCTGAAAAGAACAATGAAAGCAAAGGGTGAGCTCAACTAGCCCAATAAAGAATATTATGACTAAGATAATGCAGAATAAATTATCTTTAGCCTTCAACAGTGTAAAACTGATAGAATATAATAGACAACAAGTCTAACTGCAGCGGAACAAGCAATCCATTAGAAGAGTTAAGTAGAGCATAATATCTACTATCTTCTATGATTTAAAAGTTCATCATCAATATTTGATCGCTGTAACCCAGCTCAATAAATAATCCACATCATCGAATTATCCATGCACTATGGGCCAAGGATATTCGTTAGTATCACATCCATAAATTATCCATGCACTACGGGCCAAGGATATTCATTATTATCACATCCACGAATTATCCATGCACTACGGGCCAAGGATATTCATTATTATCACATCCACGAATTATCCATGCACTACGGGCTAAGGATATTTGTTAGTATCATCTGTGGTCATTATCATGCCAATAACTGTCCATCAATGCACTACAAGCCAATGAGGATTTTTACCACAATATTTGTAACATTACAGGTCATGACTATACCGATACATAGTCATAATCATACCAATTAACAGTTCATATATGCACTATGGGCCAAAGATGACTTTCATCACAATATAAGCATGAGGATGATGACAATGATATAAAAATTCAATTAAGTAAGAGTAAGGATAAATTTTAAAAATTTATAAATCAATTTATCTGGAGTTCAAGAATGTCCAAATTTTTAACATGATAACCGCTTTGTGGAGTAAAATTCAAGAATCATATTCATGTATCAAAATAATTTGGACAGAAATAAAATTAATTTTTGTCATGAATAGTATCCCAGGTGAATAGTACTCGAGTGAATAGTACTTCATGAATAGTAATCAATGAATAGTACCTCGGCATGAAAAGATCAAAATTTAACAAGAATGTTCAGAAAAATATTCTTGTGAAACGATACTAGATGAAGCGCAAATTTCAAGAATATTCTACTAATTTCAAGGAGTATAAAAGTAATACTTAACAAAATGAGTGTAGAATTTGGAATCTGAAATAAAATAATATTACTTACATACTATAGAGTATGAAAAAAAATATTATTTCTTATGAATATTGAACAAAAATAATATTCCTAACCTTAAAAGGAAAGTATTTCTGACTGGTAGGGCGGAGATATTCTTGAAGAAAACCTGTACTGTTTTCTACACTCAAAGCTTCCTTAAACTCTAAAGAAATACGCTCATTATTATAGAAGAAGAATTCTCTAATTCTGGTGTGATTTTCATTTCTAAACTAAGCATCCTATTTATAGGAGAATGGCAGGATACTATTTGTATTTAGAAAATCACGGGTGAATAGTTGAAAACTCACGGGCGACGTTCGGCTGAAACTTTTAAAAAAATTGGATTTTACTATGCTTCACTATGTAGCAACCACGCGTATTACTGTACTTTTATCACCGGGTATTTCAATAACTAACAGTAAAACTTTTGCCGTTATTTTTATAAAAAAAAATTTGTCATTTTCTAACTCCGACAGTAATTTCGTTGTGGGGTCCACCAATGATTGTGCCGTCGTACAAATATTACCTGATAAAACGAATATTTTCCGACCAAACGAATATTTTATGACAACTTGCAAACTTTGCAAAATTTTTAAATATTATCCACAACTATAACATTATATCAAATCCACACCATATACTCAAAATGATATTTAGAGGAAATTAAATTTTTATTCATAAAAGTTGGGGTCTTACAGTATAGATTTCGCAAGAGTTTATGATTAGCTTACCCGTGATAACTTCGTTCGGGTTCTTCGCTTTTTGAGGAGTCACGACAAACGCTCTTCCTTGAAACATCGACTTTGACTTGTCCAGGACAACCTTTGGTACCACCGTTCCAGCTGGACTTGACTTCGCTACAGGACAAAATCGAGCTATGTGATCGTCTTTTTTACAACTGAAACACACCTTGGAAGGCTGTGTACAGTTTGGACTGATATGTCCCTTCTCTCTGCATCTGTAACATCTAAGTGGCGGTCGTTCTCCTCCCCTAGAAACGGTTGCTAGTGCTGCTACCGATGTCTTTCCGTCATTATTGAATCTTCTCTTTTTGAAATTTTCACTTGACTCATTTCTTCTATTATCTTGGCCAAGATTACCACCGAAGTGGTTACCATTTTTGGCATAATAATTTTCTCCACGTTGGGTATCACTGCTCCGATGACTGTTACCACTGGTACGACTATTATCTTGTTGTTGGTTGTTATCTTTTGGTTGAACTATCTCATTATCTCGCTCCAACAATTGAACCTTATTCACAACATCTGAATACAAACAAAGTTTATAAGAAATGAGGTATTGATGAATTTCATGTTTCAAACCTCTCAGAAACATTCGTGTCATTCGCTCCTCATTATCCACCAAATGGGATGCAAACCGGGATAACTTCACAAACTTGGCCTCGTATTATAATACAGTCATATTGTTCTGTTCCAGTTTGATGAATTCCACTTCCTTCATATGATGAATACTTTTTGGAAAATATTTGTCGTTGAACAATTCCTGAAACTTCTCCTAAGACATCTTAAGTGCGGACAGATCAGTACGTTTTACAGATTTCCACCAGTAATTTGCCTCTTCACGCAACATAAAGGTGGTGAAGGGAACCTTTTGCTCCTCTGTGCATCCCAATACATCAAATATCTTGGTGATCTGCTTAATCCAAGCTTCTGCCTTTCCAAAAAACTCCGGCGATCCCAACTCCTTGAATTGCTTAGCAGTGACCAGCCGTGAGTTGTCATTGTTTTAACCTGTATTTTGAATAGGAGTCTCTCTCGTTTGGTGTTGCATGAATTGTAAAAAGCTCCTAAACATCCCATCGTTTATCATTTGGTCGGTGTTGTTGTTTACAGGAGGATTATTACTTTACTGATGCACATTATCATGGTTGTTGATTGGCGGTGACTCAATGGTCGCATGTGCTCCATTGCTTATCTCAAAATTTTCAGATGTCATTCTCAAATACTGCCACAAAATAAGGGTTAATTAAAGAAATTGACATGCCATATATTATCCTTAAATTCTGACCGAATAAATAAATAACAAATAAGCTTAGGTAGGACACACTAGCAAAAGTTTTATTCGTCTATCCCCTCCTAATTCTAATCTCAGATCTCCACCAGAGATCATATCCCTAAGATCTGATACCAACTGTGACGCCCCCAAAATAGGTCCACATAACCCATTCTGAGTCGCCAAAGACATGGTACAGAAATTAAATACAACTTTATTTATACAACTATTAATTGTCATGTAAAAATGACAAAACATACGCTGTGAGTTTTAATACAAATATCGTATCGTAGACAATATCCAAACTTAAATAAAATCCTCATTACAATTATTGTCACACTATTTTATAAAATAGTGATGATTACTAAAATAACCATCCTGGATCATTACTCCACTCCACAACTAGTCCCAGCTTCATTCGTGCATCCTGAGAAAAAAAATGGAACCAAAAGGAAAAGGGTGAGCTCAACTAGTCCAATAAAGAATATTATGAGTAAGATAATTTAGAACAAATTATCCTTAGTTTTCAACAGGAAAAAATCTGATAGAATACAATAGAAAATACGTTTTAGATCAACAACTACAGCGGAAACAGAAATCCTTTAGAAAAGTCAAGTAGAACATGATGTCTACTATCTTCTATGATTTAAAAGTTCATCATCAATATTTTATCCTTGTAACACCAATCAACGAATTATCTATACACTACGGACCAAAGATAATCGTTTGTATCACCAGTGGTCATAATCATGCCAAACATTTGTCCATATATGCACTACGGGCCAAAGAGAACTTTCATCATAAACCTTTATTTGTAACATTAAAGGTCATAATTATACCAATACATAATTCTGAAAGTAGTATGCAAACAAGTCAATCATGCTTGATGATAAAACATATAGTTTATAACAATCTTATTCATTTATTAATAAAAAGTATTAATTTATTAAAGGCTTTTAATTATCTACATGATGTTGCTTTATAATATCTGATAAACTCATAGTTTTAAGCAATGTTTTTATCATAATGATGATGATCATTCTAATGAGATCCAAATTCTTAGAAAGCTTAAAACTAAAATAGTTCCCAATCGTTAGATTACTAAATTAGGAATTAGTGAATCCGGATAGATTAGTACATACGTTGCTTGCTCATTAGATGAGGATGATTGATCTCATGATCATTTGTGTGGAGACACTAAAGCAAGTATGTAGGTGCTTATTAGAGAATAAGTTCACTGAACGTGGCTCGCTAAGGAATACCTAATGAAGTTTTACTTGTCTGTCAATAGGAATTCCTGTAGTGATAGTAGTACAAGTGATCCTTGGACTTGAGATCATCATAGTATCTTGTGTATGATGAGTTACACTTTAACTTATTCCTTAAGACCCTTAAGGTATATCAAAGGGTATGCTTAGGTATAATAAGTTGTACATAGAGATAATGTACAATAAAAAATCTACCACTTCTAGTAAAAGAAGAGAAATATCATATGTGATTCGATAAATGACAACCCAATAATCCTTGGCCAAGGCAAAATGAAATTAAAAAGGAGTTTCTAATTTGTATTATTTGGAGTTGTGCATTTAAGAGTCGAAATACATATAATTAAATAAAATAAGACTTAACAGTAATTACATGTGTTCTTACGTGTTGCTCCATGGAAAGGAGTTACGAGATTTGAAAAGAGAGGAAAGCTCAATCCTCGATTCATCGGTCCATTTTTAATCCTCGATCGAGTAGGAACTGTGGCTTATAGACTCGCTTTACCGCCAAGTATGTCTCGTGTTCATAACGTTTTTCACATATCCATGTTACGCAAATATGTGGAAGACCCGAACCACATTATTGAGTTAGAACCGGACGAAATAGCGGAGGATTTGACGTATGAAGAAGTTCATGTTCAAATCTTGGATAAGAAGGAACATATTCTACGCTCCAAGGTTATACCTCAAGTCAAAGTTTTGTGGAGAAACCACGATGTTGAGGAAATGACTTGGGAGTTAGAATCTGAAATGAAATCAAGGTATCCTTACCTCTTCGACATACCAGGTACGTAACCTAATTTCGAGGGCAAAATTTCATAAGAAGGGGAGGTTGTAAGACCCCAACTTTTATAAATAAAGAAGAATTTTCTATAAATATCATTTTTGAATATTATGGAGTTAATTTGGTATAATGTTATAGTTGTGGGTAATATTTATAAATTTTACAAAGTACGCAAGTTGTTATATAATATTCGATTGGTCGGGGAATATTCGTTTTAACAGGGAATATTTGTACAACGACACAATCATTGGTGGACCCCACAACGGAATTATTGTCGGATTGAGAAAACGACAAAAATATTTTATTAAAAATAACGACGGAAGTTTTACCATTGTTACTGTTGAACTACTCGGTAGTAAAAGTACAGTAATACGTGTGGTTGCATAGTAGCACACGGTATTGATTATTAATGCTTATGTGAGAAGTCACTCAGTTTGATTCCATTATAGTCAGTTAATAATATGAATTATTTAGCGATAATGACGTTTTGTTTTATTCGTATTATTAACGTAATAAAACAGAAACATCTTTTTATATAAAACAAAATACTTTATTAAAGTTATTCTATAAATAGAATATATTATATTTTATTTAAAAGATTTTTCTTTAAATATGGACCGTCAGATTAAAGTAATCAATCTGGACAGTTCATGGATTAGTTACTATGCATTCTATTTTTCTATAAATAGCAGCTCATTCCTTCATTATTTCTTACGAATTCACTGAACTCTAAAGAGAGAAACTATAGAGAGAAACTATAGAGAGAGAGAGAAGAAGAGTATTCTGCTACTTAACTACTTCCTTATTTCAGCTCGTCTTTAAAACGGTAAGGGGTGTTATTCTTTCTTATTCATGAAGAGAACTGTTGTTATTCCATTTCTTATTATTCTGTTGGAATAACCTGTATACGCGGTCTACCCTATACTTGGTGACATTCTTCTATTATTCTGTTGGAACATCATGTCTGTGTGTTTTACACCGGACCTGGTTCCGTTTTTATTATTATTCTGTTGGAACATCCTGTCTGTGTGTTTTACACCGGACCTGGTTCCGTTTTTATTATTATTCTGTTGGAACATCCTGTCTGTGTGTTTTACACCGGACCTGGTTCCATTATTTATTATTCTGTCGGAATATCCTGTCTGTGCGTTTACGCCGGACCTGGTTCCATTATTTATTATTCTGTTGGAATAACCTGTCTGTGCGGTCTATCGCATGCCGGGTGATTTCTTTTGTTATTCCATTCTTTATTATACTCAGTTGGTTAAGTTTTGACTTCTATACTCCATGAAATTAGTGAAATATCCTTGACAATTGCGGTTCATCCAGTATCTTTTCATGAAAATATTCTTCTAAGTATTCTTGAATTTTACTCCACAAAGCAGTATCATGTTAACAATTTGGACGTTGTTAATTCTTGGATAAATTAATTCTTGAACTTGTTTTATTGAATTCTTATATCATTGTCATCATCCTCATGTTTATAAAATGTTGAAAGTCATCTGTGGCCTGTAGTGCATAGATGGACTTGGTATGATTATGACCAGGGATTATTCGGTATAATCATGACCGTAATGTTACAAATGATGTGGTAAAAGTCCTCATTGGCCCGTAGTGCATTGATGGACAGTTGTTGGCATTATCATGACCATTAATAAATACACGAATATCCTTGGTCGTAGTGCAGGGGTGATTCGATGATGTGGATTATTTTATTAAGCTGAGTCCCAGCGATAACAGTGTTGAAAAACCTTTTAAATCATAAAAGATAGTAGATTTTATTTTCTACTCGACTCTTTTAATGGATTGCTTGTTCTGCTGCAGTTAAACTTGATGTCTATTATATTTTATCAGTTTAACATTGTTGAAGGCTAATGATAATTTATTCTGCATTATCTTAGTCATAATATTTCATACTGGGCTAGTTGAGCTCACCCTTTCTTTTACTGTTCTCTTCAGGAAATGAGAACGTAGCTAGGGCAAGTCAGGGAACGGAGTGATGGTCCGAATGATAGTATTAGTTAGTAGTCCTCACTATTCTATGTAATAGTGTGTTAATAAATGTAATGAGGACTTCTTTTGAGTATGGATACTCTCTAGTAGATAATATTTGTATTCAAACTCACAGTTTATGTTTTGTCATATTGTACACGACAGTTGTATTAGTAAGTTGTATTTATATTTTGTACTATGTATCTGACGACCCAAGATGGGTGATGTATACCTAATTTTGGGGGCGTCACAGATAACCTTCCATCCCACAAACAAAACGTACGCCTAGATTAAAGTCGGGACAATGATGAGAGGTATGTCCCTCATGTCTGCAATTGTAACATATCTTTTTCCTTTTCTTCTTATCAGGGTTTCCTAAATCATGGTCTTCTATCTTTCTTTTTCCCTTATCTCTCGGAGCTGCACACGATGTGTTGCTTGAGGCTCATATCTGATCAATTTGGATTTTAAGCTTATCCTGCTCTTCCATTGTTTCAATTAACGCCTGACGCAGTTGAATATTCAACAGCTTTTCTATTTCCCACAGCTTTCTCAAAGAAGAAACCTTGTTCCTCAAATCCTGCACCTCCGTTGATGTTTGATCAGCTTTAACTTTAGTGCCCGAATCACTATCTGTCAGTTCCACCATTTTCGGATCTGGTACTACATTTTCCACAATAACTACCTCGTCCGAGTTGGTTTCATTGTGAGCCTTTATTTCAGCTATTGGCTTCGATATTAGCTCGGGTGTATGGATCTGATTCTTCTTCAAGTTATAAGCCCATAACAATCCTTTTCCACCAGACGTCTACACACATAAATTATCCTGATTAGCATATAGTATATACACACAGCAAACAATAGTTTTATAAGAGTTATCTTTTATTTTGTTCAATGATGAATTTATTCAATTCATCTCCTTTTAAAACTCTATATGAGTTATTTGTATTTTCAACGTTTTCCCCTGTCCTAAGGTTATAGCCTAAGGTCGATCCCACCTAAGGTTTCTAACCCTAAAGCTCTGATACCAACCTGTGACGCCCCCAAATCCGGGTACTTGAAACTCGAACTCGGTGCTTCACGATACCATTTCTATGAGCGGAATTCTACGAATAATAATAACAATAATATGAATAACAACTTAATTTACATAATTATCAGAGTTTATCTCCCCAGGTACGAGACCTTAAAGTACATTCCATACAATACATGATATTATTTATATATATATCATTGTCTTAATAATATAAACTATTACAGCAACTACCACAAATCTTATTCAGTTATCTTTCCTTTACCTTTGTTTCTGCACGAGCTTTCTGGTTCTTCAAACTTAACTGAAAACATTTAAATTAAGCAAGAATGAGCATTTGAGTGCCCAGCAAGTAATAACAATAATATATATTAGCTGAAAGAATTAAATATTTTCTTTGAAAGACACTTCTACAACGAATCAACAGTTCTGAAGTAAGATGTACCAAGAATAATAATAACATAACAACTCTCTTTCACATTTTTGAAACTACGTATTGACTATAAGTAGGGTTAAGTGACATATCATGAACATTATTTTCTTTTTCGAAAAGGTTAAACAGAAATTCATCTGCAAACCGTCATAACTTACGGACACGGGGGTGATCAGTCCGTTGTGCCCTGCATTGATCAATACTACATTTCAAGAACTCTCTCCGCCTTGGGCGCATAAAAGTTTTTCCTATGTAAGGGATGTTCATACTTGTCTGGGTTCTAAAGCAAAGGTTTTATCTTGTTCAACAATAATCTATAATTCAACCTATATATATAAGGGTAATTAACAAAGGTATATCAACATGTGATTAAATACAATGATTATCCAAGTGGGGACACTTATATAACCATTTTATAGAAATTGACGAACATAATATATATCTGAATTACCATATACTAACATGTTGATAAACAATGAGCGGATATAGAATATGTCGCAGTAGAGTTGATAATATAACATAATAATAATTTAATTCTGAAACTTCTTACTCATGTCCATTGCATAAAGGAAATGCAAAGGTAGGATACTTGCCTGAGCTGCTGCTTACAATAACGCAACTTAGATTAATCTTTTATACAGCGACCTATCAGTAATAAGATCATTCGTTCGATTAGAATAATATACTATAACACATAGTACTGCATTTCGCAGTTAGCACATAACCTAATCACATTATCACACATATCCAACAGTCATTAAATCATAATTAATCATTAATACAGTTAAAATATCTAAGTCTAGATGAATTTTTAAAACATGTCGGTGTACCGACAACTTTATTGAATAATTGTTGAGTCTAAGACTCTATACTGTATTTCAATATCCGTAAGTATCAGTCATATTATTTTTAAATGAATTAATATAATTTTAAAACATTTATTACAATTTATCATAAATTTTCAAACATCGGAATCATATTTAAATGATTTAAACATCAAATAATTCTATTATCATTAACATTTAATCAATATTAAATTATTAATGAAACTGTTGCCAAAACATTAAAGTTATGTATAATAACTCAAAATATTTTTAAAACATTTATATTACTCTTAAATGATTTTTAAAACATTTAAAATTATTTTTAAATAATTACCATTAATATTAAAATATTAATGCACTATTTATCCAAATATTAAAAGTCATTTATTATAATTTAAAATATTTTTAATTCATTTATGTCTTTTTTAAATAATTTTTAAATAAATAAAACCATTTTTAAACTATTTATTTAATATAATTATTAAATAAACTAAATATCATCAATATTAGATTAATATCATTAATATTAAATTAATAATATTTTTCATGACAAAATATCCAAAGTCATATTTTATAACTTAAAATATTTTTATGATACTATAAATGATTTTTAAAATCATTAATTCTATTTTCCATAATTATTTCATACATTTATTAAATAACTTAAACATCATTAATATTAATTAATTAATGAAATTTCATCACATAATATTAAAATTCATCAAAAATAACTTAAAATATTTTATAACACAATAATATGATTTTTCATGATTTTTCATGAATTAAAATAATTTATTTAATATTATAATTAAATAAATAAATACCTTTTTATATTCCAAAAATACTAAATATTTTTGAAATATACTCAAAATAGTTAAAAACTATTTTTTAGACTTTAAAATAATTTTTCATAATTTATTAAGTATTTTTAATAATTAAAATCTAATTTTTCTAATTTTTAAATCATTTTCGGAATTTTCAAAAATTGAAAATTTTAAAATATATCAAAACCGTCGTTAAAGGCTTTAGCGACGCTTATCTGTTGCCTTAGGTGTTCTTGAGCCTCAAGAACACTGACAAGGCAGTTATCAAGGTGCCTAGTTTGACCGATTATAATTCTCAATCCATTATGTTTCTGGGAAATCTAACACTTGGATCTTGTAGTGCTCATGTAATACTACAATTACCAACAAACATCATGACTAAAAATCATCAGATCTAAGATTTATTAGCCATCAAAAAGTCTGACAAGTCTGTTCTTCGACTGAAGAACAGTCGAGGTGCCTACTTTGGATCCTTATAACTTCCAATCTGTGTATTTTTTATGTGATCTATCAATTGGAGTGTGTAGACAACATGTAGGACTACAACTACAAAGCATTATAACACATTAACATCATAACATGAGCAAGATCTAGCTGGTCAAACTTCAACACGGAATCTGCTCAAAAAAATTCTGGATTTGTGTTCTTCAGCGTTTTCGGTCAACGGATTTTGACCATGAATAACTCCCGATCTACAACAGATATGAACTTGATTCTTTTTGTATATTAAAGACGACATATCCGACTACACATAACAACTTTTAAACAACAAAAATCATGATCGAGAAAAGATTTATAAGCTCTGACATTTGCCAAAAAATATTTTCTGGACACTTAGAATATTTTCTGGGTTTGAAGAACAGCCGGTCAATGCCGGTCAACCCACTTTGACCTTAAATAACTTTTGATCCAAAATATATATGGACCTGATTCATTTTGGAGATTAAATACCACATAACAAGCTACACATATCAACTTTTAGAACACAAAAAACATTAAAGATCACAGAGATATAAGGCTTGACATTTGCCAAAAAATCACAGAAAATGAAATTTCTAGATTTTGGAAATATTCAAATCCGAGCTTCTAAATGTTATGGATCCAACATCTAGCAACCCAGATCATCCTTAGACACTATAATAAACATGTTCTAACATTTAAACATAACATCTAACACCAAAAATTTTAAAAAAAATCAAGCTAGAGTTTATACCTTTTCTAAGCTTTGATTCTTGATTCTAGGCTACTGATTTGCTATGGGATTTCATGGGGCTGTGTTTAGGACTGATATAGCAAGAGATTTTTGGAGGTTTGGTCTAGAGAGAATGGCTAAGTGATTGTTGCACAATTTTAGAATAAATGTGCATTTCCTCTCTCTTTAAATTATACAAATCATGCATACAATGATGTGCGATGGCTGAATTATTTGTGGGTAATGTTATAGTGTCATGGTATATTCTAGAAGATGGTGAATGGCAGGCATTTGTGAAGATTCTAGCAACAATGCAACTAATAATACACTAATGGGACAAAAAGGGCATTTTGGTAATTTCACTTAAAATCTCAAGGGTATTCTTGTACAAGGTGATTAACTCTAGGGTTTATTCACTAGATTGAAAATCTTACAATTTCCCAAATAATTTATAGGATTTGGACAATTTAAATTTAAAGTGTAATACAATTTTAATTTAAAACATACTAATTAAATTAGGATTTTTAATAGAATTTAAGGTTTTTAAATTAGGGTTCCTAAATATTATTAGGGTTCCCAAATTAATTAGGGTTTCCTAATTATCTTTATAATTCACAAAATAATAATTAGGGTTTCTAAAATTTGCAATTAGGGTTTTCAAATAAATAATTAGGGTTTTTCCTAATTATCAGCATAAACAATAATTAGGGTTTCTTCTAATTATAGAAATTCTAATACGCAGAAGAATTCATATAACACAATTACTACTCAGTCTTAACTCATAATTGAGTTTAACAATTAGGGTTTCACAACACAATATTAGGTTATGACCCAATTTACCACAATTGACCAACATTAACAGTCTACAGATATACGATATATATTTAAGCACTGAAAATTAAAATATAATTAATATTACATTATTATTCTTATTCCTGGATAAAAATCCAAGTTTAGGGTTTGGATTCCATATCTGACTTATCCTTCGTACACAACATCAATAATCAAGTTAAAATAATTAACTTAAATATTCTGAACAAATTCATATAATAACATATTTATTATTATAATTCTAATTGTCACTTTATATATTATTTAAATAATATATAAATTATATTTTCATAGAAAATAAATAATAAAAACATTTCTGCTTACAGAAATTAATTACTATAAGAATATAATTTGTAGTAATTAATAATTCTAAAATTATTTCTAATTTTTCAAGTAATAAATATATTCGCATTTAACATCAAAATACTTGACACTTATTCTCATTGTAAAAAAAATTTATATGCAAAATTTCTTATCTATTTATATAAAAAATATTGGGTTATTACATTCACTCTCCCTTATAAGGATTCCGTCCCCGGAATCACCGTTTAAAACTCATATATACAAGGGTACATAGCATATATAATCATTGCAAGTAGACCACGATCATAATTGATCGAACTGATCTTTTACTATTCAGCATAACGCTTGTCTACCTGATTAAACAGAAGTTTGATTTCTAAAAGGACTCAAATTCTTCATTCAAAATTTCTCTATAAATTAATTTACTATATATATAAGAAAATCATATAAGATATATAAGTTATTCGAATAACACCTGGAGTTCCATTTCCAGCTGCCACAGTATCCTGAACCGTCATGTTGAAGACCCTCCGAGTTGCTTTTGTTGGGTTATTGGTTGAGGTCGGTCCTGTGATTGCTAAAGTCCCACTGCCTTTCCCCGTGGTTACATTTCCTGCCTCCATTCTCCTCTTTGGACAATCCTTTACCTTATGTTCAGTCGATCCACATATAAAACACCCACTGTTCATCCTTGGGTTGAGGCAGTTGGGAGAGATATGATCCTCCTGCCCGCACTTGTAACATACAAACTTACCCTTCAGGCATTCACCAGAATAATTCTTCTCGCAATTCTTACACTGCACTACCTGCTTCTTCACACCTTCCTGTTTCACCTGAACATTCCCAGAAAAATTCTCCTTTCTTTTCTCACCCCTATTTCTACTATTTCCTTCCACCTTCAAAGATCCTTCTGCCTTGCTTCTGTTCTTCTTCTCCTTGTTGTAGAGGATCATGGCCTCACTCCCCTCCTCAGCTATGATAGCCTTCTCCATGAGTGCTGCAAAAGTATTGATTTGCAATACTGCAACCTTATTGTAGAGCTAGGGTTTTAAGCTCAGCTCAAACCTCTTTGCCTTTCTAGCCTCCGTATCAACTTGATGTGGAGCAAACCTAGCCAACTCATTAAACTTTGCGACATACTCCGCAACAGTCATGTTCTCCTACTTTAACTCCAGAAATTTCACCTCCATCCTAGCTTGCATACTAGCTGAGAGATAGTTTTCGAAAAATAAAGTCTTAAATCTATCCCAAGTAACTACTCCTTCTCCTGTCCTAGTTTTATTTGCCTCCCACCAAAAGTTGGCTTCCCCTTTCATCATATAAGTGGAAAAAGCAGTCTTTTGCCCCTCATCTACCCTAGCAATTACGAACGCCTTTTCTATTTCATTAACCCATGTCTGGGCTTCTATAGGGTCAGCTGATCCTCTGAATTCTGGTGGTCCTACTGCTTTGAAGTCTTTAAATTTTGCCAAGCGATTATCTGGCTGGTTTCCTGCGGCTGGTATTCCCTGCTGCATAGCCTGAGCTACCATGTTTGCAAAGTTTTGCATCGGGTCTTGTTGTTGTTCCTCAGTGTTGTTGAGAGATTCTTCTACCCTTTGGTTTCGAGTTTAACGTCTTAGCGGCATTATCTGGTTAAGTAAAACCATAAATTATACTTTATTAACTTCCATTCTAAACCTTATTGCATAAGATTAATATATTAAACTTGTTTCATTTCTCAAACTTAGATTCATATTCATTCATCGAATATTTTACATAGCATAGCACATACTACTTTACACACCAGCTATTCCTTTGTGACTACAAAAGTCGGGATTTACAACATTGACCAACACAAAAGTTGAAAATATTTTAATATTACACAAACATACTTATCACACATATTACCTTAAACATACCTACACAACAGAACCTATACTACCTATTTACTAAGCCTCTCTCTCGGACAATCTTTTGATCGATGATGTAAGACCCCAACTTTTATAAATAAAGAAGAATTTTCTATAAATATCATTTTTGAATATTATGGAGTTAATTTGGTATAATGTTATAGTTGTGGGTAATATTTATAAATTTTGCAAAGTACGCAAGTTGTTATATAATATTCGATTGGTCGGGGAATATTCGTTTTAACAGGGAATATTCGGACAACGACACAATCATTGGTGGACCCCACAACGGAATTATTGTCGGATTGAAAAAACGACAAAAATATTTTATTAAAAATAACGGCGGAAGTTTTACCATTGTTACTGTTGAACTACTCGGTAGTAAAAGTACAGTAATACGTGTGGTTGCATAGTAGCACACGGTATTGATTATTAATGCTTATGTGAGAAGTCACTCAGTTTGATTCCATTATTGTCAGTTAATAATATGAATTATTTAGCGATAATGACGTTTTGTTTTATTCGTATTATTAACGTAATAAAACAGAAACATCTTTTTATATAAAACAAAATACTTTATTAAAGTTATTCTATAAATAGAATATATTATATTTTATTTAAAAGATTTTTCTTTAAATATGGACCGTTAGATTAAAGTAATCAATCTGGACCATTCATGGATTAGTTACTATGCATTCTATTTTTCTATAAATAGCAGCTCATTCCTTCATTATTTCTTACGAATTCACTGAACTCTAGAGAGAGAGACTATAGAGAGAGAAGAAGAAGAGTATTCTGCTACTTAACTACTTCCTTATTTCAGCTCGTCTTTAAAACGGTAAGGGGTGTTATTCTTTCTTATTCATGAAGAGAACTGTTGTTATTCCATTTCTTATTATTCTGTTGGAATAACCTGTATACGCAGTCTACCCTATACTTGGTGACATTCTTCTATTATTCTGTTGGAACATCCTGTCTGTGTGTTTTACACAGGACCTGGTTCCATTTTTATTATTATTCTGTTGGAACATCCTGTCTGTGTGTTTTACACCGGACCTGGTTCCGTTTTTATTATCATTCTGTTGGAACATCCTGTCTGTGTGTTTTACACCGGACCTGGTTCCGTTTTTATTATTATTCTGTTGGAACATCCTGTCTGTGTGTTTTACACCGGACCTGGTTCCATTATTTATTATTCTGTCAGAATATCATGTCTGTGCGTTTACGCCGGACCTGGTTCCATTATTTATTATTCTATTAGAATAACCTGTCTGTGCGGTCTATCGCATGTCGGGTGATTTCTTTTGTTATTCCATTCTTTATTATACTCAGTTGGTTAAGTTTTGACTTCTATACTCCATGAAATTAGTGGAATATCCTTGATAATTGCGTTTCATCCAGTATCTTTTCATGAAAATATTCTTCTAAGTATTTTTGAATTTTACTCCACAAAGCAGTATCATGTTGACAATTTGGACGTTGTTAATTCTTGGATAAATTAATTCTTGAACTTGTTTTATTGAATTCGTATATCATTGTCATCATCCTCATGTTTATAAAATGTTGAAAGTCATATGTGGCATGTAGTGCATAGATGGACTTGGTATGATTATGACCAGGGATTATTTGGTATAATCATGACCGTAATGTTACAAATGATGTGGTAAAAGTCCTCATTGGCCTGTAGTGCATTGATGGACAGTTGTTGGCATGATCATGACCATTAATGAATATACGAATATCCTTGGCCGTAGTGCAGGGGTGATTCGATGATGTGAATTATTTTATTAAGCTGAGTCTCAGCGATCACAGTGTTGGAAAATCTTTTAAATCATAAAAGATAGTAGAGTTTATTTTCTACTTGACTCTTTTAATGGATTGCTTGTTCCGCTGCAGTTAAACTTGATGTCTATTATATTTTATCAGTTTAACATTGTTGAAGGCTAATGATAATTTATTCTGCATTATCTTAGTCATGATATTTCTTACTGGGCTAGTTGAGCTCACCCTTTCTTTCACTGTTCTCTTCAGGAAATGAGAACGTAGCTGGGGCAAGTCGGGGAACGGAGTGATGGTCCGAATGATAGTATTAGTTAGTAGTCCTCACTATTCTATGTAATGGTGTGTTAATAAATGTAATGAGGACTCCTTTTGAGTATGAATACTCTCTAGAAGATAATATTTGTATTCAAACTCACAGTTTATGTTTTGTCGTATTGTACACGACAGTTGTATTAGTAAGTTGTATTTGTATTTTGTACTATGTATCTGACGACCCAAGATGGGTGATGTATACCTAATTTTGGGGGCGTCACAGTTGGTATCAGAGCTTAGGGATATGATCCCTGGCTAAGATGTGAGAATAGAACTAGGAGGGGAGAGACGGAGAATTCCTTCGCTAGTATGGCCTACCTAAGTTTAATTGCATGGTATTTAATTGGTCGGTCATAATATAAGGATAATATATGACATATCAATTAACTTTTATTTTGTGGCAGTATCTGAATATGGCATCTGAGAATGTTGAGAATAGCAATGGAGCACAGACGATTATTGATTCACCACATATCAATAATCAGGATAATGTTCATCAGGAAGGTGACAATCCTCATGCAAACAACAACACTGACCAGATGATGAATGATGGAATGTTCAGAGGTTTTATGCAATTCATGCAACAACAGGTGAAAGCGGCTCCTGTCCACAACGTAGGTGGAAATACTGGAAACTCTCAGGCGGTCACCGCTAAACAGTTTAAGGAGCTGGGACCACCGGAGTTTAAGGGAGAACCCAAACCACTTGTAGCTGAAACATGGATAAAGCAGATCACCAAGATATTTGATGTCTTGGGTTGCTCCGAGGAGCAAAAGGTTCCCTTTGCCGCCTTTATGTTGCGAGGAGAGGCAGATTACTGGTGGGAATCGATAAAGCGTACTCAACCTGCCGCACTGAAGATGTCTTGGGAGAAGTTCCAAGAGCTGTTTAACGACAAATACTTTCCCGAGAGTATTCGTCACATGAAGGAGGTGGAGTTCATCAAATTGGAGCAGAATAATATGACCGTGTCGCAGTACGAGGCAAAATTTGCGGAGTTATCCCGGTTTGCGTCCCACCTGGTGAATAATGAAGAAAGAATGACGCGGATGTTTTTAAGAGGTTTGAAGCCGGAGATACGTCAACATCTTGTTTCTCATAAATTGTGTTTGTATTCAGATGTTGTAAATAGGGCTCAGTTGGTGGAGCGCGATAACGAGACAACGCAACCAAAAGAGAGCAGCCGGCAAAATGATAATACTAGTGAAAGCAGTCATCGAAGCGGTGACAACAAGCGTGGAGGGAATCAACAGGCCAGAAATGGTAACCACTTCGTTGGTAATCAGGGCCAAAATAATAAGAATGGGCATTTCAAGAAGAGGAGATTCAACAATGATGGAAAGACGTCAGCACCAGCACCTGTCGTTAAGGAAGGAGAACGACCACCTATCATATGTTTCAAATGCGGAGGGGAGGGGCACATCAGTCCAAACTGCGCGATGCCGTCCAAAGCATGTTATAATTGTGGAAGAGAAGGTCATTTAGCCCGATTTTATCGTTTACCGAAGACAAATTCAGCTAGGATGGAGGCACCAAAGGCCGTCCCAGAAAAGTCAAAACCGGTTGTGCAAGGGAGAGCGTTTGTTGTGAAATCCCAGAAAGCAAGGAACCCGAATGAGGTCATCACGGGTAAGCTTATCATAAACTCTAACGAAATCTATACTTTATTTGATACCGGTTCTACCCATTCTTTTATTTCTCCTACTTGCGCTCATCGATTAAATTTGATTCCGGAGAAATTAGACTTTGACTTAGCAGTTGAAACTCCATTGGGAGAAACCTTCATTACATCCACGATTTATAAGTCTTGTTTGGTTCAAGTTGGTACCCACACATTACCTGTCGATCTTATTTCATTAAAAATAGTTGCATTTGACGTGATTCTAGGGATTGATTGGTTAACTACTCATCATGCAAAAATTGATTGTTTTCGTAAGGTTGTTAGCTTTCATATTCCTAATCGACCTATTATGCGAATTCAAGCAACCAAACCATTAAAATCAATCGCTGTTATCTCAAGCCATAAAGCTATTCGTTTATTGAAAAACGGATGTCAAGCTTTCTTAGCTCATGTCACAGATCTAAACAAAAATACGTCAGCTTTGAATGATATTTCTGTTGTTAATAAATTTCCTGACGTATTTCCCGAAGAACTTCCTGGCCTACCCCCAGAGCGTGAAATTGAATTTTGTATCGACCTTGAACCCAGTACAAAACCCATTTCTAAAGCCCCATATCGAATGGCTCCTATTGAACTTCAGGAGTTAAAGACCCAACTGCAGGAATTGTTAGACGTTGGTTTTATTCGTCCTAGTACTTCTCCTTGGGGTGCTCCTGTTCTATTCATGGGAGTATGCGACTTTGTATTGATTATCGGGAGTTGAATCATGTCACCATCAAAAATAGGTACCCATTGCCACGTATTGATGACCTGTTTGACCAGTTGCAAGGAGCACAATTCTTTTCAAAGATCGATCTTCGTTCTGGATATCATCAGCTGAAGGTTAGCACTGAGGATATTCCAAAGACGGCTTTCAGAACTCGGTATGGGCATTATGAATTCTCAGTTATGTCTTTTGGATTGACTAATGCTCCTGCTGCCTTCATGGATATGATGAATAGGGTATTTAAGGAATATTTGGATCACTTTGTGGTCGTCTTTATCGATGACATCCTTGTTTATTCCAAAAGCCGTGAAGATCATGAGCAACACTTGAGGCTGGTACTCCAAAAGCTTCGTAAATACAAACTTTATGCCAAGTTGAAGAAATGCGAGTTCTGGCTGGAAGAGGTAGCATTCCTTGGACACGTAGTATCAAGTCATGGAATATCTGTTGACCCGGCAAAGATTGAAGCTATTCAAAGCTGGGAGCAACCTGAATCAGTAACCGAAGTACGTAGCTTTCTCGGTCTAGCTGGTTATTATCGGAGATTCGTGGAAGGATTTTCTCGAATCGCTACTCCATTAACTCAGCTGACTCGGAAAGATACAAAGTTCGGTTGGAGCGAAGAATGTGAGCAGAGTTTTCAAGAACTTAAGAAGAGACTCATTTCAGCACCTGTTCTAACAATACCATCTGGCTCGGAGGGATTTGTCATCTACAGTGATGCTTCGAGCAAAGGGTTGGGATGCGTTCTCATGCAACATGGAAAAGTCATAGCCTATGCATCAAGACAACTCAAGGAATATGAGAGGAATTATCCTACTCATGATCTAGAGTTGGCAGCTGTTGTCTTTGCACTTAAAATTTGGAGGCATTACTTGTATGGGGAGAAGGTGGAGATCTTTACGGATCATAAAAGCCTCAAATATTTCTTCACTCAAAAGGAACTCAACATGCGACAACGACGTTGGCTTGAACTGTTGAAAGATTATGATCATACCATTCAATACCATCCTGAAAAAGCGAACGTGGTAGCTGACGCATTGAGTGGAAGATCATATGCAAGTACGAGTGCGATATTGTCAACACAAAGACCCATTTTGTGTGATTTGCAAAGGATGGAGATAGAGTTAAAGACTCCAGGGACCCATGTGATGATGGCGAATATACGAGTAGAACCGACTTTAATCGATAAAGTTAAAGCTGCTCAAGCTACAGACCTGGAGCTGATGCGTATGAGGAAGAAAGTGCAAGAAGGTGCTATGCCGGAAGCAAGAATCGATGAAGAAGGAATATTTCGAGTCAACTCCAGACTTTGTGTTCCTAACAACCCTGAGTTAAAGTATGAAATCATGATGGAGGCGCACAACACACCGTTTGCAATCCATCCTGGAAGTACCAAAATGTATCATGATCTTCGTCATACATTTTGGTGGAGCAATATGAAGAGAGAGATAGCGTTGTTTATCTCAAGGTGTCTAACTTGTCAACGAGTCAAAGCGGAGCATCAAGTACCAAAAGGTCCATTGCAACCACTTGAAATTCCAGAATGGAAGTGGGAGCACATTACCATGGATTTCGTTACCGGTCTTCCAAGGGTTTCTCAAGGTATTGATGCGATTTGGGTCATTGTTGATAGATTGACCAAGTCTGCTCATTTCTTACCGATACGAGAAACTTATACACTTGAACGTCTTGCTCGTATGTACATAAACGAGATTGTAAGACTGCATGGTATGCCAGTATCCATAGTTTCTGACCGAGACCCAAGATTCACTTCACGATTTTGGGTTAGTTTACAAAAAGCTATGGGCACGGAGTTACGATTTAGTTCAGCATATCATCCTCAGACGGACGGACAATCAGAGAGGACTATTCAAACTCTTGAAGATCTATTAAGACTCTGTGTCTTTGACTTCAAGGGAAGTTGGGACAAGTTCTTACCATTGGTGGAGTTTTCCTACAACAACAGTTATCAAGCAAGTATTGGCATGGCTCCATTCGAAGCATTGTATGGAAGAAAATGTCGTTCTCCAGTATGCTGGGATGAGGTGGGTGAAGCAACGTGGTTGGGACCGGAGTTGGTACGTATGACTACAGAAAAGATTCAAACGATCCGACAACGTATAAAAACCTCACAAGATCGACAAAAGAGTTATGCTGATCTTTATCGAAAGGACGTGGAATTTGATGTAGGAGATCATGTGTTCTTACGTGTTGCTCCATGGAAAGGAGTTACGAGATTTGGAAAGAGAGGAAAGCTCAATCCTCGATTCATCGGTCCATTTTTAATCCTCGATCGAGTAGGAACTGTGGCTTATAGACTCGCTTTACCGCCAAGTATGTCTCGTGTTCATAACGTTTTTCACATATCCATGTTACGCAAATATGTGGAAGACCCGAACCACATTATTGAGTTAGAACCGGACGAAATAGCGGAGGATTTGACGTATGAAGAAGTTTCTGTTCAAATCTTGGATAAGAAGGAACATATTCTACGCTCCAAGGTTATACCTCAAGTCAAAGTTTTGTGGAGAAACCACGATGTTGAGGAAATGACTTGGGAGTTAGAATCTGAAATGAAATCAAGGTATCCTTACCTCTTCGACATACCAGGTACGTACCCTAATTTCGAGGGCGAAATTTCATAAGAAGGGGAGGTTGTAAGACCCCAACTTTTATAAATAAAGAAGAATTTTCTATAAATATCATTTTTGAATATTATGGAGTTAATTTGGTATAATGTTATAGTTGTGGGTAATATTTATAAATTTTGCAAAGTACGCAAGTTGTTATATAATATTCGATTGGTCGGGGAATATTCGTTTTAACAGGGAATATTTGTACAACGACACAATCATTGGTGGACCCCACAACGGAATTATTGTCGGATTGAGAAAACGACAAAAATATTTTATTAAAAATAACGACGAAAGTTTTACCATTGTTACTGTTGAACTACTCGGTAGTAAAAGTACAGTAATACGTGTGGTTGCATAGTAGCACACGGTATTGATTATTAATGCTTATGTGAGAAGTCACTCAGTTTGATTCCATTATTGTCAGTTAATAATATGAATTATTTAGCGATAATGACGTTTTGTTTTATTCGTATTATTAACGTAATAAAACAGAAACATCTTTTTATATAAAACAAAATACTTTATTAAAGTTATTCTATAAATAGAATATATTATATTTTATTTAAAAGATTTTTCTTTAAATATGGACCGTCAGATTAAAGTAATCAATCTGGACCGTTCATGGATTAGTTACTATGCATTCTATTTTTCTATAAATAGCAGCTCATTCCTTCATTATTTCTTACGAATTCACTGAACTCTAAAGAGAGAAACTATAGAGAGAAACTATAGAGAGAGAGAGAAGAAGAGTATTCTGCTACTTAACTACTTCCTTATTTCAGCTCGTCTTTAAAACGGTAAGGGGTGTTATTCTTTCTTATTCATGAAGAGAACTGTTGTTATTCCATTTCTTATTATTCTGTTGGAATAACCTGTATACGCGGTCTACCCTATACTTGGTGACATTCTTCTATTATTCTGTTGGAACATCCTGTCTGTGTGTTTTACACCGGACCTGGTTCCGTTTTTATTATTATTCTGTTGGAACATCCTGTCTGTGTGTTTTACACCGGACCTGGTTCCATTATTTATTATTCTGTCGGAATATCCTGTCTGTGCGTTTACGCCGACCTGGTTCCATTATTTATTATTCTGTTGGAATAACCTGTCTGTGCGGTCTATCGCATGCCGGGTGATTTCTTTTGTTATTCCATTCTTTATTATACTCAGTTGGTTAAGTTTTGACTTCTATACTCCATGAAATTAGTGAAATATCCTTGACAATTGCGGTTCATCCAGTATCTTTTCATGAAAATATTCTTCTAAGTATTCTTGAATTTTACTCCACAAAGCAGTATCATGTTGACAATTTGGACGTTGTTAATTCTTGGATAAATTAATTCTTGAACTTGTTTTATTGAATTCTTATATCATTGTCATCATCCTCATGTTTATAAAATGTTGAAAGTCATCTGTGGCCTGTAGTGCATAGATGGACTTGGTATGATTATGACCAGAGATTATTCGGTATAATCATGACCGTAATGTTACAAATGATGTGGTAAAAGTCCTCATTGGCCCGTAGTGCATTGATGGACAGTTGTTGGCATTATCATGACCATTAATAAATACACGAATATCCTTGGTCGTAGTGCAGGGGTGATTCGATGATGTGGATTATTTTATTAAGCTGAGTCCCAGCGATAACAGTGTTGAAAAACCTTTTAAATCATAAAAGATAGTAGAGTTTATTTTCTACTTGACTCTTTTAATGGATTGCTTGTTCTGCTGCAGTTAAACTTGATGTCTATTATATTTTATCAGTTTAACATTGTTGAAGGCTAATGATAATTTATTCTGCATTATCTTAGTCATAATATTTCATACTGGGCTAGTTGAGCTCACCCTTTCTTTTACTGTTCTCTTCAGGAAATGAGAACGTAGCTGGGGCAAGTCAGGGAACGGAGTGATGGTCCGAATGATAGTATTAGTTAGTAGTCCTCACTATTCTATGTAATAGTGTGTTAATAAATGTAATGAGGACTTCTTTTGAGTATGCATACTCTCTAGTAGATAATATTTGTATTCAAACTCACAGTTTATGTTTTGTCATATTGTACACGACAGTTGTATTAGTAAGTTGTATTTATATTTTGTACTATGTATCTGACGACCCAAGATGGGTGATGTATACCTAATTTTGTGGGCGTCACAGATGACCTTCCATCCCACAAACAAAACGTACGCCTAGATTAAAGTCGGGACAATGATGAGAGGTATGTCCCTCATGTCTGCAATTGTAACATATCTTTTTCCTTTTCTTCTTATCAGGGTTTCCTAAATCATGGTCTTCTATCTTTCTTTTTCCCTTATCTCTCGGAGCTGCACACGATGTGTTGCTTGAGGCTCCTATCTGATCAATTTGGATTTTAAGCTTATCCTGCTCTTCCATTGTTTCAATTAACGCCTGATGCAGTTGAATATTCAACAGCTTTTCTATTTCCCACAGCTTTCTCAAAGAAGAAACCTTGTTCCTCAAATCCTGCACCTCCGTTGATGTTTGATCAGCTTTAACTTTAGTGCCCGAATCACTATCTGTCAGTTCCACCATTTTCGGATCTGGTACTACATTTTCCACAATAACTACCTCATCCGAGTTGGTTTCATTGTGAGCCTTTATTTCAGCTATTGGCTTCGATATTAGCTCGGGTGTATGGATCTGATTCTTCTTCAAGTTATAAGCCCATAACAATCCTTTTCCACCAGACGTCTACACACATAAATTATCCTGATTAGCATATAGTATATACACACAGCAAACAATAGTTTTATAAGAGTTATCTTTTATTTTGTTCAATGATGAATTTATTCAATTCATCTCCTTTTAAAACTCTATATGAGTTATTTGTATTTTCAACGTTTTCCCCTGTCCTAAGGTTATAGCCTAAGGTCGATCCCACCTAAGGTTTCTAACCCTAAAGCTCTGATACCAACCTGTGACGCCCCCAAATTCGGGTACTTGAAACTCAAACTCGGTGCTTCACGATACCATTTCTATGAGCGGAATTCTACGAATAATAATAACAATAATATGAATAACAACTTAATTTACATAATTATCAGAGTTTATCTCCCCAGGTACGAGACCTTAAAGTACATTCCATACAATACATGATATTATTTATATATATATCATTGTCTTAATAATATAAACTATTACAGCAACTACCACAAATCTTATTCAGTTATCTTTCCTTTTCCTTTGTTTCTACACGAGCTTTCTGGTTCTTCAAACTTAACTGAAAACATTTAAATTAAGCAAGAATGAGCATTTGAGTGCCCAGCAAGTAATAACAATAATATATATTAGCTGAAAGAATTAAATATTTTCTTTGAAAGACACTTCTACAACGAATCAATAGTTCTGAAGTAAGCTGTACCAAGAATAATAATAACATAACAACTCTCTTTCACATTTTTGAAACTACGTATTGACTATAAGTAGGGTTAAGTGACATATCATGAACATTATTTTCTTTTTCGAAAAGGTTAAACAGAAATTCATCTGCAAACCGTCATAACTTACGGACACGGGGGTGATCAGCCCGTTGTGCCCTGCATTGATCAATACTACATTTCAAGAACTCTCTCCGCCTTGGGCGCATAAAAGTTTTCCCTATGTAAGGGATGTTCATACTTGTCTGGGTTCTAAAGCAAAGGTTTTATCTTGTTCAACAATAATCTATAATTCAACCTATATATATAAGGGTAATTAACAAAGGTATATCAACATGTGATTAAATACAATGATTATCCAAGTGGGAACACTTATATAACCATTTTATAGAAATTGACGAACATAATATATATCTGAATTACCATATACTAACATGTTGATAAACAATGAGCGGATATAGAATATGTCGCGGTAGAGTTGATAATATAGCATAATAATAATTTAATTCTGAAACTTCTTACTCATGTCCATTACATAAAGGAAATGGAAAGGTAGGATACTTGCCTGAGTTGCTGCTTACAATAACGCAACTTAGATTAATCTTTTATACAGCGACCTATCAGTAATAAGATCACTCGTTCGATTAGAATAATATACTATAACACATAGTACTGCATTTTGCAGTCAGCACATAACATAATCACATTATCACACATATCCAACAGTCATTGAATCATAATTAATCATTAATACAGTTAAAATATCTAAGTCTAGATGAATTTCTAAAATATGTCGGTGTACCGACAGCTTTATTGGATAATTGTTGAGTCTAAGACTCTATACTGTATTTCAATATCCGTAAGTATCAGTCATATTATTTTTAAATGATTTAATATAATTTTAAAACATTTATTATAATTTATCATGAATTTTCAAACATCGGAATCATATTTAAATGATTTAAACATCAAATAATTCTATTATCATTAACATTTAATCAATATTAAATTATTAATGAAACTGTTGTCAAAATATTAAAGTTATGTATAATAACTCAAAATGCTTTTAAAACATTTATATTACTCTTAAATGATTTTTAAAACATTTAAAATTATTTTTAAATAATTATCATTAATATTAAAATATTAATGCACTATTTATCCAAATATTAAAAGTCATTTATTATACCTTAAAATATTTTTAATTCATTTATGTCCTTTTTAAATAATTTTTAAATAAATAAAACCATTTTTAAACTATTTATTTAATATAATTATTAAATAAACTAAATATCATCAATATTAGATTAATATCATTAATATTAAATTAATAATATTTTTCATGACAAAATATCCAAAGTCATATTTTATAACTCAAAATATTTTTATGATACTATAAATGATTTTTAAAATCATTAATTCTATTTTCCATAATTATTTCATACATTTATTAAATAACTTAAACATCATTAATATTAATTAATTAATGAAATTTCATCACAAAATATTAAAATTCATCAAAAATAACTTAAAATATTTTATAACACAATAATATAATTTTTCATTAATTAAAATAATTTATTTAATATTATAATTAAATAAATAAATACCTTTTTATATTCCAAAAATACTAAATATTTTTGAAATATACTCAAAATAGTTAAAAACTATTTTTCAGACTTTAAAATAATTTTTCAGAATTTATTAAGTATTTTTAATAATTAAAATCTAATTTTTCTAATTTTTAAATCATTTTCGGAATTTTCAGAAATTGAAAATTTTAAAATATATCAAAACCGTCGCTAAAGGCTTTAGCAACGCTTATCTGTTGCCTTAGGTGTTCTTGAGCCTCAAGAACACTGACAAGGCAGTTATCAAGGTGCCTAGTTTGACCGATTATAATTCTCAATCCATTATGTTTCTAAGAAATCTAACACTTGGATCTTGTAGTGCTCATGTAATACTACAATTACCAACAACCATCATGACTAAAAATCATCAGATCTAAGATTTATTAGCCATCAAAAAGTCTGACAAGTCTGTTCTTCGACTGAAGAACAGTCGAGGTGCCTACTTTGGATCCTTATAACTTCCAATCTGTGTATTTTTTATGTGATCTATCAATTGGAGTGTGTAGACAACATGTAGGACTACAACTACAAAGCATCATAACACATTAACATCATAACATGAGCAAGATCTAGCTGGTCAAACTTCAACACGGAATTTGCTCAAAAAAATTCTGGATTTGTGTTCTTCAGCGTTTTCGGTCAACGAGTTTTGACCATGAATAACTCCCGATCTACAACAGATATGAACTTGATTCTTTTTGCATATTAAAGACGACATATCCGACTACACATAACAACTTTTAAACAACAAAAATCATGATCGAGAAAAGATTTATAAGCTCTGACATTTGCCAAAAAATATTTTCTGGGTTTGAAGAACAGCCGGTCAATGCCGGTCAACCCACTTTGACCTTAAATAACTTTTGATCCAAAATATATATGGACCTGATTCATTTTGGAGATTAAATACCACATAACAAGCTACACATATCAACTTTTAGAACACAAAACACATTAAATATCACAGAGATATAAGGCTTGACATTTGCCAAAAAATCACAGAAAATAAAATTTCTAGATTTGGGAAATCTTCAAATCCGAGCTTCTAAATGTTATGAATCTAACATCTAGCAACCCAGATCATCCTTAGACACTATAATAAACATGTTCTAACATTTAAACATAATATCTAACACCAAAAATTTTAAAAAAAATCAAGTTAGAGTTTATACCTTTTCTAAGTTTTGATTCTTGATTCTAGGCTACTGATTTGCTATGGAATTTCGTGGGGCTGTGTTTAGGACTGATATAGCAAGAGATTTTTGGAGGTTTGGTCTAGAGAGAATGGCTAAGTGATTGTTGCACAATTTTAGAATAAATGTGCATTTCCTCTCTCTTTAAATTATACAAATCATGCATACAATGATGTGTAATGGCTGAATTATTTGTGGATAATGTTATAGTGTCATGGTATATTCTAGAAGATGGTGAATGGCTGGCAATTGTGAAGATTCTAGCAACAATGCAACTAATAATCAACTAATAATACACTAATGGGACAAAAAGGGCATTTTGGTAATTTCACTTAAAATCTCAAGGGTATTCTTGTACAAGGTGATTAAATTTAGGGTTTATTCACTAGATTGAAAATCTTACAATTTCCCAAATAATTTATAGGATTTGGACAATTTAAATTTAAAGTGTAATACAATTTTAATTTAAAACATGCTAATTAAATTAGGATTTTTAATAGAATTTAAGGTTTTTAAATTAGGGTTCTTAAATATTATTAGGGTTCCCAAATTAATTAGGGTTTCCTAATTATCTTTATAATTCACAAAATAATAATTAGGGTTTCTAAAATTTGCAATTAGGGTTTTCAAATAAATAATTAGGGTTTTTCCTAATTATCAGCATAAACAATAATTAGGGTTTCTTCTAATTATAGAAATTCTAATACGCAGAAGAATTCATATAACACAATTACTACTCAGTCTTAACTCATAATTGAGTTTAATAATTAGGGTTTCACAACACAATATTAGGTTATGACCCAATTTACCACAATTGACCAACATTAACAGTCTACAGATATACGATATATATTTAAGCACTGAAAATTAAAATATAATTAATATTATATTATTATTCTCATTCCTAGATAAAAATCCAAGTTTAGGGTTTGGATTCCATATCTGACTTATCCTTCGTACACAACATCAATAATCAAGTTAAAATAATTAACTTAAATATTCTGAACAAATTCATATAATAACATATTTATTATTATAATTCTAATTGTCACTTTATATATTATTTAAATAATATATAAATTATATTTTCATAGAAAATAAATAATAAAAATATTTTTGCTTACAGAAATTAATTACTATAAGAATATAATTTGTAGTAATTAATAATTCTAAAATTATTTCTAATTTTTCAAGTAATAAATATATTTGCATTTAACATCACAATACTTGACACTTATTCTCATTGTAAAAAAAAATTTATATACAAAATTTCTTATCTATTTATATAAAAAATATTGGGTTATTACAAATTTCTTCATTTATAACCACATAAATAAATACATCATTTATATTCACGTCAAATAAATATTTCCTTATCATATAAATCAATAATTAATTATTCGTAAATAATATTACAGAATCACAATTATGACAACCAGACAGTTCCCAAGAAAGAGGGGGCTTTCCGATAAGAATTTTTCCTTACTGGCGCACAATTAAACGACCAAACCTCTCCTTAGACAGAACTTTCTAGACATTGTCAATAATGCTATCTAATAATATTATTCACATAATATGAATTATTGATCTGATAATGGAAAATACTGTGCAGTGACAATTATTGAAACAACAATAATATAAAATATCAACGCAGCAATTATTGAATCAATAAAATAAAATATTGAACAGTAATTACTGTAATAATTATTGAGTAGTGCTTTCTCACGTAAGAATCAATAATTGAAAAAATAATGTGCAATACCGTGTGCTACTGTGTAACTACGCATATTACTGTATTTTAACTACTAGGTATTCTAACAGTGTTAACGGTAACAACTACGCCATTATTTATAAAAATTCAAATTTGTCGTTTTCTTCATCCGACAGTTATTCTGTTATGCGGCCCACAAATGGTTGCGACGTCGTACGAATATTCTCCGACAGAAAGAATATTCCACGACTAAACGAATATTCCCCGACAACAATGAATATTTTATAACCACTTGCGTATTTTGAAAAAAAAATTATATATCACCCTTAACTTTAACTTTTATCAATTTAATCATTTACTAAATAGTAATTATAAAAAAATATGAATACTTTTATTTCATAAAATTCGGGGTCTTACAATCGTAATAATAAGTTAAGTATATTTAATTTAATCTATGGTGATAGAATAAATTAAATAGCTTAATATTTATTATTTAATATTTTAGAAATATTAAATATAAATTAATAAAAGGAGTCTTATTATTATTATTACTATTATTATTATTTAATTCCTAAAGGAGTTTAGAAATTAATTAATAAAAGTACTCTCATATATCCTAATAAGATTTGGAGACTAATTAATTAAAAGAGTTTAATTAATTATTCCTAATAAGATTGGGAGCCTAATTAATTAAAAGAGTTTAATTAATTAAAATAAAACTCAATTCCTTAATTGTTAAGGAGGGTTACCTACATCTATAAATAAGAGGAGTCTTATTATGGGTGAGTAGGTTAACACTTTCAAAAAACACGTGAATACGTAATTCTAATAGTTGGGAGAGTACATCTTTTCTATGAGAGATAGAAAAACTAGGATTTTGTCAAATACTCATCTTCTTGAATCTTTCTTCTTCTTTGGTGGATCACCTCTAGAGGTTTAACACTTGGGTGGCTAACGTTGATCAAAGGAAGGAACCAAACCCGGTGGATTCAAGTTGAACACGAAAAGGATTTGGAGGTGAACTTGTACCTGAGGAAGCTCTAATTTTCAAGGATATAATTCTTGTTCTTTATCTTTTCGTTTAATTAATAAGTGTGCATAAAGGATGATCCGGGTATATAGTTTGTAAAATTTTAAAACTCTATTTTTCCATGTTTTCGCTTATTTTGTACAATTTGATTGCTTTCATGAATCTTACAAACCTAACAAATTTCTGGTCATAATCATACTCATCAGCAGCCCATCTTTGCACTACGGGCCAAAGATGACTTTCAACACAATATAAGCATGAGAATGATAACAATGATATAAAGAATAAATCAAGTAAGATCAAGGATAAATATTAGAGATTTATAATTCAATTTATCTAGAGTTCAAGAATGTCCAAATTGTTAACATGATAACTAATTGTGAAGTACAAATCAAGAATGATATTCATGTATCAAAAATAATTTGGACAAAAAAGAAAACAATTTTATCGTGAATAGTACCCCGTGAATAGTACCCCGAATGAAAATATTAAAATTTAATAAGAAGGTTCAGACAAATATTTCAGTGAAACGATACTGGATGAAGTGCAAAACTCAAGAATATTCTACTAATTTCAGAGATTATAGAAACAATAATTATCAAAGTAAGTGTACATTTAGGAATATGAAACAACATAATATCACTTACATACTATAGAGTATGAAAGAAAATAATATTTTCTACGAATATTGAACAAAAATTATATCCCTTACCTTAGTAGGAGACTAAATCTGACTGGTATAGCGGAGATATTCTTGAGAAAATCTTGCACTATTAGTAACATTCAAAGTATTCTTATACTAAAAAGAAATACGCACAATATTATAGAAGAAGAATTTTCTGATTCTGGTGTGATTTTCATTTCTTAATTAAGCAACCTATTTATAGGAAAATGGCAGGGCACTATTTAAAATCTTCACGGGTGAACAGAAACGAATTCACGGACGAATTTAGCTGATTTTTTGATTTTTACTATTCATCACTAGGCAATAAAATATTCTAATAAAACAAATAACTTTATAAATATTATAAAATATGATGCCCCCAAAATAGGTATACATCACCCATTCTGAGTCGTCAAATACAGGGTACAGAATTTAAATACACACTTCTTTTATACAATACGACAAAACGTAGCTGAGAGTTTAAACACGGATATTGTTCCGTTGATAGTATCTAAACTCAAATAAAGTCCTCATTACAATTATTATCACATTATTTTATAAAAATAGTGAGGACTACTACAGCCACCATCTCGGACCGTCACTCTATTTCCCGACTAATCCCGACTACGTTCTCATTTCCTGAAGAGAACAATGAAAGTAAAAGGGTGAGCTCAACTAGCCCAGTAAGAAATATTATAACTAAGATATTGCAGAATAAATTATCGTTAGCCTTCAACAGTGTTAAACTGATAAAATATAATAACCATCAAGTTTAACTGCAGTAGAACAAACAATCCATTACAAGAGTCAAGTAGAGCATGATATCTACTATCTTCTATGATTTAAAAAGTTTATCATCAATTTTATCGCTGAGACTCAGCTTAATAAATAATCCACATCATCGAATCATCCCTACACTACGGGCCAAGGATATTCATTAGTATCACAACCACGAATTATCCATGCACTACGGGCCAAGGATATTCGTGGTTTCACTAAAGGTCGTGATCATGCCAACAACTGTCCATGAATACACTACGGACCAATGTGGACTTTTACCACATCATTTGTAACATTACGATCATGATTATACCAAATAATCCTTGGTCATAATCATACCAATCAATAGTCCATCTATGCACTACAGGCCAAAGATGACTTTAATAATAATATAAGCATGAGGATGATGATAATGATATAAGAATTCAATTAAATGAAAGCAAATGATAAATTTTAAAAAATTTATAATTTAATTTATTCAAAATTCAAAAACGTCCAAATTTTCAACATGATACTGATTTGTGGAGTAAAATTTAAGAATAATATTATATCAAAAATGATTTGGATCAAAAAGAAATCAATTTTTGCCATGAATAGTATCCCAGGTGAATAGTATCCTGTGAATAGTAATTTTAGAATAGTAACCTGTGAAAAGTACCCCGGCATGAAAATCTTAAAATTTATCAAGAATGCTCAGAATAATATTTTCATGAAAAGATACTGGATGAAGCACAAATTTTAAGGATATTCTACTAATTTCATGGAGTATAAAAGCCAAAACTTTAACAAAATGAGTATAGAATTCAGAATCTGAAACGAAATAATATTACTTACATACTATAGAGTACGGAAAAAAAATATTATTTCTTACGAATATTGAATAAAAATAATATCACTTACCTTAAAAAGAAGAGTATTCCAACTGGTATAGCGGGGATATTCTTGAAGAAAACTTTAACTGTTTTCTACGCTCAAAGCTTCCTTAAACTCTAAAGAAATACGATCAATATTATAGAAGAAGAATTCTCTGATTCTGGTGTGATTTTTAATTCTAACTAAGCATCTTATTTATAAGAGAATGGAAAGAATACTATTTAAATTTTAGAATCACGGACTGCATAGTGATTTTTTTTCTTCACGGGCGCCGAATATCGTCTAATTTTTTAAATTGTTACTATGCAGATACTATGCAAATACTATGCATAATAAAATATAATATATTCTATTTTTTATAAAAAAAAATAAAATTTATTGTAATATATATATATATATATATATTATATATATTATATATATATAAATTTAGTACTCCCCGTGACCAAATAATTCTCCACTGACAATTTTCATCATTCCACCAATATGTGGGCCCCACCTCACTCACTCGTGGCCCCCACCATTATATATATATATATATATATATATATATATATATATATATATATATATATATATATATATATATATATATACGGAATAATTTTCTAACGATTATTTTAAAAAATGGATAAATGGGAGTCCAAATAATGAGTAAAATTTACAACAAATACTTCATAAAGATTCCCTCAATATTTTTAATAATATTTATTCATCATTATTATAATTCGCAATATTAACAACCAGATCGTTCCTAGGAAAGAGAAGATTTTTCGATAAGGATTTCTCCCTATCGGCGCGCAATTAGGTGACTAAATCTTTCATCGACAGAACTTTCTAGACATTGTTAATTATGCAGATAATAATATGAATAACTTGTCATCTAAATTATTGATTTAATAATATAAAATATTGACAATAATTGAATCAAATAACGTGAGATACTATGCAGCAATTACTGTAGCAATAATTGAATTAAACTGAGTGACTTCTCACGTAAGCATCAATAATCAATACCGTGTGCTTCTATGCAACCACGCGTATTACTGTACTTTTCATCACCGGGTTTTTTAACAGGTAACGGGAAAACTTTGCCGTTATTTTTATAAAAAGATATTTCTGTCGTTTTCTAACTCCGATAATAATTTCGTTGTGAGGTCCACCAATGATTATGGCGTCGTACGAATATTTCTTATTAAAACGAATATTCTCTGACCAATCTAATATTTTAAAACAACTTACATACTTTACAAAATTTGTAAATATTACCCACAACTATACTATTATAACAAATCTACACCATAATATTAAAAATGATATTTCAAGAAAAATTAATCTTTATTTCTGAAAATTGGGGTCTTACAACCTCCCCTTCTTATGAAATTTCGTCCTCAAAATTAGGGTACGTACATGATATGTCGAAGAGTAGAGGATACCTTGATTTCATTTCAGATTCTAACTCCCAGGTCATTTTCTCAACATCGTGGTTTCTCCACAAAACTTTGACTTGAGGTATAACCTTGGAGCGTAGAATATGTTCCTTCTTATCCAAGATTTTAACAGGTACCTTTTCATACGTTAAATCTTCTGCTTTATCGTCCGGTTCTAACTCAATAATGTGGTTTGGGTCTTTCACATATTTATATAACATGGATATGTGAAAAATGTTATAAACGCGAGACATACTTGGCGGTAAGGCGAGTCTATAGGCCACAGTTCTTACTCGGTCAAGGATTTAGAACGGGCCAATGAATCGAGAATTGCCCTTTTCTCTCTTTCCAAATCTTGTAACTCCTTTCCATGGAGCAACACGTAACAACACATGCTCTCCAACATTAAATTACACGTCCTTTTGATGAAGATCAACATAACTCTTTTGTCGATCTTGTGAGGTTTTTATACGTTGCCGGATCATTTAAATATTCTCCGTAGTCATACGTACCAGTTCTGGTCCCAACAACGTTGCTTCACCCACCTCGTCCCAGCATACTGGAGAACGACATTTGCGTCCATACAACGCCTCGAATGGAGCCATGCCAATACTTGCTTGATAACTGTTGTTGTAGGAAACTTCCACCAATGGCAAGAACTTGTCCCAACTTCATTTGAAGTCAAGGACACATAGTCTTAATAGATCTTCAAGAGTTTGAATAGTCCTCTTCGACTGCCCGTCCGTTTGAGGATGATACGCCAAACTGAATCGTAAATCCGTGCCCATAGCTTTTTGTAAACTAACCCAAAATCGTGAGGTGAATCTTGAGTCTCGATCAGAAACTATGGATACTGACATACCATGCAGTCTTATAATCTCATTTATGTAAATACGAGCACGACGTTCAAGTGTATAAGTTTCTCCTATAGGTAAGAAATGAGCAGACTTGGTTAATCTATCGACAATAACCCAATTCGCATTTATGCCTTGAGAAACCTTGGGAAGACCAGTAATGAAATCCATAGTAATGTGCTCCCACTTCCATTCTGGAATTTGATACTCTGCCTTGACTCGTTAACACGTTAAACACCTTGAGATAAACTCCGCAATCTCTCTTTTCATATTGCTCCACCAAAATGAATGTCGAAGATCACAATATATTTTGGTACTTCCAGGATGGATTATAAACTGTATGTTATGCGCCTCCATCATGATTTTATACTTTAAATCAGGGTCGTTAGGAACACAAAGTCTGGAGTTGACTCAAAGTATTTCTTCTTCATCGATTTTCGCATCTGGAATAGTACCTTCTTGCACTTTCTTCTTCATAGGCATCAGCTCCGAGTATGTAGCCTGAGCAATGTGATGCCCCCAAAATTAGGTATACATCACCCATCTTGGGTCGTCAGATACATGGTACAGAATTCAAATATAACTTAATAATACAACTGTCGTGTACAATATGACAAAACATAAACTGTGAGTTTGAATACAAATATTATCTACTAGAGAGTATCCATACTCAAAAGAAGTCCTCATTACATTTATTAACACACTATTACATAGAATAGTGAGGACTACTAACTAATACTATCATTCGGACCATCACTCCGTTCCCTGACTTGCCCCAGCTACGTTCTCATTTCCTGAAGAGAACAGTAAAAGAAAGGGTGAGCTCAACTAGCCCAGTATGAAATATTATGACTAAGATAATGCAGAATAAATTATCATTAGCCTTCAACAATGTTAAACTGATAAAATATAATAGACATCAAGTTTAACTGCAGCAGAACAAGCAATCCATTAAAAGAGTCAAGTAGAAAATAAACTCTACTATCTTTTATGATTTAAAAAGTTTTTCAACACTGTTATCGCTGGGACTCAGCTTAATAAAATAATCCACATCATCGAATCACCCCTGCACTACGACCAAGGATATTCGTGTATTTATTAATGGTCATGATAATGCCAACAACTGTCCATCAATGCACTACGGGCCAATGAGGACTTTTACCACATCATTTGTAACATTACGGTCATGATTATACCGAATAATCCCTGGTCATAATCATACCAAGTCCATCTATGCACTACAGGCCACAGATGACTTTCAACATTTTATAAACATGAGGATGATGACAATGATATAAGAATTCAATAAAACAAGTTCAAGAATTAATTTATCCAAGAATTAACAACGTCCAAATTGTCAACATGATACTGCTTTGTGGAATAAAATTCAAGAATACTTAGAAGAATATTTTCATGAAAAGATACTGGATGAACCGCAATTGTCAAGGATATTTCACTAATTTCATGGAGTATAGAAGTCAAAACTTAACCAACTGAGTATAATAAAGAATGGAATAACAAAAGAAATCACCCGGCATGCGATAGACCGCACAGACAGGTTATTCCAACAGAATAATAAATAATGGAACCAGGTCCGGCGTAAACGCACAGACAGGATATTCCGACAGAATAATAAATAATGGAACCAGGTCCGGTGTAAAACACACAGACAGGATGTTCCAACAGAATAATAACAAGACGGAACCAGGTCCGGTGTAAAACACACAGACAGGATGTTCCAACAGAATAATAATAAAAACGGAACCAGGTCCGGTGTAAAACACACAGACAGGATGTTCCAACAAAATAATAATAAAAACGGAACCAGGTCCGGTGTAAAACACACAGACAGGATGTTCCAACAGAATAATAGAAGAATGTCACCAAGTATAGGGTAGACCGCGTATACAGGTTATTCCAACAGAATAATAAGAAATGGAATAACAACAGTTCTCTTCATGAATAAGAAAGAATAACACCCCTTACCGTTTTAAAGAAGAACTGAAATAAGAAAGTAGTTAAGTAGCAGAATACTTTTCTTTTCTCTCTTTATAGTTTCTCTCTCTAGAGTTCAGTGAATTCGTAAGAAATAATGAAGGAATGAGCTGCTATTTATAGAAAAATGGAATGCATAGTAACTAATCCATGAACGGTCCAGATTGATTACTTTAATCTGACGGTCCATATTTAAAGAAAAATCTTTTAAATAAAATATAATATATTCTATTTATAGAATAACTTTAATAAAGTATTATGTTTTATATAAAAAGATGTTTCTGTTTTATTACGTTAATAATACGAATAAAGCAAAACTTCATTATCGCTAAATAATTCATATTATTAACTGACAATAATTGAATTAAACTGAGTGACTTCTCACATAAGCATTAATAATCAATACCGTGTGTTACTATGCAACCACACGTATTACTGTACTTTTACTACCGAGTAGTTCAACAGTAACAATGGTAAAACTTCCGCCGTTATTTTTAATAAAATATTTTTGTCGTTTTCTCAATCCGACAATAAATCCGTTGTGGGGTCCACCAATGATTGTGCCGTTGTACGAATATTCCCTGTTAAAACGAATATTCCCCGACCAATCGAATATTATATAACAACTTGCGTACTTTGTAAAATTTATAAATATTACCCACAACTATAACATTATATCAAATTAACTCCATAATATTCAAAAATGATATTTATAGAAAATTCATCTTTATTTATAAAAGTTGGGGTCTTACAACCTCCCCTTCTTATGAAATTTCGCCCTCAAAATTAGGGTACGTACCTGGTATGTCGAAAAGGTAAGGATACCTTGATTTCATTTCAGATTCTAACTCTCAAGTCATTTCCTCAACATCGTGGTTTCTCCACAAAACTTTGACTTGAGGTATAACCTTGGAGCGTAGAATATGTTCTTTCTTATCCAAGATTTGAACAAGAACTTCTTCATACGTCAAATCTTCTGCTATTTCGTCCGGATCTAACTCAATAATGTGGTTCGGGTCTTTCACATATTTACGTAATATGGATATGTGAAAAACGTTATGAACACGAGACATACTTGGCGGTAAAGCGAGTCTATAAGCCACAGTTCCTACTAGATCGAGGATTAAAAATGGACCGATGAATCGAGGATTGAGCTTTCCTCTCTTTTCAAATCTCGTAACTCCTTTCCATGGAGCAACACGTAAGAACACATGATCTCCTACATCAAATTCTACGTCCTTTCGATGAAGATCAGCATAACTCTTTTGTCGATCTTGTGAGGTTTTTATATGTTGTCGGATCGTTTGAAACTTTTCTGTAGTCATACGTACCAACTCCGGTCCCAACAATGTTGCTTCACCCACCTCATCCCAGCATACTGGAGAACGATATTTTCTTCCATACAATGCTTCGAATGGAGCCATGCCAATACTTATTTGATAACTGTTGTTGTAGGAAAACTCCACCAATGGTAAGAACTTGTCCCAACTTCCCTTAAAATCAAGGACACGGAGTCTTAATAGATCTTCAAGAGTTTGAATAGTCCTCTCTGATTGTCCGTCCGTCTGAGGATGATATGCTGAACTAAATCGTAAATCCGTGCCCATAGCTTTTTGTAAACTAACCCAAAATCGTGAAGTGAATCTTGGGTCTCGGTCAGAAACTATGGATACTGGCATACCATGCAGTCTTACAATCTCGTTTATGTACATACGAGCAAGACGTTCAAGTGTATAAGTTTCTCGTATCGGTAAGAAATGAGCAGACTTGGTCAATCTATCAACAATGACCCAAATCGCATCAATACCTTGAGAAACCCTAGGAAGACCGGTAATGAAATCCATGGTAATGTGCTCCCACTTCTATTTTGGAATTTTAAGTGGTTGCAATGAACCTTTTGGTACTTGATACTCCGCTTTGACTCGTTGACAAGTTAAACACCTTGAGATAAACAGCGCTATCTCTCTCTTCATATTGCTCCACCAAAATGTATGACGAAGATCATGATACATTTTGGTACTTCCAGGATGGATTGTAAACGGTGTGTTGTGCGCCTCCATCATGATTTCATACTTTAAATCAGGGTTGTTAGGAACACAAAGTCTGCAGTTGACTCGAAGTATTCCTTCTTCATCGATTCTTGCTTCCGGCATAGCACCTTCTTGCACGTTCTTCCTCATACGCATCAGCTCCAGGTCTGTAGCTTGAGCAGCTTTAACTTTATCGATTAAAGTCGATTCTACTCGTATATTCGCCATCATCACATGGGTCCTTGGAGTCTTTAACTCTATCTCCATCCTTTGCAAATCACACAAAATGGGCCTTTGTGTTAACAATATCACACTCGTACTTGCATATGATCTTCTACTCAATGCGTCAGCTACCACGTTCGCTTTTTCAGGATGGTATTGAATGGTATGATCATAATCTTTCAATAGTTCAAGCCAACGTCGTTGTCGCATGTTGAGTTCCTTTTGAGTGAAGAAATATTTGAGGCTTTTATGATCCGTAAAGATCTCCACCTTCTCCCCATACAAGTAATGCCTCCAAATTCTAAGTGCAAAGACAACAGCTTCCAACTCTAGATCATGAGTAGGATAATTCCTCTCATATTCTTTGAGTTGTCTTGATGCATAGGCTATGACTTTTCTATGTTGCATGAGAACGCATCCCAACCCTTTGCTCGAAGCATCACTGTAGATGACAAATCCCTCCGAGCCAGATGGTATTGTTAGAACAGGTGCTGAAATGAGTCTCCTCTTGAGTTCTTGAAAACTCTTCTCACATTCTTCGCTCCAACCAAACTTTGTATCTTTCCGAGTCAGCTGAGTTAATGGAGTAGCAATTCGAGAAAATCCTTCCACGAATCTCCGATAATAACCAGCTAAACCAAGAAAGCTACGTACTTCGGTCACTGATTTAGGTTGCTCCCAGCTTTGAATAGCTTCAATCTTTGCCGGGTCAACAGATATTCCATGTCTTGATACCACGTGCCCAAGGAATGCTACTTCCTCAAGCCAGAACTCGCATTTCTTCAACTTGGCATAAAGCTTGTATTCACAAAATTTTTAGAGTACCAGCCTCAAGTGTTGCTCATGATCTTCACGACTTTTGGAATAAATAAGGATGTCATCAATAAAGACGACCACAAAGTGATCCAAATATTCCTTGAATACCCGGTTCATCATATCCATGAAGGCAGCAGGAGCATTAGTCAATCCAAAGGACATGACTAGGAATTCATAATGCCCGTACCGAGTTCTGAAAGCCGTCTTTGGAATATCCTCAGTTCTAACCTTCAGCTGATGATATCCAGAACGAAGATCGATCTTTGAAAAGAATTGTGCTCCTTGCAACTGGTCAAACAGGTCATCAATACGTGGCAATGGGTACCTGTTTTTGATGGTGACATGATTCAACTCCCGCTAATCAATACAAAGTCGCATACTTCCATCTTTCTTCTTCACGAATAGAACAGAAGCACCCCAAGGAGAAGTACTAGGACGAATAAAGTCAATGTCTAACAATTCCTGCAGTTGGATCTTTAACTCCTGAAGTTCAATAGGAGTCATTCGATATGGGGCTTTAGAAATGGGTTTTGTACCGGGTTCAAGGTCGATACAAAATTCAATTTTACGCTCTAGGGGTAGACCAGGAAGTTCTTCAGGGAATACGTCAGGAAATTTATTAACAATAGAAATATCATTCAAAACTGACGTATTTTTGTTTAGATCCGTGATATGAGCTAAGAAAGCTTGACATCTGTTTTTTAATAAACGAATAGCTTTATGGCTTGAGATGACAGCGATTGATTTTAATGGTTTGGTTGCTTGAATTCGCATAATAGGTCCATTAGGAATATGAAAGCTAACAACCTTACGAAAATAATCAATTTTTACATGATGAGTAGTTAACCAATCAATCCCTAGAATCACGTCAAATGCAAGTATTTTTAATGAAATAAGATCGACAGGTAATGTGTGGGTACCAACTTGAACCAAACAAGACTTATAAACCATGGATGTAATGAAGGTTTCTCCCAATGGAGTTTCAACAGATAAGTCAAAGTCTAATTTCTCCGGAATCAAATTTAATCGATGAGCGCAAGTAGGAGAAATAAAAGAATGGGTAGAACCGGAATCAAATAAAGTATAGACTTCGTTAGAGTTTATGATAAGCTTACCCGTGATGACCTCATTCGGGTTCCTTGCTTTCTGGGAGGTCACAACAAACGCTCTCCCTTGCACTACCGGTTTTGACTTTTCTGGGACGGCCTTTGGTGTCTTCATCTTGGCTGAACTTGTTTTTGGTAAACGATAAAATCGAGCTAAATGACCTTCTCTTCCATAATTATAACATGCTTTAGACGGCATTGCGCAGTTTGGACTGATGTGCCCCTCCCCTCCGCATTTGAAACATATGATAGGTGGTCGTTCTCCTTCCTTAATAACGGGTGCTGGTGCTAACGTCTTTCCATCATTGTTGAATCTCCTCTTCTTGAAATGACCATTCTTATTGTTTTGGCCCTGATTACCACCGAAGTGGTTACTATTTCTGGCCTGTTGATTCCCTCCACGCTTGTTGTCACCGCTTCGATGACTGCTCTCACTGGTATTAGCATTTTGCCGACTGTTCTCTTTTGGTTGCGTTGACTTGTTATCGCGCTCCACTAACTGAGCCCTATTCACAACATCTGAATACAAACACAGTTTATGAGAAATAAGATGTTGACGTATCTCAGGTTTCAAACCTCGCAAAAATATTCGCGTCATTCGCTCTTCATTATCCACTAAGTGGGACGTAAACCGGGACAACTCAGCAAATTTAGCCTCATACTACGACACGGTCATATTATTCTGCTCCAATTTGATGAACTCCACCTCCTTCATGTGACGAACACTTTCGGGAAAGTATTTGTCATTGAACAGCTCTTGGAACTTCCCCCAAGACATCTTCAGTGCGGCAGGTTGAGTACGCTTAATCGATTCCCACCAGTAATCTGCCTCTCCTCGCAACATAAAGGCGGCAAAGGGAACCTTTTGCTCCTCGGAGCATCCCAAGACATCAAATATCTTGGTGATCTGCTTTATCCATGTTTCCGCTATAAGTGGTTTTGGCTCTCCCTTAAACTCCGGTGGTCCCAGCTCCTTGAACTGTTTAGCGGTGACCGTCCGAGAGTTTTCAGTGTTTCCACCTACATTTTGAACAGGAGCCGCTCTCGCCTGCTGTTGCATGAACTGCATAAAGCTTCTGAACATTCCATCATTCATCATTTGGTCAGTATTGTTGTTTGCATGAGGATTGTCACCTTCCTGATGCACATTATCCTGATTATTGATATGTGGTGAATCAACAGTCACCTATGCTCCATTGCTATTCTCAACATTCTCATATGCCATTTTCAGATACTGCCACAAAATAAAAGTTAATTGATATGTCATATATTATCCTTATATTATGACCGACCAATTAAATACCATGCAAATAAACTTAGGTAGGTCATACTAGCGAAGGAATTCCCCGTATCTCCCCTCCTAGTTCTATTCTCACATCTTAACCAGGGATCATATCCCTAAGCTCTGATACCAACTATGACGCTCCCAAAATTAGGTATACATCACCCATCTTGGGTCGTCAGATACATGGTACAGAATTCAAATACAACTTAATAATACAACTATCGTGTACAATATGACAAAACATAAACTGTGAGTTTGAATACAAATATTGTCTACTAGAGAGTATCCATACTCAAAAGAAGTCCTCATTATATTTATTAACACACTATTACATAGAATAGTGAGGACTACTAACTAATACTATCATCCGGACCATCACTCCGTTCCCCGACTTGCCCCAGCTACGTTCTCATTTCCTGAAGAGAACAGTGAAAGAAATGGTGAACTCAACTAGTCCAGTAAGAAATATTATGACTAAGATAATGCAGAATAAATTATCATTAGCCTTCAACAATGTTAAACTGATAAAATATAATAGACATCAAGTTTAACTGCAGCGGAACAAGCAATCCATTAAAAGAGTCAAGTAGAAAATAAACTCTACTATCTTTTATGATTTAAAAGGTTTTTCAACACTGTTATCGCTGGAACTCAGCTTAATAAAATAATCCACATCATCGAATCACCCCTGCACTACGGCCAAGGATATTCATGTATTCATTAATGGTCATGATCATGCCAACAACTGTCCATCAATGCACTACGGGCCAATGAGGACTTTTACAACATCATTTGTAACATTACGGTCATGATTATACCGAATAATCCCTGGTCATAATCATACCAAGTCCATCTATGCACTACAGACCACAGATGACTTTCAACATTTTATAAACATGAGGATGATGACAATGATATAAGAATTCAATAAAACAAGTTCAAGAATTAATTTATCCAAGAATTAACAACGTCCAAATTGTCAACATGATACTGCTTTGTGGAGAAAAATTCAAGAATACTTAGAAGAATATTTTCATGAAAAGATACTGGATGAACCGCAATTGTCAAGGATATTCCACTAATTTCATAGAGTATAGAAGTCAAAACTTAACCAACTGAGTATAATAAAGAATGGAATAACAAAAGAAATCACCCGGCATGCGATAGACCGCACAGACAGGTTATTCTAACAGAATAATAAATAAAAGAACTAGGTCCGGCGTAAACACACAGACAGGATATTCCGACAGAATAATAAATAATGGAACCAGGTCCGGTGTAAAACACACAGACAGGATGTTCCAACAGAATAATAAAAACGGAACCAGGTCCGGTGTAAAACACACAGACAGGATGTTCCAACAAAATAATAATAAAAACGGAACCAGGTCCGGTGTAAAACACACAGACAGGATGTTCCAACAGAATAATAGAAGAATGTCACCAAGTATAGGGTAGACCGCGTATACAGGTTATTCCAACAGAATAATAAGAAATGGAATAACAACAGTTCTCTTCATGAATAAGAAAGAATAACACCCCTTACCGTTTTAAAGAAGAACTGAAATAAGGAAGTATTTAAGTAGCAGAATACTTTTCTTTTCTCTCTCTATAGTTTCTCTCTATAGTTTCTCTCTCTAGAGTTCAGTGAATTCGTAAGAAATAATGAAGGAATGAGCTGCTATTTATAGAAAAATGGAATGCATAGTAACTAACCCATGAACGGTCCAGATTGATTACTTTAATCTGACGGTCCATATTTAAAGAAAAATCTTTTAAATAAAATATAATATATTCTATTTATAGAATAACTTTAATAAAGCATTTTGTTTTATATAAAAAGATGTTTCTGTTTTATTACGTTAATAATACGAATAAAACAAAACTTCATTATCGCTAAATAATTCATATTATTAACTGACAATAATTGAATCAAACTGAGTGACTTCTCACATAAGCATTAATAATCAATACCGTGTGTTACTATGCAACCACACGTATTATTGTACTTTTACTACAGAGTAGTTCAACAGTAACAATGGTAAAACTTCCGCCGTTATTTTTAATAAAATATTTTTGTCGTTTTCTCAATCCGACAATAATTCCGTTGTGGGGTCCACCAATGATTGTGCCGTTGTATGAATATTCCCTGTTAAAACGAATATTCCCCGACCAATCGAATATTATATAACAACTTGCGTACTTTATAAAATTTATAAATATTATCCACAACTATAACATTATATCAAATTAACTCCATAATATTCAAAAATGATATTTATAGAAAATTCATCTTTATTTATAAAAGTTGGGGTCTTACAAGCAACTTTAACTTTATCGATTAAAGTTGGTTCTACTCGTATATTTGACATCATCACATGGGTCCCTAGAGTCTTTAACTCTATCTTCATCCTTTGCAAGTCATACAAAATGGGCCTTTGCGTTGATAATATCGTACTCATACCCGCATATGATCTTCTACTCAACGTGTCAGCTACCACATTTGTTTTTCCAAGATGGTATTGAATGGTATGATCGTAATCTTTCAATAGCTCGAGCCAACGTCGTTGCCGCATGTTGAGCTCCTTTTGGGTGAAGAAATATTTGAGGCTTTTATGATCCGTATAGATCTCCACTTTCTCCCCATACAGGTAATGCCTCCAGATCTTTAGTGTAAAAACGACTGCTGCCAACTCTAGATCATGAGTGGGATAATTCCTCTCATATTCTTTGAGTTGTCGTGAGGCATAGGCTATGACTTTTCCATGTTGCATGAGAACACATCCTAACCCTCTGCTTGAAGCATCGCTATAGATGACAAATCCCTCCAAACCAAATGGTATTGCCAGAACAGGTGTTGAAATGAGTCTCCCCTTGAGTTCTTGAAAACTCTTCTCACATTTCTCGCTCCAACCGAATTTTGTATCTTTTCGAGTCAGATGAGTTAATGAAGTAGCGATTCGAGAAAATTCTTTCACGAATCTCGGATAATAACTAGCTAAGCCGAGAAAGCTACGTACTTCAGTTACTGACTTAGGTTGCTCCCAGCTTTGAATTGCTTCAATCTTTGTCGGGTAACCAAATATTCCGTGATTTGATATCACATGCCCAAAGAATGCTACTTCCTCAAGCCAGAACTCGCATTTTTTTAACTTGGCATAAACATGTTTTCACAAAGCTTTTGGAGTATCAGCCTCAAGTGTTGTTCATGATCTTCACGTCTTTTGGAGTAAATGAGGATGTCATCAATAAAGACAACCACGAAGTGATCCAAATATTCCTTGAATACTCGGTTCATCATATCCATAAAGGCAGCAGGAGCATTAGTCAATCTAAAAGACATGACTAGGAATTCGTAATGCCCGTACCGAGTTCTGAAAGCAGTCTTTGGGCTTTTCATCGGTTTTAATCTTTAACTGATGATATCCGGAACGAAGATCAATCTTTGAAAAGAATTTGGCGCCTTGCAACTGGTCAAACAGATCATCAATACGAGGCAACAGGTACCTATTTTTGATGGTGACATGGTTCAACTCCCTATAATCAATACAAAGTTGCATACTCTCATCTTTCTTCTTCACGAATAGAACAGGAGCACCCCAAGGAGACGTACTAGGACGAATGAAACTGATGTCTAACAACTCTTGTAGTTGGATTTTTAACTCCTGAAGTTCAATAGGAGCCATTCGATATAGGGCTTTAGAAATGGGTTTTGTACCGGATTCAAGGTCGATACAAAATTCGATTTCACGCTCTGGGGGTAGGCCAGGAAGTTCTTCAGGGAATACATCAGGAAATTTATTAACAATAGAAATATCATTCAAATTTGACGTATTTTTATTTAAATCCGTGACATGGGCTAAGAAAGCTTGACATTCTTTTTTCAATAAATGAATAAATTTATGGCTTGATATGACAGTGATTGACTTTAGTGGTTTGGTTGCTTGAATTCGCATAATATGTTAGTTAGGAATATGAAAGCTAACAACCTTACGAAAATAGCATGATGAGTAGTTAACCAATCAATCCCTAAAATCACATCAAATGCAAGTATTTTCAAAGAGATAAGATCTACAGGTAATGTGAGGGTGCCGATTTGAATCAAACAAGACTTATAAACAGTGGATGTAATGAAGGTTTCTCCCAACGGAGTTTCAACAGATAAATCAAAGTCTAATTTCTCCGGAGTCAAATTTAAACGTTGAGCGCAAGTAGGAGAAATAAAAGAATGGGTAGAACCGGTATCAAATAAGGTATAGACTTCGCTAGAGTTTATGATTAGCTTAGTCGTGATGACCTCGTTCGGGTTCCTCGCTTTCTGGGAGGTCACGACAAACGCTCTCCCTTGAACTACTGGTTTTGACTTGTCTGGGTCGGCATTTGGTGTCACCATCCCAACTGGACTTGGCTTCACTGCACGACAAAATCGAGCTAGGTGACCTTCTTTTCAACAATTATAACACGTTTTGGACTGCTACGTGCAATTTGGACTAATGTGTCCCTCCCCTCCGCATTTGAAGCATATAATAGGTGGTCGTTCTCCTTCCTTAACAACGGGTGTTGGTGCTGACGTCTTTCCATCATTGTTGAATATCCTCTTCTTGAAATTTTCACTTCTATTATCTTGGCCATGATTACCATCGAAGTGGTTACCATTTCTGGCATGTTGATTTCCTCCACGTTTGTTATCATCGCTTCGATGACTGCTACCACTGTTATTATCATTTTGCTAGCTGCTCTCTCTTGGTTGGGTTGACTCGTTATCACGCTCCAATAACTGAGCCTTATTCACAACATCTTAATACAAGCAAAGTTTGTTAAAAATTAGGTATTGACGTATCTCGGGTTTCAAACATCTTAGAAACATCCGTGTCACTCTCTCCTCATTATCAACCAAGTGGGACGCAAACTGGGACAACTCGGCAAACTTAGCTTCGTACTGCGACACGGTCATATTGTTTTACTCCAGCCTGATGAACTCTACCTCCTTCATATGACGAATACTTTTGGGAAAATACTTGTCGTTGAACAGTTCTTGGAACTTCTCCCAAGACATCTTCAGTGCGGCAGGTTGAGTACGCTTTACAGATTCCCACCAGTAATTTGTCTCTCCTTGCAACATGAAGGTGGTAAAGGGAACCTTTTGCTCCTCGGAGCATCCCAAGACAACAAATATCTTGGTGATCTACTTTATCCACGTCTCTGCCTTAAGTGGTTTTGGCTCTCCCAAAAACTCCGGTGGTCCCAGCTCCTTGAACTGCTTAGCGATGACCATCCGAGAGTTGCCATCGTTTCCACCTACATTTTGAACAGGAGTCGTTCTCGCCTGATGTTACATGAGTTGCATTAAGCCTCTGAACATCCCATCATTCATCATTTGGTCAGTGTTGTTATTTTCCTAAGGATTATTGCCTTCCTAATGCACATTATCCTGGGTATTGATCGTTGGTGACTCAACGGTCTCATGTGCTCCATTGCTTTTCTCAATATTCTCGGATGTCATTTTCAAACACTGCCACAAAATAAGGGTTAATTGACATGCCACATATCATCCCTATATTCTGACCGACCAATTAAATAACAAATAAACTTAAGTAGGTCATACTAGCGAAGGATTTCTCCGTCTTTCCCCCTAGTTCTAGTCTCACATCTTAGCCCGGGATCATATCCCTAAGCTTTGATACCAACTATGACGCCCCCAAAATAGGTATACATCACCCATTCTGAGTCGTCAAATATATGGTACATAATTTAAATACACACTTCTTTTATACAATACGACAAAACGTAGCTGAGAGTTTTAACACGGCTATTGTCTCATAGAGAGTATCCAAACTCAAATAAAGTCCTTATTACAATTATTATCACACTATTTTATAAAAATAGTGAGGACTACTACAGCCACCATCTCGGACCGTCACTCCATTCCTCGACTAGTTCCGGCTACCTTCTCATTTCCTGAAGAGAACAACGAAAGCAAAAGGGTGAGCTCAACTAGTCCAGTAAGAAATATTATGACTAAGATAATGCAGAATAAATTATCATTAGCCTTTAATAGTGTTAAACTGATAAAATATAATAAACATTAAGTTTAACTGCAGCGGAACAAGCAATCCATTAGAAGAGTCAAGTAGAGCATGATATCTACTATCTTCTATGATTTAAAAAATTTATCATCGATTTTATCGCTGAGACTCAGCTTAATAAATAATCCACATCATCGAATCATCCCTACACTACGGGTCAAGGATATTCATTAGTATCACAACCACGAATTATCCATGCACTACGGGCCAATGATATTCGTGTTTTCACCAATGATCATGATCATGCCAACAACTATTCATCAATGCACTACGGGCCAATGAAGACTTTTACCACATCATTTGTAACATTACGGTCATAATTATACCGAATAATCCATGGTCATAATCATACCAATCAATAGTGCATTTATGCACTACGGGCTAAAGATGACTTTCATAACAATATAAGCATGAGGATGACGAAAATGATATAAGAATTCAATTAAATAAAAGAAAATGATAAATTTTTAAAAATATATAATTTAATTTATCCAAAATTTAAAAACGTCCAAATTGTCAACATGATACTGTTTTGTGGAGTAAAATTCAAGAATAATAATATTATATCAAAAATAATTTGGACCGAAAATAAATTAATTTTTGTCATGAATAGTACCCCAGGTGAATAGTACTCGAGTAAATAGTACTCTGTGAATAGTAATTCAAGAATAGTAATATGTGAATAGTACCCCGATATGAAAAGCTTAAAATTTATCGAGAATGCTCAGAATAATATTTTCATGAAAAGATATTAGATAAAACGCAAATTTCAAGGATATTTTACTAATTTCATAGAGTATAGAAGCTAAAACTTTAACAAAATGAGTATAGAATTCAGAATCTGAAACGAAATAATATTACTTACATACTATAGAGTATGGATGAAAATATTATTTCTGACGAATATTGAACAAAAATAATATCTTTTACCTTAAAAAGAAGAGTATTCCAACTGGTATAGCGGGGATATTCTTGAAGAAAACTTGAACTGATTTCTACGTTCAAAGCTTCCTTAAACTCTAAAGAAATACGCTCAATATTATAGAAGAAAAATTCTCTGATTCTGGTGTGATTTTCAATTCTAACTAAGCATCCTATTTATAGGAGAATGAAAAAGATACTATTTGAATTTTAGAATCACGGACTGCACAGTGTTTTTTTTTCTTCTTCACGGGTGCCGAAAATCGTCTGATTTTCTAAATTGTTACTATGCAGACACTATACAAACACTATGCATACTAAAATATAATATATTCTATTTTTCATAAAAAATAAAACTTATTATAATATATATATATATATATATATATATATAAATTTAGTACTCCCCGTGACCAAATAATTCTCCACTGACAATTTTCATCATTCCACCAACATGTGGCCCCCACGAGGTGGAGAATTTTTTAGTCACGTGGAGTACTAAATTTATATATATATATATATATATATATATATATATATATATATATATATATATATATATACGATCCGGATCTTAAGCTCACCCCTTATTTAACTCAACCGAACTCACCCCCTTTTAGCGACGGACCCGGCGACGGTTCGGTCATACAACCGTCGTCTATACTTTTAGCGACGCTATATGTTGTTCATCGCTAATAGTATAGACGACGATTGTATGATCGAACCGTCATCGGGTTCGTCGCTAAAAGGGGGGTGAGCTCGGGTGAGTTGAATAAGAGGTGAGCTTAAGATCCGGATTATATATATATATATATATATATTGAATAATTTTCTACCGATTATTTTGAAAAATAGGTAAATGGGGGTTCAAATAATTAACAAAATTTACAACAAATACTTCATAAAGATTCCCACAATATTTTTAACAACATTTATTCATCGTTATTATAACTCGCAATATTAACAACCAGATCGTTCCCAGGAAAGAGGAGACTTTCCGATAAAGATTTCTCCCTATTGGCGCGCAATTAGGTGACCAAACCTCTCCTCGAAAGAACTTTTTAGACATTGTTAATTATGCAGATAATAATATGAATAACTTGTCATCTCAATTATTGATTTAATAATATAAAATATTGACAATAATTGAATCAAATAACGTGAGATACTATGCAGCAATTACTGTAACAATAATTGAATTAAACTGAGTGACTTCTCACGTAAGCATTAATAATCAATATCGTGTGCTACTATACAACCACGCATATTACTGTACTTTTCATCACCGGGTATTTTTACAGTTAACGGTAAAATTTTCGTCGTTATTTTTATAAAAAGATATTTCTATCTTTTTCTAACTCCGACAATAAATCTGTTGTGGGGTCTACCAATGATTGTGTCATCGTACGAATATTTCCTGTTAAAACGAATATTCCCCGACCAATCAAATATTTTAAAACAACTTGCATACTTTACAAAATTTATAAATATTACCCACAACTATACTATTATAATAAATCCACACCATAATATTAAAAATGATATTTCAAGAAAAATTAATCTTTATTTTTGAAAATTGGGGTCTTACATAAAAAGTATTTTGTTTTATATAAAAAGTTTTCTATTTTATTACTATTATAATAATAATAAAACAAAACTAAGACAACTTTCTACCGGCAATTTTGAAAAATGAGTAAATGGAGATCAATGTAATAAGTCAAACTTACAACAAATACTTCATGATAAACCCCTCTATTTATATCAAAAATTAAATAAATATTACCATAAATCACTTATCTATAATAAACACATTTTTAATCTTTCAACACTTATTCATCATTAATATTATAACTCATAATATTGACAATCAGATCATTCATAGGAAAGAGGGGGCTTTCCGATAAGGATTTCTCCTTATTGGCACGCAATTAAATAACCTAACCCCTTTACTCGACAGAACTTTCTAGACATTGTCAATAATACAAATAATAATATAAATAAGTGTGTCGTCTCAATTATTGATTTAATAATATAAAATATTATGCAGATAATATTGTGACAATAATTGAATCAATAATATGAGATATTATGCAACAACTACAGTTGCAATTATTGAATGAAACTGAGTGACTCCTTACGTAAGAATCAATAATCAAAGATACTGTGAAATATTGTGTACTAATGTGCAACCACGCGTATTACTATACTTTTATCACCGGGTATTTCAACAGTTAACAGTAAAAGTTTTGCCGTTATTTTTTATAAAAAGGTTATTTTTGTCGCTTTCTATATCCGACGGTTATTCCGTTATGTGGGATCCACTAATGATTGTGTCGTCGTACGAATATTCCCGATAAAAAGGATATTTTTCGACCTAACGAATATTTTATGACAACTTGCTTACTTTGTAAAATTTGCACATATCACCCATAATTATACCATTATATCAAATCAACACTTTATTATTCAAAATAATATTTAGAGAAAATTAAATCTTTATTCATAAAAATTTGGGGTCTTACAAGTTTAGTATTATAACCCAAAAAACGAGCTTGACCCATATTCGGCTCGGATACCTACCGAATCCGAGCCTCTGATCATATTTTTGGGTCGAATCTGAATCGGATACTGAACTACTCGGACCGATTTTCACCCCTACTTATAACATTGTACTAACCTTCCCGACCCCTGTGGGAGGCACTGATCCGACCTTATGACACCCTAATAATTTTCTTGACCCCTGTGGGAGGCATTGATCTGACCTTATAACACCGTAATAGCCTTCCCGACCCCTGTAGGAGGTATTAATCTGACCTTATAACATCATAATAGCCTTCCCGACCCCTGTGGGAGGCATTAATTCGACTTTATACTGCCAAATGTGAATATCCAAACTTATTACAACCGAATGTAGCTATCCGAAGACATAGTGAATCCGATGTGATATAATCTGAAGTGAGCTGCCATCACCTAAAGTGAGTCACCCATTCTCGCCTCCCATGTTCCACCGCTCGTATATGCTGCTCCTCCGCTAGACATGATGAAACTAAACCCTTGATACACTCTGCACGATCCATAGTTTTTAAAGTACTTTCCCCTGCCCCAACACGTACACCAAGGAGGATTAAATCATCAACCCACTGACTCCATAGTTGGTTCACTGTAATCAAGATACTATCATATGATGTTTGGTTATCCTGTAATTCTTTTATTTTGGCTTCAAGATCATGCAACTCACAGCCGGCCCTGGGCAAGGGCCAACAGTGCAACCGCCCAGGGCCCATAGTTGAGAGGGTCCAAATTTTTTAATAAAACTTATGTATTTATGTGTACAAAAAAAATAAAATAATAAAAAGATTAGCGATATTATGCATTAAAAATGATATGTTAGAAAATATTAAATATGATAGTATAATTGATGATTTTACATCTAAAAGTGCAACAAGAAGACATTTTAAATGATGTTGGTTTAGATTTCATTTGGCAAAACATAAGAAATACTCATTGTAGTTGGTAGATTTTACTGATTACACCATTGGACTTTTAATTTTTTAAATTACACCACTAAACTAATTATTATTTTAAAATTGGGTCATTCCGTTAAAAAAAATAAACGGACGTTAATTTTTTATCTACAAAACTAATGAATTACTCACTGCAGTTGGCACATTTTACTAATTACACCATTGAACTTTTAATTTTTCAAATTATCCCATCAAACTAATTAAAAATAATTATTTTAAAAATAATTATTATTATTAGAAACTTTTTTTTCTTCATAAAATGAGTAGAGCTTCATAAAATATAAATTCAAAAAAATTAAAGTGATTTTAAATTAAATTAATGTCTACTTAATTTTTTAACAGAATGACTCATTCTTAGTATTAGAAATTTTTCAAAAATACTAAAAATAGAAATTAAAATAAAAAATAGTAAAAGATAAATAAAAAAACTTATTCAATTTTTTCAAAAAAGAAATTAATGATTTATATAAATAAATATTATTTTCAAGAAAAAAAATTGGAAAATTTTTCATATTTTAAAAAAATGAGTAAAATTTTATAAAATATAGATTCAAAAAAATAAACTTTATTTTCAAAAGGAAAAAAAAGTTTTTTTTTAAATCAGTAAGGTTTCATAAAACTTTACTTTTTTTTTTAAATCTATATTTTATGAAACTTTACTCATTTTATGGAAAAAAAATTAAAGTTTCTAATAATTTTTACTGAAAATATTAATTATTTTAAAAAATATTTAAAATAATCATTTTTTAATTAGTTTAATTGGGTAATTTGAAAAATTAAAAATTCAATGGTGTAATCAGTAAAACGTGCCAACTACAGTGGGTAATTCATTAGTTTTGTAGATAAAAAATTAACGTCTATTTATTTTATTTAACGGAATAACTCAATTTTAAAATAATAATTAGTTTAGTGGGGTAATTTAAAAAATTAAAAGTTCAATTGTGTAATCAGTAAAACTTGCCAACTACAGTAGGTATTTCATTAGTTTTGCCGATTTCATTGATATTTTTATTTTGTAGGTACATGTGATGATTCTTTGCTTTGATGATATTTTAAAGTGTTTTTCCTTATCTTTTGTAAATTCTTATAATTTTAATAAAAATAATTAGTTGATAATTTATTTATTTATTTATTTAATTTGTATAAAAGAGCACACTTGAGAAAATTTGTCATGAGCCTTAGAAAACTCAGGACCGGGGACATATATAATTGTTTTGTGATTAATGATCAATTTAATCAATTTAACGTGCATGCCTAGGTGGTTTGGATTTGCAGTTTCCAACACATCGAGCAGACTCTGAATATATGAGCAGCTCTTTGCAGTGCATTCCCATTTTAGTGGGAGACCAAATAATGAACATATTAATTAATGTTCGTTTAATTTTTTAACAAAATGACCTAATTTTAAAATATTAATTAATTTAATAGAGTAATTTAAAGTTCAATAGTGTAATCAGTAAAACGTGTCAACTATAGTGGGTAATTCATTAATTTTGTCGATAAAAAATTAAAATCCGTTTTTTTTAATTGAATTTTTAAAATAATAATTAACTTGGTGGGGTAATTTGAAAAATTAAAAGTTCAATGGTGTAATCAGTAAAACGTGTCAACTACGGTGAGTATTTGATTAGTTTTACCCTAAATAAATATTTAGTCATGCAACCGCGACATAATTCTTGTGCGAAGTGTTCATGTTACTACAAATCACTTCCAACAGAAACCCACTAACAGAAGAAGTGTCTCGTATGATTTCGTATTCATAATATTTATAATATTATGAAGATACTATAACTTTAAATATTATGAACAGATCGGATTAATATCAGAAATCTCATGCACATGTTAGATAAATATTATTGATCTAATAAAAAAGATCAACTTAGCTTTACATGTAGGTCCATCAATTAAATTCGGTGATTTTAATATGACACTAGAAATGCCCTCCTTTTAACGCCAATGTTAACGTTAAGATTCGTCCATGCATCTCAATCATCAAAAGCGTGTCCAATCCTGTACAGAAATGAAATCACAAGTGAAGCTTGACGGCTTGGGCTGCCAGGGGATAGCTCCAGTGTGAGAATAAGTATAAGCCGAATAATGTTTTAACAACGGAGGCTTAATGTGTGTACCTGATAATTAGGGTATAACTTTGTATTTATAGTTATTACACTTTCTTCCTCATATAGAAATATGATTCCTCATTAGGTATGATTCCTTAATGAGATTGAATTGAATATCCTTAAAGAAAAGAAGTCGGATTATATCATGACATTTTCCTTTAGAATTAAAAATTAAATGTAACTATGAATCTTTAATTCCTTAAAATACTCAACTGCCAAAATAGATTCCTACGTAGGATAAATAACTCCACGTGAACTTTGGCCCGTTATATAATTTGGTCCTAATAATCATGCCCCAACAATAGTTATTTATGTATCGCAAATATTGTCTTTTATTTAAAATAAAATAAAATTACAAGTTAAACACTTTTGTTTTTACTTTCGAGACCTACAATTTGCAGAAGATGGTACTGGATTGGTGAAGAAGAACAATATTAACTCTCAATAATAATTATTTGATTCTTATAATTCTAGCTAATATTAGTTTGAACCTCAAATAATTCTAGTTAATATTAGTTTGAACCTCAAATAATTCTAGTTAACTCTATTGTGATATATATAATAAATAGACTACATACATGGACATACATATACTTATATTTTCATTCTAATAACTAATAAGTAGTATAAATTTATTAAATATTTTTAAATTATTAAATAATAAAATTATTAGTTATCTACTGAAGAACGAAGTTAATATCACTTATCGCACATAATTATTAATTATGAATGACTTCCCTTCTTTGCAAATCAATCGTATTTTTACAAATAGTCCCTGTTAACGCCAAGTTTTGCCAGCGCGTCTAATCACCGAATCCACGCGCTTAAACCTGCACAGTAACAGATCTTACCAAACTTCTCCGATTCAAGTTTCTCTAACTCCAAAACATCACATTTCTATTCTTTTTGCTCCAATGACGGATTCCAAACTTCCTTCGTCCTCCACCACTGAGGAAACCCCACTAACTGTCAACACCACCACCATCGCCACCACGGATCTGATACCGGTTGATTTTTCGACCACTCCAACTGACACCACTACTGACAGTGTCGAGACCAAGCTCCGAACCGTCTATGCTTCCGAAAGCGACTTCTCCCACATCAACACCAAATCTTCCATCGTCCCCTCTCAGATCTTTGACATCCGAACTCTATTCAACATCCCGAAGGAATACAAGCTTTGAGTGCCAGAGTCACACAAATGAATGTTCTGGTGACCCGAAGGCGAGTGGGTCGCCATTCTTCTTTGGGCTCTGAAATATGGGGTTCGATTCCCCCTCCACGAGTTCATCGCTTCCTTCCTCTGCTTTGTGGGGATCGGGTTCGCCCAACTGGTGTCGAACTCATACATCCACCTCATCAGCTTCATAGCCTTGTGTCAGGAGGTAGGAATCACTCTTGGCCTCTACTTCTTCTTCACTTTGTTCACCGTCAGCAGGTCGAAAGAACCTGGCCTTCCGCAATTAAACAGACAACCGAGCCATGCCACCTTTATCAAGACTCCATCAAGTAATAAAGGGCGACATCCTCAGTGGGTCTTTGTGAAGGGGACCGACCACAAACTCTTCCCGAACTAGGCCACCCCTGAAGATCCCATTGTCAAAATGTCCAAATTCCCGAAGGATTCAAGGAGTTCTACCAGAAGCTGAGAAAGACTGAATGGGGTCTGGATGTTTTATCAAACAAGACTTGGTTATACAAACATGGATGTAAGTACCTTATCCCGAACCTATCCATAACATAGTTGCTTTCTTTTAACTAGATTTCATAACCAACTTTCTGACTTATTTTTTCCCTTTTTACAGTGACAATTTTCAAACCCAAAGGGGCTGCAGAATCCTTAGTCCCCTACCTATCAAGCTTGAGCCGATCCGCCTTCCCATCAACGACGAAACGCCAGAAGAGGAAACCATTCCTATCTCTAAGCTTTCGATCGGCTCCACCTCGGCCATAGCTCCTCCGAACCCCACAACCGTCGATCCCACCAATAAAAATATTATGAAGATGAATCGGTCGGAGAAGATGCCTCCCACCAAGGGCCCATCCAAGCCATCTTCTTCGGTCGTTCCAAAGCCGACCCCCCTCCTTCTGCACCGGTTACTGTCCTTGAGGATTCTGAGGAGACCAAAGAGGAAACTCTCGAACCTCGTTCCAAAAGGCCACGCCAAATAGAAGAGCCCGTTCTACAGATCATGGAGGCCGACCCTCTACCAACTTTGCCCCTACTTCCAAACCAGCAACCAACACCAGCTCTTCCCAAGGAACGCCTACAACCTTCTGGCCAAGGAGCCCTTCGAAAGTGTTCCCCTTCATCTAACTTGAACACTTTAAGTTACCTGGAGACGACGAACAGTTTAAAGGATACACTTCCGAAGAGTATCTGGTGGCATATATCAAGGTCCAATGTCAGGTAAACCCGAAAGCCTAAAACATTTCCCTTCATTTATCTTATG